>JAVCWC010000061.1:0-25000 GCA_034769755.1 Odontamblyopus lacepedii
CACAGCTCTTAGGTCTGAACGCCAAAACCTTCAAAGAGTGTTAATGATCTTGATCTGGAAATGGCCTTAAATGCTTCGCCAAAGCAGTTAAGCACACAACATGTCCCCTAGTGCAGAGACGGGAAGACAAACAGAGAAGTGGAGCCTTTTTTCCCCCACTGTGCACAGAACACGCCGTCTCCCAGGGGCCTGAGTTCAGCAGTTCTGAGTGTACCAAAGCAGAGAAGCAGGCTGGGTTTAACACTTATGTGCTGGGAAGGCCTGAACCTCCACTGAACCCTGCTGCGGTGAGGGGGAAGAATGACTAAATGACCAAATGAGTGATTGAGTGTGTGACCCCCACCTCTGAGAAACACGTCTGGGTCTGGGTCAGAGCTGCTGCTGGTCGTCTCAGGTCTCAGGTTAGAGTGACACCTGCTGGAACCTGCACATTTTACAACATGAATGCAGTGTCATTTTAAAGGGCCAGTATTACCCTGTTTTCTGATCTATGCTATAATGTTGTTTCCTCATCCAAAACATAATTAGAGCTGTGTTTTGTTTCATTCACACATGTTTAACACACGAACCCTGCATATTTAGGCTGAGTTCATGTCTCAAACAGAAAACTATTGTACTATGATGTCATGTGGTAATACAGGAAGTGATATAGGAGCTTTAAAGGTAACATTCAAAGGTAAAATCTCACTTTGCGCAACTGCAGGGAACACTAAACCTAAACCTAACTAGGGGTGGGTAATTTAGACAGAAATGAATGTCTCCATATTTTTTGGGAGGACTAGAAATCCTCCCAAAATATGGTAAAACCTGCCTCTAAATGTTGAGTCTCAAACACTAAACAACGCTTCATACCCTTGTGTGTAAGATTACTCTGCAAGTTTGTTTTAGTTACGTTTTTAATCAGCTCCTTTTGCAGCTATTTTGTTTTACGTTACGTTTTTGTTTTTATGATGTACTTGATATGTGGGGGGCGACAGTAGCTCAGTTGGTACTAGGGGTGTGCATTGCCTTGAGTCTGATGATACGATACATATCCTGATATGCATGTCACAATTCGCTATATCCCGATACTAAAACAATGGATGATATACTGCAAGTTATCAGTAATTACTTCAAATAATATTGTCAACTACACCTTCCCAAGAACCAAATTGTATGAAATATAATTGATTCGAATCGAGAATTGTGCAATGAAGTATCATGATATATCACTGAATCGATTTTTTCTTACACCCCTAGTTGGTACAGCGTTTCTCCACTGAAGGTTAGGGGTTCGACTCCCGCTCTCGACATAAACATCATTGGTGAGCGGTCAAATTCACTGACCCACAGATGAATGCTGTTGTTGTGTCCTTGGGCAAGACACTTAGCCCACCTCGCCCCCAGTGTCTGCGTACACTGGTGTGTGAATGGGTGAGTGGTTCCTTGATGCAAAGCGCTTTGAGTGTCTTGAAGGTGGAAAACAGCTTTATAAAAATGTGACCATTACTATTTACGCTAAATGTGTGGGTGTCCAAACTCTTTTCACTGAGGGCTGCATATAGAAACAGATTTGTAGTGGGGCTCATAGACAGGTAACTGCTTTTTACCTTAGGTGTTGAAATGCTAGATCTGTATCACAATGCATTAAGATGTTATTGAGGTGGCAGTGATAGAAATACTTGAATATACAGTAAAAAAGTACTGCTTATGATGACTTTGGCCAATTCAGCAGGATCCTTTGGGGCCAACAAAAACTATGACCACCCGAGCCATAGTTTGGACACCTGTGCCAGAGCCCAACCTCACCTAACCTCGTAAATGCCACTCAGAATCATCTCATTTAGGAGAAAAAACAAACCAAAACTAAAAACATGAGTAAGAGCAACAGACTGAAAAGTTCTCTTGCAAAACAGTAAATTCACAATTGGCACTAGAATAAAAAAGTGCTTTTGAAAAATGAATTTGGCCACAGATGCACTGGTTATTTCAACACATTCACAGATAATTCACCCACTATTTAACCTCATACAAAGAAGAGAATTTATTGTGAAATCAAAATCTTGGACCAGTGCGCCGCCACTATCAAACCTGAATCAAAAAGCTGATAACCTGATGATGAATGTGGGCTCTGGAGGCTGCAGGCTGCACTGATGAAGCTCTCCTTTAATCCTTCTCTTATTTTCATTCTTGCAAATAGCTTGTAATCTCTTTGACTGTGCTCGCTCTCTGCGTTAAAGCTACAACTAAATCCATATTTGCAAGTGGAGCTGAGGCCTGTTGACGTGAAGAGCACTTTATACAGCCAAAATAACTCAGGGTTTAGTGACTGTAGCTTAGAGAATAAACAGACATAGGTACTGTGCAGCACCAAGGGAAAGCAAGACAGAATATTTGTACTAATTGACAAAAAACAGGGTGCGAATAGCTTGGAAGTACTTGAGAATCTTTTGTACTTGTCATGTTTTAATAGGTGTTTTATTAGGCCCGAGCCCCTACAGGGCGTAGGGCCTATTGCTTCCGCAACGATGATGCCTGGGCGAAGCCCAGGCATCATCGTTGCTAACTGTCTTACGAAGTTCAGCGCGAAGCGCTGAACTTCGTCCCTCGATCGCACTCACCGTGAACAGCAGTATCCTAGCAACCCATGCCGAAGGCATGGGACATGCATATTTGTTCTTGCTAACAAGTCATCGTCAACATTGAGTGAATGGGCGAAGCCCATTCACTCAATGTTGACAAAAGTAGCGCGAAGCGCCTCCTGTCCCCCAAAGACACTCCTGACATCAAGCTGTATCCAAGCCCCCATGCCGAAGGCATGGCCCATATTTATAGCTGCTAAAATGAATGGAAATCAATGGGGGTCAATGAGAGAGTCCGACGAGATGGTGAATGACGGGCGCGTAAGCGCCCGTCATTCACCAATGACCCCACGGTGACGTGGGGAATCTCGAGAGCTTTCAAAAAATGTATAATATGTCTTTCCTATGTAAAAGGATATATTGTTTTTGCTAAAATTATTATTATTTTTTAGGCCCGAGCCCCTACAGGGCGTAGGGCCTATTGAGCTCATAGCGATGATGCCTGGGCGGCCCAGGCATCATCGTGCTAACTGTCTTACGGTTCAGCGAAGCGCTGAACTTCGTCCCTCGATCGCGCTCACCGTGAACAGCAGTATCCTAGCAACCCATGCCGAAGGCATGGGACATGCATATTTGTTCTTGCTAACAAGTCATCGTCAACATTGAGTGAATGGGCGAAGCCCATTCACTCAATGTTGACAAAAGTCGCGCTAAGCGCTCCTCTCCCTAAAACACACTCCTGACATCAAGCTGTATCAAGCCCCATGCCGAAGGCATGGGCCATGTTTACAGCTGCTAAAATGAATGGAAATCAATGGGGGTCAATGGCGGACTTCGACGAGATGGTGAATGACGGCGCGTAAGCGCCGTCATTCACTCAATGACCCCACGGTGACGTGGGGAAGCTCGAGAGCTTTCAAAAAATGTATAATATGTCTTTCCTATGTAAAAGGATATATTGTTTTTGCTCAAATTATTATTATTAGGCCCGAGCCCCTACAGGGCGTAGGGCCTATTGCTTTCGCAACGATGATGCCTGGGCGAAGCCCAGGCATCATCGCGTTAACTATCTTCACGGTTCAGCGCGGCGCTGAACTTCGTCCCTCGATCGCGCTCACCGTGAACAGCAGTATCCTAGCAACCCATGCCGAAGGCATGGGACATGCATATTTGTTCTTGCTAAAAAGTCATCCTCAACATGGAGTGAATGGGCTAAGACCATAAACTCAATGTTGACAAAAGTAGCGCCAAGCGCTCCTCTCCCTAAAACACACTCCTGACATCAAGCTGTATCAAGCCCCATGCCGAAGGCATGGGCCATATTTACAGCTGCTAAAATGAATGGAAATCAATGGGGGTCAATGAGAGACTCCGACGAGATGGTGAATGACGGGCGCGTGAGCGCCCGTCATTCACCAATGACCCCACGGTGACGTGGGGAAGCTCGAGAGCTTTCAAAAAATGTATAATATGTCTTTCCTATGTAAAAGGATATATTGTTTTTGCTAAAATTATTATTATTTTTTTTAGGCCCGAGCCCCTACAGGGCGTAGGGCCTATTGCTCATAGCGATGATGCCTGGCGAAGCCCGAGGCATCATCGCTGCTAACTGTCTTCACGGTTCCGCGCGAAGCGCTGAACTTCGTCACTCCCTCGCTCTCTCCGTGAACAGCAGTATCCTAGCAACCCATGCCGAAGGCATGGGACATGCATATTTGTTCTTGCTAACAAGTCATCGTCAACATTGAGTGAATGGGCGAAGCCCATTCACTCAATGTTGACAAAAGTAGCGCGAAGCGCCTCCTGTCCCCAAAACACACTCCTGACATCAAGCTGTATCCAAGCCCCCATGCCGAAGGCATGGGCCATATTTACAGCTGCCAAAATGAATGGAAATCAATGGGGGGTCAATGGCGGACCCCGACGAGATGGTGAATGACGGGCGCGTAAGCGCTCGTCATTCACCAATGACCCCACGGTGACGTGGGGAAGCTCGAGAGCTTTCAAAAAATGTATAATATGTCTTTCCTATGTAAAAGGATATATTGTTTTTGCTAAAATTATTATTATTTTTTTTATTTGTTTATTTATTAGGCCCGAGCCCCTACAGGGCGTAGGGCCTATTGCTTCCGCAACGATGATGCCTGGGCGAAGCCCAGGCATCATCGTTGCTAACTGTCTTACGAAGTTCAGCGCGAAGCGCTGAACTTCGTCACTCCCTCGCTCTCTCCGTGAACAGCAGTATCCTAGCAACCCATGCCGAAGGCATGGGACATGCATATTTGTTCTTGCTAACAAGTCATCGTCAACATTGAGTGAATGGGCGAAGCCCATTCACTCAATGTTGACAAAAGTAGCGCGAAGCGCCTCCTGTCCCTAAAACACACTCCTGACATCAAGCTGTATCCAAGCCCCCATGCCGAAGGCATGGGCCATATTTACAGCTGCTAAAATGAATGGAAATCAATGGGGGTCAATGAGAGACTCCGACGAGATGGTGAATGATGGGCGCGTAAGCGCCCGTCATTCACCAATGACCCCACGGTGACGTGGGGAATCTCAAGAGCTTTCAAAAAATGTATAATATGTCTTTCCTATGTAAAAGGATATATTGTTTTTGCTAAAATTATTATTATTTTTATTTATTTTTAGGCCCGAGCCCCTACAGGGCGTAGGGGTATTACTCACTGCGATGATGCCTGGGCGAAGCCCAGGCATCATCGTTGCTAACTGTGAAGCGCTGAACTTCGTCCCTCGATCGCGCTCACCGTGAACAGCAGTATCCTAGCAACCCATGCCGAAGGCATGGGACATCCATATTTGTTCTTGCTAACAAGTCATCGTCAACATTGAGTGAATGGGCGAAGCCCATTCACTCAATGTTGACAAAAGTAGCGCGAAGCGCCTTCTGTCCCTAAAACACACTCCTGACATGAAGCTGTATCCAAGCCCCCATGCCGAAGGCATGGGCCATGTTTACAGCTGCTAAAATGAATGGAAATCAATGGGGGGTCAATGGCGGACCCCGACGAGATGGTGAATGACGGGCGCTCACCAATGACCCCACGGTGACGTGGGGAAGCTCGAGAGCTTTCAAAAAATGTATAATATGTCTTTCCTATGTAAAAGGATATATTGTTTTTGCTAAAATTATTATTATTTTTAGGCCCGAGCCCCTACAGGGCGTAGGGCCTATTGCTTCCGCAACGATGATGCCTGGGCGAAGCCCAGGCATCATCGTTGCTAACTGTCTTACGAAGTTCAGCGCGAAGCGCTGAACTTCGTCACTCCCTCGCTCTCTCCGTGAACAGCAGTATCCTAGCAACCCATGCCGAAGGCATGGGACATGCATATTTGTTCTTGCTAACAAGTCATCGTCAACATTGAGTGAATGGGCGAAGCCCATTCACTCAATGTTGACAAAAGTAGCGCGAAGCGCCTCCTGTCCCCAAAACACACTCCTGACATCAAGCTGTATCCAAGCCCCCATGCCGAAGGCATGGGCCATATTTACAGCTGCCAAAATGAATGGAAATCAATGGGGGGTCAATGGCGGACCCCGACGAGATGGTGAATGACGGGCGCGTAAGCGCCCGTCATTCACCAATGACCCCACGGTGACGTGGGGAAGCTCGAGAGCTTTCAAAAAATGTATAATATGTCTTTCCTATGTAAAAGGATATATTGTTTTTGCTAAAATTATTATTATTTTTATTTGTTTATTATTCTTTTTTCTTCTGCTCTTTGAGCTCTAATTTGACCCCCTGAACACGCTCAAAAACTCACCAAATTTTGCCCAAAATTCAGAAGTGGCGAAAAATTTGATAAAATATATATTGCATGTATGGGTATAAAAAAGTGGCGCGACAGCGCCACCTGCAAAAGTCAAAATACATTGCGCCTATGGGAGATGTCCCGACGTAAAGTTTGTCGTACAGTCACGAAATTCGGTACAGACATTCCTCATGTCAAGACAGAAAAAAAATATTATTATGGCCACGCCCCCTGACAAACCAGAAGGCAGCCATCTTGGATTGAAATAAAAAACTTGCTGAGTCAGCATTTTCGCTCACGTAGCATTTGATCGAACTCCTCTGAAGGCGCTTCACCCACAGGGGTCAAAATCGGAGTACATCAACTACAGAAGTTGGGCATCAAACGATAGCTGAATTTTAAAAATAACTGTCACGGTTTACGCGCGGCGAAGCTGCAAAATTTGTTCAGATTTTTGCCAATTTTCTAACGTCAAAATTTGCTCCCGTTCGGCCATACAAAGTCCGATTCAACTCAAATTTTAATCACTTGTAAAACTTTTGTGGCGAAGCCCACTAATTGTGACACAAGCGAAAATGGTGTGATAGCGCCCCCTACAGAACACCACAAACTTTTGCATGGAGGGCCAAATTTTAGTTTTTCCAAAATGTACCAAATTTGCCCCAAAATTACTTTAGGTCATCTCAATCAAAAAAGCCAATGTAAACGATATCATATTTTTAACCGTGTTGCCATGGTGATGCGCGAAAGCTCCAATGTTATCCTAATGGGAAATATCAGATAAATTCCCATTCATGAAAAATATTTTACTTTCACAGAATATTCTCAAATTTGGCACAATGACTCTTCATGTCATCCCGATCAAAAAAGTCAATGACAACCATATGCTATATTTCACTGGGTTGCCATGGCGATGCGCCAAAGCCTCCATGTTATCCTTATGGGAAAATTTCAACAATTTCTTACATTTCAAAGTGATATAACGGCTTCATAGTTTTATTGAAGAACGTGAAATTTGGCGCAGTGATTCTTCAGGTCAGTCTGAACAAAAAAGTCCAAGGGGCCAAAGTTGTATTTTGCACGGTGTTGCCATGGCGATGTCCCAAAATGCACATGTTTGTCTATGTTGGTACATCAGCATTTCCAGTGTCTGTGGACTTTATGTGTTTAGTGACAAGTTCAGCCCAAAGCCACAAACACACAGAGAGAAGAGGCTCATCAGCGCCACCCGGGGGAGCGTCGGGTCGGCCGAGTGCGACGCGCGGCCCGCGAGGGCCGTTCGATGCCGCTTGCGGCTTTAATTTTTAGGCCCGAGCCCCTACAGGGCGTAGGGCCTATTGCTTTCGCAACGATGATGCCTGGGCGAAGCCCAGGCATCATCGTTGCTAACTGTCTTACGAAGTTCAGCGCGAAGCGCTGAACTTCGTCACTCCCTCGCTCTCTCCGTGAACAGCAGTATCCTAGCAACCCATGCCGAAGGCATGGGACATCCATATTTGTTCTTGCTAACAAGTCATCGTCAACATTGAGTGAATGGGCGAAGCCCATTCACTCAATGTTGACAAAAGTAGCGCGAAGCGCCTCCTGTCCCCAAAACACACTCCTGACATCAAGCTGTATCCAAGCCCCCATGCCGAAGGCATGGGCCATATTTACAGCTGCCAAAATGAATGGAAATCAATGGGGGTCAATGAGAGACTCCGACGAGATGGTGAATGACGGGCGCGTAAGCGCTCGTCATTCACCAATGACCCCACGGTCACGTGGGGAAGCTCGAGAGCTTTCAAAAAATGTATAATATGTCTTTCCTATGTAAAAGGATATATTGTTTTTGCTAAAATTATTATTATTTTTATTTATTATTCTTTTTTCTTCTGCTCTTTGAGCTCTAATTTGACCCCCTGAACACGCTCAAAAACTCACCAAATTTTGCCCAAAATTCAGAAGTGGCGAAAAATTTGATAAAATATATGTTGCATGTGTGGGTATAAAAAAGTGGCGCGACAGCGCCACCTGCAAAAGTCAAAATACATTGCGCCTATGGGAGACGTCCTGACGTAAAGTTTGTCGTACACTCACGAAATTCGGTACAGACATTCTTCATGTGAAAACAGAAAAAAAATATTATTATGGCCACGCCCCCTGACAAACCAGAAGGCAGCCATCTTGGATTGAAATAAAAAAGTTGCTGAGTCAGCATTTTCGCTCACGTCGCATTTGAACGAACTCCTCTGAAGGCGCTTCACCCACAGGGGTCGGAGTCGGCGTACATCAACTAGAGAAGTGGGGCATCAAACGATAGCTGAATTTGAAAAATAACTGTCACGGTTTACGCGCGGCGAAGCTGCAAATTTTGTTCAGATTTTTGGCAATTTTCTAACGTCAAAATTTGCTCCCGTTCGGCCATACAAAGTCCGATTCAACTCAAATTTTAATCACTTGTAAAACTTTTGTGCCAAAGCCCACTAATTGTGACACGAGCGAAAATGGTGTGATAGCGCCCCCTACAGAACACCACAAAATTTTGCATGGAGGGCCAAATTTTAGTTTTTCGAAACTGTACCAAATTTGCCCCAAAATTACTTTAGGTCATCTCAATCAAAAAAGCCAATGTAAACCATATGGTATTTTTAACCGTGTTGCCATGGTTATGCGCGGAAGCTCCAATGTTATCCTAATGGGAAAGATGAGATAAATTCCCATTCATGAAAAATATTTTACTTTCACAGAATTATCTCAAATTTGGCTCAATGACTCTTCATGTCATCCCGATCAAAAAAGTCAATGACAACTATATTGTATATTTCACTGGGTTGCCATGGCGATGCGCCAAAGCCTCCATGTTATCCTTATGGGAAAATTTCAACAATTTCTTACTTTTCAAAGTGATATAACGGCTTCATAGTTTTATTGAAGAACATGAAATTTGGCACAGTGATTCTTCAGGTCAGTCTGAACAAAAAAGTCCGAGGGGCCAAAGTTGTATTTTGCACGGTGTTGCCATGGCGATGTCCCAAAGTGCCCATGTTTGTCTATGTTGGCACATCAGCATTTCCAGTGTCTGTGGACTTTGTGTTTAGTGAGAAATTCAACCCAAAGCCACAAACACACAGAGACAAGAGGCTCATCAGCGCCACCCGGGGGAGCGTCGGGTCGGCCGAGTGCGACGCGCGGCCCGCGAGGGCCGTTCGATGCCGCTTGCGGCTTTAATTTTTATTTATTGTTTATTCTTTTTTCTTCTGCTCTTTGAGCTCTAATTTGACCCCCTGAACACGCTCAAAAACTCACCAAATTTTGCCCAAAATTCAGAAGTGGCGAAAAATTTGATAAAATATATATTGCATGTATGGGCATAAAAAAGTGGCGCGACAGCGCCACCTGCAAAAGTCGAAATACATTGCGCCTATGGGAGATGTCCCGACGTAAAGTTTGTCGTACAGTCACGAAATTCGGTACAGACATTCCTCATGTGAAAAGAGAAAAAAAATATTATTATGGCCATGGCCCCTGACAAACCAGAAGGCGGCCATCTTGGATTGAAATAAAAAAGTTGCAGAGTCAGCATTTTCGCTCACGTTGCATTTGAACGAACTCCTCTGAAGGCGCTTCACCCACAGGGGTCAAAATCGGCGTACATCAACTAGAGAAGTGGGGCATCAAACGATAGCTGAATTTTTAAAATAACTGTCACGGTTTACGTGCGGCGAACCTGCAAAATTTGTTCAGATTTTTGGCAATTTTCAAATGTCAAAATTTGCTCCCGTTCGGCCATACAAAGTCCGATTCAACTCAAATTTTAATCACTTGTAAAACTTTTGTGCCAAAGCCGACTAATTGTGACACAAGCGAAAATTTTGTGATAGCGCCCCCTACAGAACACCACAAACTTTTGCATGGAGGGCCAAATTTTAGTTTTTCGAAAATGTACCAAATTTGCCCCAAAATTACTTTAGGTCATCTCCATCAAAAAAGCCAATGTAAACCATATGATATTTTTAACCGTGTTGCCATGGTGATGCGCGAAAGCTCCAATGTTATCCTAATGGGAAATATCAGATAAATTCCCATTCATGACAAATATTTTACTTTCACAGAATATTCTCAAATTTGGCACAATGACTCTTCATGTCATCCCGATCAAAACAGTCAATGACAACCATATTGTATATTTCACTGGGTTGCCATGGCGATGCGCCAAAGCCTCCATGTTATCCTTATGGGAAAATTTCAACAATTTCTTACTTTTCAAAGTGATATAGCGTCTTATTAGTTTCATTCAAGAACGTGAAATTTGGCACAGTGATTCTTCAGGTCAGTCCGAACAAAAAAGTCCGAGGGGCCAAAGTTGTATTTTGCACGGTGTTGCCATGGCGATGTCCCAAAATGCCCATGTTTGTCTATCTTGGCACATCAGCATTTCCAGTGTGTGTGGACTTTGTGTTTGGTGAGAAATTCAACCCAAAGCCACAAACACACAGAGACAAGCGGCTCATCAGCGCCACCCGGGGGAGCGGCGGGTCGGCCGAGTGCGACGCGCGGCCCGCGAGGGCCGTTCGATGCCGCTTGCGGCTTTAATTCTTTTTTCTCCTGCTCTTTGAGCTCTAATTTGACCCCCTGAACACGCTCAAAAACTCACAAAATTTTGCCCAAAATTCAGAAGTGGCGAAAAATTTGATAAAATATATGTTGCATGTATGGGCATAAAAAAGTGGCGCGAGAGCGCCACCTGCAAAAGTCAAATTACATTGCGCCTATGGGAGACGTCCCGACGTAAAGTTTGTCGTACAGTCACGAAATTCGGTACAGACATTCTTCATGTGAAAACAGAAAAAAAATATTATTATGGCCACGCCCCCTGACAAACCAGAAGGCGGCCATCTTGGATTGAAATAAAAAAGTTGCTGAGTCAGCATTTTCGCTCACGTCGCATTTGAACGAACTCCTCTGAAGGCGCTTCACCCACAGGGGTCAAAATCGGCGTACATCAACTAGAGAAGTGGGGCATCAAACGATAGCTGAATTTTTAAAATAACTGTCACGGTTTACGCGCGGTGAAGCTGCAAAATTTGTTCTGATTTTTTCCTATTTTCTAACGTCAAAATTTGCTCCCGTTCGGCCATACAAAGTCCGATTCAACTCAAATTTTAATCACTTGTAAAACTTTAGTGCCAAAGCCGACTAATTGTGACAGGAGCGAAAATGGTGTGATAGCGCCCCCTACAGAACACCACAAAATTTTGCATGGAGGGCCAAATTTTAGTTTTTTGAAAATGTACCAAATTTGCCCCAAAATTACTTTAGGTCATCTCAATCAAAAAAGCCAATGTAAACCATATGGTATTTTTAACCGTGTTGCCATGGTGATGCGCGAAAGCTCCAATGTTATCCTAATGGGAAAGATCAGATAAATAAATTCCCATTCATGACAAATATTTTACTTTCACAGAATATTCTCAAATTTGGCTCAATGACTCTTCATGTCATCCCGATCAAAAAAGTCAATGACAACCATATGGTATATTGCACAGGGTTGCCATGGCGATGCACCAAAGCCTCCATGTTATCCTTATGGGAAAATTTCAACAATTTCTTACTTTTCAAAGTGATATAACGGCTTATTAGTTTCCTTCAAGAATGTGAAATTTAGCACAGTGATTCTTCAGGTCAGTCCGAACAAAAAAGTCCGGGGGGCCAAAGTTGTATTTTGCACGGTGTTGCCATGGCGATGTCCCAAAGTGCCCATGTTTGTCTATGTTGGCACATCAGCATTTCCAGTGTCTGTAGACTTTGTCTTTAGTGAGAAATTCAACCCAAAGCCACAAACACACAGAGACAAGAGGCTCATCAGCGCCACCCGGGGGAGCGTCAGCGCCACCCGGGGGAGCGTCGGGTCGGCCGAGTGCGATGCGCGGCCCGCGAGGGCCGTTCGATGCCGCTTGCGGCTTTAATTTTTTTTATTTTTGTTTATTTATTTTTCTTTTTTCTCCTGCTCTTTGAGCTCTAATTTGACCCCCTGAACACACTCAAAAACTCACCAAATTTTGCCCAAAATTCAGAAGTGCCGAAAAATTTGATAAAATATATGTTGCATATGTGGGCATAAAAAAGTGGCGCGACAGCGCCACCTGCAAAAGTCAAAATACATTGCGCCTATGGGAGATGTCCCGACGTAAAGTTTCTCGTACAGTCACGAAATTCGGTACAGACATTCCTCATGTCAAGACAGAAAAAAAATATTATTATGGCCACGCCCCCTGACAAACCAGAAGGCAGCCATCTTGGATTGAAATAAAAAAGTTGCCGAGTCAGCATTTTCACTCACGTTGCATTTGAACGAACTCCTCTGAAGGCGCTTCACCCACAGGGGTCAAAATCGGCGTACATCAACTAGAGAAGTGGGGCATCAAACGATAGCTGAATTATTTAAATAACTCTCACGGTTTACGTGCGGCGAACCTGCAAAATTTGTTCAGATTTTTTGCAATTTTCAAATGTCAAAATTTGCTCCCGTTCGGCCATACAAAGTCCGATTGGGCTCAAATTTTAATCACTTGTAAAACTTTTGTGCCAAAGCCGACTAATTGTGACACAAGCGAAAATGGTGTGATAGCGCCCCTACAGAACACCACAAACTTTTGCATGGAGGGCCAAATTTTAGTTTTAGAAAATGTACCAAATTTGCCCCAAAATTACTTTAGGTCATCTCAATCAAAAAAGCCAATGTAAACCATATCGTATTTTTAACCGTGTTGCCATGGTGATGCGCGAAAGCTCCAATGTTATCCTAATGGGAAAGATCAGATAAATTCCCATTCAGGAAAAATATTTTACTTTCACAGAATATTCTCATATTTGGCTCAATGACTCTTCATGTCATCCCGATCAAAAAGTCAATGACAACCATATGGTATATTTCACTGGGTTGCCATGGCGATGCGCCAAAGCCTCCATGTTATCCTTATGGGAAAAATTCAACAATTTCTTACTTTTCAAAGTGATATAGCGTCTTATTAGTTTCATTCAAGAACGTGAAATTTGGCACAGTGATTCTTCAGGTCAGTCCGAACAAAAAAGTCAGGGGGGCCAAAGTTGTATTTTGCACGGTGTTGCCATGGCGATGTCCCAAATTTCCCATGTTCGTCAATATTAACACATCAGCATCTCCAGTGTGTGTGGACTTTGTGTTTAGTGACAAGTTCAGCCCAAAGCCACAAACACACAGAGACAAGAGGCTCATCAGCACCACCCGGGGGAGCGTCAGCGCCACCCGGGGGAGCGTCGGGTCGGCTGAGTGCGACGCGCGGCCCGCGAGGGCCGTTCGATGCCGCTTGCGGCTTTAATTTATTTTTCTTTTTTCTCCTGCTCTTTGAGCTCTAATTTGACCCCCTGAACACGCTCAAAAACTCACCAAATTTTGCCCAAAATTCAGAAGTGGCGAAAAATTTGATAAAATATATATTGCATGTATGGGTATAAAAAAGTGGCGCGACAGCGCCACCTGCAAAAGTCAAAATACATTGCGCCTATGGGAGACGTCCCGACGTAAAGTTTGTCGTACACTCACGAAATTCGGTACAGACATTCTTCATGTGAAAACAGAAAAAAAATATTATTATGGCCACGCCCCCTGACAAACCAGAAGGCAGCCATCTTGGATTGAAATAAAAAAGTTGCTGAGTCAGCATTTTCGCTCACGTCGCATTTGAACGAACTCCTCTGAAGGCGCTTCACCCACAGGGGTCAGAATCGGCGTACATCAACTAGAGAAGTGGGGCATCAAACGATAGCTGAATTTTAAAAATAACTGTCACGGTTTACGTGCGGCGAAGCTGCAAATTTTGTTCAGATTTTTGGCAATTTTCTAATGTCAAAATTTGCTCCCGTTCGGCCATACAAAGTCCGATTGTGCTCAAATTTGAATCACTTGTAAAACTTTCGTGCCAAAGCCGACTAATTGTGACACGAGCAAAAATGGTGTGATATCGCCCCCTGCAGGACAGAATTAAATTTTGCATGGATGGTCAAAATTTTAGTTTTTAGAAAATGTACCAAATTTTGTACAAAATTACTTTGGGCCATCTCAATCAAAAAAGCCAATGTAAACCATATGGTATTTTTAACCGTGTTGCCATGGTGATGCACGAAAGCTCCAATGTTATCCTAATGGGAAAGATGAGATAAATTCCCATTCATGAAAAATATTTTACTTTCACAGAATATTCTCAAATTTGGCACAATGACTCTTTATGTCATCCCGATCAAAAAAGTCAATGACAACCATATGGTATATTTCACAGGGTTGCCATGGCGATGCGCCAAATCCTCCATGTTATCCTTATGGGAAAATTTCAACAATTTCTTACTTTTCAAAGTGATATAACGGCTTAATAGTTTAATTGAAGAATGTGAAATTTGGCGCAGTGATTCTTCAAGTCAGCCCGAACAAAAAAGTCCGGGGGGCCAAAGTTGTATTTTGCACGGTGTTGCCATGGCGATGTCCCAAATTTCCCATGTTCGTCAATGTTAACACATCAGTATCTCCAGTGTGTGTGGACTTTGTGTTTAGTGACAAGTTCAGCCCAAAGCCACAAACACACAGAGACAAGAGGCTCATCAGCGCCACCCGGGGGAGCGTCAGCGCCACCCGGGGGAGCGCCGGGTCGGCTGAGTGCGAAGCGCGGCCACCAATGGCCATTCGATGCCACTTACAATGTTGACAAAAGTAGTGCGAAGCGCTCCTGTCCCCAAAACACACTCCTTACATCAAGCGCGATCCAAGCCCCCATGCCGAAGGCATGGGCCATATTTACACCTGCTAAAATTAATGGAAAACAATGGGAGTGAATGGGCGACCCCGACAAGATGGTGAATGACGAGCGCGTAAGCGCTCATGTTATCCTACTGACAAAAATGTTTTTTCATTACATTTTGGATGAGTAATACACCTTCTGTGAATTTATTAACCACCTAAAAAAATTTATGTATGTATGCATGTATGAACATTGCACCTTTAAATTAAGACCGTTTTGTCACTCAGCAGAAGAACCTATCTATAGTTATTAGAGTGCAAATCATTTATAAAGCTTATTTACTATGATATAATTGGGTATTTCAAACCTAATTATAACAGATATCTTCTGAATTATACATCAGTGCATTTAATTGAAATATTGTCCTCTGTATTGAACCAATCTTCACCAAGTTTCCATTTAAATGTTATACATGCTAAAACATAGTCTTTGTAAATGTTTTAACTTTTCAGCTAATTAATTACCTAAAATATTTGTACATACACATTTATAATTACATTTTCTATTAAATAAACAGAAACAAGATTCAATCAAGACTTTTTATTTAAGTTGCCACTCCGGAAAAACTTGACTAAGACCATTTACAATGTTAAAAAGACCATTGGGCAAATGAAAAACAGTTGGACACTGATGAACACATTTCTTTTGCTATTCAGTCTTTATATACAATAGCACAGCATGTTATTAAAGCAAACCTAAAACATAACCAAGTGTCATCACAAATAAACTATACATTACAATTATTATTATTTATTATATTGTAAGTACACAAAGAAGAATCATTTAGCGCAGCATGTCGTTTTAGAAAACCAAAAGCATAACCAATAGCCATTATACATGAACACTGTATTACAACACATGACAATATAAATAAATAAAAACACATCTTTAAACATTACTGTACAACACAATTTACAGTTTTCATATTATTTGGGCAAATCGGAACCACTCTTCGTCTGACCCATCACCTTGAACCTGTTTGTCTTAGGACCGAACCAGGAGCAGAAAGCCCCTCACAAAACAGCTCTGAGGATCATCTGGGCACGCAAACCTCTCCACCGCGATAAGGTGGTGGTTCAAGGAGAGGGCCGCCCCTCCCCCTGAGTAGAGCTGGGGGAGAGGAGGTCTCCCCCCTCCTCCCCTCTCCCCTCCCCGATCTCCTGCCCCCGGATGGGATAACAGGAGAAAGGGAGGGGAGAGGGGGGGAGGAGGAAGAAAGAGAGGAGAGGACAGAGAGAGGGAAGGGAGAGAGGACAGAAAGAGGGGAGAGAACAGAAAGAGGGGCGAGAGAGAAAGAACAGAAAGCAGGGAGGGAGAGAACAGAAAGAGGAGAGAAGGAGAGAGCTGGAGGGAAAGTAGATGAAGGGTGACACAGGGAGAGAGATGAGGGAGCTGATAGAGGAAAGATAGGTAGGACTGTGAGAGATGGGAGGGAGAAAGAGGGGTGACAGAGAACAGGAGGGGCTGGAGAGACAGAGGAGGGGGAGAGAGGGGAAGGGAGAGGAGGAGAAGTGGAAGAGGGGAGACATGATGGAGAAACAGAGAACCAGTCAACTTGGACAAAGGCCACAAAACATTTGAGGTCAAAAACATACAGTATGTGTGCACTCATCACTGTATGTAATATTAACTACAAATACATATAAACTATGACTAACATGTATAAAAGCTACAAACTACCAACACACACTTAAAAACCCTACAAATACATATGTACAATAAACTACCACTAACATGTATATGAACCACAAACAACCAACACACAATTAAAAACCCTACAAATACATATGTACAATAAACTACCACTAACATGTATATGAACCACAAACAACCAACACACAATTAAAAACCCTACAAATACATATGTACAATAAACTACCACTAACATGTATATGAACCACAAACAACCAACACACAATTAAAAACCCTACAAATACCTGCCTGTTAATTTATACACAAATAACTGCTACAACTGAATACAAAAAACTATAACCGCATGATTAAAAACGCAACACGCCCATATAAATGTGATGAGTTGTCAATAAGCAACAACTGTCCATTTAGAACAAACTAAAATAATTTGATTAATTAATACCAATTTATTCTAACATCGTGGCTTCTGTACATTTAAAAGAAAATGCGATCCCCTCATGGTCGCTGAAGTAAGTTGGCACTACTACAGAGTCTATGTCATACTCTGTAGATTTGATATATAAATGATCAATTAAAGTCCCCCTCTCAGTTGTGGGAGATTTGACATATTGAACATAACCTCTTTCTGTCATAAAATTGCAGAGACTTGTAGATTTCAATATGTCATCATTAAAATCTCCCACCACCACCACAGTGGCACAATGTGAATTCAGCCAATTCAGTAATCTATCCAAATTATACTTAAATAGAGACATGGGATATGACGGTGGACGATAAACAGCTGCAACTATAATTTTGTGCTCTGCAAAATAATTCACTCGAAAGTGAAATCCTGTACTGTGATTTCATAGTTAAGCTTTTCCTCACAGTACATTCCAACACCACCGAGCTGTTGGCCCAGTAAACTAGTCAGAGCTGAGTGATGAGTCTGCTGATGGGATAAACTACAGGGACTATGGAAGTTACACCCTTCAATGTGACTAGTTTGAAAAGTTGAATCTACAGTTAACCATGTCTCTACCACAGCAATACAGTTAGGCTGCCAGTGCTGTGTGCATGAGGCCAAATCTGACACATGTCGCACTAAACCCTGAATATTCATAAAAAAGAATGTTAAGACATGTGCCTCTTGTAAGTGCCAGGGCGCACTCGCCACTATGAAGGGAGGCATGTTCTCAAGCGCCGCTCTAATACCATCATTACAATAAATAGCATTTGCGTCAAAGTCTTGAATAATAAGACCCTCTAAACTCCTAACGCGACTAAGGGCCACATACGCCTGACCCGCTGTAAAAACTTGTTTAAGGGACACCACTGCTTGATCTACGGTTACGCCCTGTACTTTATGAACCGTACACGCCCACGCGAGTTTAAGCGGAAACTGACGACGCTTCTCCCCTCGTTTATTCGCTTGTTCTTCTTCTGGTTCTATGCGAGTAGAACCAGTCAGGTCTGCAGGGGTACGTGTTTGCCTCCTCCTCTGCGCGCCTACTCGATCGTCGTCAAATTTAACATAAATTGCTAAAGGAGGCAGGTTTTTCTGTGAATTTCCAACTATATATGTAATTATACCACATACCCCATTTACTAGACCGTCAGCCAAATCTACATTTTTACAGAGCATAACGCGCGCATTTACACCTAAGACTAACGTCTCCTCCAAACTGGCTTGTTTGGATTTATGGAGATGGCCTTGTATTTCTGTTAACTTACCGGTGTTTTTGTCGTAGCCAAAATCACGCGCACTAATTGTAATCTTTTCAGGACAGATTTTATTCAGTATCTTTAAATTATAATTTGTAACAAAGCTGTTCTTTGTAAAAATATGTAAAACGTCAGGATCTTCACCTGTTTCACAACGTTTTAATATATCAATATCATCATCACGCATTGGTGTCCCTCTGGAGCGCACTCTAAGCCGGTTCAATAACTCTGCAAAAGTATTATCTTTTTGTCTAACTACAGTGTTTAATGCTGCAATTTGGAATAAATCTGTAAATAGATTAACGCCTACAACTTCTTTGTACAGAGCCTGACCCATGACCGGCGATAATTGAAAGAAATCCCCAACAGCGATAATAGACACATTTCCAAATGGAGAAAAGTCACGTGACTGTTTAATTTGACGCAATCGACCGTGAATATAAGTAAATAACTTTTTATCAACCATGGATATTTCGTCAATGATTACAATTTGTAAATCCATGTACTTAACGCGCAGTGTATTAATCTTTTCCTCTCCTAGTGGACTGTAAGGGAGGGAAACCTTAGTGCCGATACTAAACGTGGTGTGGATAGTAGCCGCCTGTAAGTTATACGCTGCTATCCCTGTCGGAGCTGTTAGTAAAACACTAACACTATCTGGACTTTGGCAAATCGGAGCAAACAATCGCGACGCCTGCACTGAATCGCCTGATGAGGTGACTTTTCCCGGTGCCTGCCCCACCCGTGATAAACACATGCAATGGCTCTGGGTTGTTACCAGCTACTTTCTCTAAGCACCATTGCCGTATTTTGTAAAAATGGACAGTTGTTGCTCATTCAGAGTTTTCACAAGTGAAAGACCCTCTTGACGACTCATGACATTTCTCTTCTCTATGTGACAAACCTGTTCGCTCCTTACAGCCAAGTCTGGAATAGCCTCTTGCTCATGCTCAGAACTCACACTCTGCAACATCTCTCTGAACTCCTCCCTCACCTCTAACCTCTCCACTTCCTGTTCTGGGCAGAGCAAGCCCCACGCATCCTCCTGAATCTCTCCACAATCCATCTGCTCATACACCTCCTCCAAGTCCTCAGCTGCAAGTTCAAAGCGACGCCTATTTGAATCAACTATTAACTTAACCAAATGGGCCGATCCGTCACTCAAACGCACATCGCCGGTTTTATAGAAATGTTCGAATGTTTCAAATGGAGGCGGCTTAAGGTCGGCCTCAACACGATACGGAAAGAATAACTGGAGAATACTTTGATGAAATAACTCTGGGTTTTTAGTCTCAGAAAACCGCGCATATCTAACGACGGCGGGCTTGGTCCGTGTTCTTTTAGTAATCGCGCCTAATCCGTTTTGTAAAAGAATTGGGTTTTTACATTTATCAGATGGACCAAGTAAGCGATATTCGGATACGAATGTCGCTATGCACATGTCATTAAATGTGCTGTCATTTGGTCTACTTAAGTATCTATCAATTATGTTTGTCATCCAAATATTATCCCCCATTTCATCATCTATTTCGCCAATTGGTCTGCTCATGCGCACTATATTATCGCCAGTGGGGACAAAAGACACTTTACGCGAAAACTCCTTAAGGTGCATGTTTGTGACGCGATACACAGCTTCCTGCGCAGAGACATCACGATTATGAAGATAAACGCTGCCTAACTTTTTAAATGCCTCTTTTCGCACTAACATTACCTTTGGAAGCTTCTTTTGTGCATTACTTAAAAGTAAACCCATCTCTCTCGGCTTTAGAAATATATGAAATAATATACACGACGCACGCCCACGCATCTACAACGAACTGAATGTCCATATTGGCATTCCAGCAACTTAATAATTTCTCGTTGTAGTTGTTTATAAAGGCTTCTCTAACCTCCCTCTTTAAAACTGTGTGTGTGTGTCCGTCTAAAACGCTGTATATCTGTTCAAATGTGGACTGTGTTAACCCCAGTGACGCAAACAACTCTTCAGCACTAAGACACAGGTTATTTTCATCAAGAACAGCATTCTTCAGCACGCTCATAATGAATTGAGCCTCCTCCTTCGTTACAAGGGGCTCTGACTCAGGTCTTTACGCTTTAATAAACGTACGCGCTGACACCGGACGCGGGAAGTTAAAACGACACACTTTGTTATTTTTTCTACATGTTTTTGAGTGACGTTTAGAATGCTGCTGCACTGAAGTCACTTTTTCCAATAAATCTGGATCTGATGGTAGTTCACAGGTAACATATTTATCAACAAACTGAACTACCTCCTCATCTTTATTTACACCGAGCTTTGGGGCATTTTTCTATCCAAAATAGACAGTGGACATGGGGTGATCCACGCTGCTGGAATTCTACACGATAAAAATAATCTATCACTTTACCGATGGGCTGAGCTGGGGACAGAATAACTTTACGTAAAAAGCGATGCCAACGGGCGTCAAACATACGAGCCGCAGTTACAGGGTGATGACGCAAAAGGTCACATCTCTCAGCCCAATCTAAATCGTTAACACTCCGAGTACTACCTTCCTGCTTTAAGAGCTGCTTTTAAGGAGGCTTGACCAGCGGAGATCTGCAGAACTAAATGAACAAAACCACGCCGGAATACCAAGCTGCCGAATACACGCAAACAAATCTTTTGTGCCGACTGCCAGAATGGCGGCGTGCCTCTAATAGGCTGCATAAAACGATAGCCATTATCATACAGTAACAAATTTTCTAAAGTTGCATCACCTGCAGCAGCATTACCGTGACCAGAATGTCCCTTTCGCAACGCTTATAGATACTTTTGACACGACCTGCTGAACCTCTAACATGTACAATGCCAAAAAAGAAACTTAAAATTTTGTGCAAATCGACCATCCACGTGCATGAGTCTATTAATAAAATACCGCACATGGTCAAACGAATAGGCCGAGGACTATGAAACGATACGACCATACGGAAACTCCTTTGGAAAGCATTTAGCCTCATTTTCTTTATCACACAACAAACTCACAGGGCTGTTCCTCGGCTGGAGCCAAATTCAAAATCCCTCAAAGTAATGATCAAGAGCTTCCTGAGCTATATCTACAGGCATGAAACACGTATCCTGATACATACAGTGACGCTGTCTATCATGGAGAAGCTCATCATCTAAATCTTCTGCCTGCTCCTGTTCTGCGCCCTTTTCATTCTCTCTACAGTAACACCTGCACGTGTATCAATAACTTCATTAGCACTGGCTCCCTTTATCTGTACCTTCTTCCCTAGCAAACTCATTTACCCACTCTTCATTAAAATCAATGTCAAAGTAATAACTGTTGTTTTCTTTAAGAACTGCAATGGCCCTCCGCACACGTGCTGTATCTACATACTGATACTCATAATGTCCCTTATAAGTCAGTTTACGCTCAGTTTTACAGGCAACAAACAACCGTCCATGTTACTACGCTGCAATAGCCTAATCGACTCCTTAACCCTTGAAGGTAAACAAGTTACAGGTCCGTATTCCACGCTGGGAGCCTTTTGGCAAGGCTAAAATCTGCATAAAATTAATATTGAGTGCCACTATGTGCTGTTCAATAGTGTTCAAGCAGGCTAGCTCAGGTGGAATGTCGCCCAATTGTAAATTATTAACTGAACACTCAGGTGGAATTTGACCTTTGCAAAGTTTTGAGTTGCAAGTGTAGCAGATCCATAAACTTCCTCGACAATCGAAGAGCGGGCATGGCGATGGACAATCGTTAACATTACACGCATGTAAATAGGCCTCTGAGATACAGGCATTAGCTACATCCGCTGCATTTCAGATTTAGCCATAAAGTCATCCTTTCTACAAGGTAAGACCTGGTTTTTAAATAACAGTTTTAGACAAACGCAGCAAATGTATTCGGACCATCTTCCCTTTCTTTGAAAAACTGCTCCATAACAAAAGTGAAGTTTTCCAATTTTAGTTTCATCTGTTTTTGCTTGTTCCTGAATGCTGCCCGGTCCTATTTTTAAATTGATCATTACTGTGATATTTTTGTTTGCCAATTGCTTTCACTTTTTGTTTATGTTGGGGATTTGATTTATACTTATGTTTACTGGCTGCTTTCATGTGTTGTTTATGTTGTAAATTAAATTTATATTTCTGGATGCTAGCTGCTTTAAGTTTATTTTGATAATGTGTATCAATGCTGTATTTATTTTTACATGCAGCTTTATGTTTTTGTCTATATTCTATGTTGGTTTTATATTTATGTTTGTTTGCTGCATTGATTGCAGACTTAATTTTCTGCCTATACTCTACATTCATTCTGTATTTATGTGTCTTTGCAGCATTGATTGCAGACTTAATTTTCTGCCTATACTCTAAATTCATTGTGTATTTATGTTTGCTTGCAGACTTAATTTTCTGCCTATACTCTAAATTCATTGTGTATTTATGTTTGTTTGCAGCCTTTTTCCCCTCTCTATACTCTACATCATGTCTATATATTTGTTTAGCTCTTATTTTGGTTGCTTCTTTCAGCTTTTGTTGATATGCCAAATTAGACCTGTATCGTGTCAAATTCTTTTCTTTAACATTTTCTCGATTTTGTAAATACTTTTGCTCTCATTATTTCTTTGATCATGTGGTGGTGTTTGTTGTAGGTGCTTTTTAGATGTTTTTGTTTTTTCTTTAGTAAATACTTTGATAACACAGGTTCTTGATTAATTTCAATGTCTTTATTTACCTGACTGACCTGTGTTTGAAAGGCTACCTTTTTAGGCCTAATATTGTAGCCCTCCACTGACAAGCGATACATTTGGCAGCATTCATAACAAGTGAGGGAATTCGGATTTTGGACGCAAGTTACATTTTCATAATGATTACCGTTCTCATTTTCTAAGTATATGCCACTGTTTGACAAAGGCTTGGTAGTACAACCATATTTCAGCCAATGTCCATTATAAAATGTAAATACATTAACACCTAAATAATCCGCAGTCGCATGAATTTCAACTTCAGTGGCCCATGTGCCAACTTTACGCATGTTTGACGCGCTGATATAGTCTTCTACAGACGAATAACCATCACAAGTAGTACCGTGTTATATTTTAAAGGATTATTTAAAAGGTGTTTAACAATCGCAAGTCTAATTTTCCTATGGTATCTTTTGTGTACCACTAATGGCCTGCGTAAATCGCCCGAAAGAAACAATTACCATCCGCAACAATTTTGTCTTTGTGACACGGAGCGCCTAATGGACCTACAGTTTTAGGATCTGCTACACCAACCTTCTGATAGTCTGCCTTAATGTGTCTGCACAAGTCCTTACAATCACTTTCAGTAAGTGGATTGAAGGACAGGGCATTCTCCTGAACACTGCTGCACAGCACATCCAAGTCAACATCAGTATCATGCTTACACATGTTTCGGGGCACAGAACACACTTCTGCGGCCTCTTTGCGCTTTAAGCCCCTCAGACTATCCTCTGCTACAACATTAACACCAGTGATCTCAAACTCTTTAAAAGACACGTCATCACTATCCTCATCACAATTACCATAACATGCAGCCAATGCACAAAAATAACTATACAGCTCATCTATACTATTAAAATACACAACCACACTTTTGCCATCAGCATCTACCAACCCATCAGCACTACGCGAGTGAGAGTCGACCACCGCAAACCGACCATTGTTTTTAATAACTGCACAAGTACTACCACAGAGTGTCATAAGACATGTGTCGCACTGTGCCAACATCTGCTCTAAACCACCATCTAACGCCACCCATGCGCCTGCCTCAATGAAGTCATGCTCTACGACATTAGCAGCTCCATTACGTGGCTCACTGAAAGAAAACCTGAACCGCTGCCCATCTATAACAGACTCAGTCGGTAAGTCTGTAACAAGTAAATACCCAATCCCACTAATTGAGCCCAGATTCCGACGCCGGTGTACAGTGCATCCCCAAGAATCAAAACCCTGTCTAACTGCCTCTGATCCCACGAAAACACATTCAACACCGTATGCTGAGCTAAAGCTACCAGAGATATTGCCATACACTGTACACCTCCATACACGAACCGATCATCGCCTGATGAAAACTACCCTAATTACAGAAGGAAGATTTTCCTAACACTAACAGGTACTACATCACACTGTGCACAACAAGACTTATCTTTGTCCCCTTTGTCAGAAGAACTCTCCTCTTGGACAGCTGGTGGACGGCTGAGCGGAGAAGGTTGACTGGTTGCAGAAGAAGAAGGAAGGCTGGTCAGATGAGGAGGGCTGAGTGGAGGGAGTGGAGAAGATGGCAGCAGACAGGTCTCAGGAGAAGGGCAGGCCTACAAGATGCAAAGACAATTTAATATTAGTGTGTCTTCAAACTTCAAACTCCATTTCATTTTTATACTATATATAGTAAAAAAAATTACATTATATATATATATATCTCTATGTATGTATGCATGTATGTATATATGTAATCAATCCCATCAACATGCTACATAGGTCCCAGGTCGTCACTGTAAAGGA
>JAVCWC010000026.1:5000-30000 GCA_034769755.1 Odontamblyopus lacepedii
AAGGAATTAAGACATGGCAATCACATATGTGCATCACTGTAGAGTCTTTATTAACTGACCCAAATTTGATGCCGATAGGACCTTGTTCTCCCCATGAAAATTCAAAAAAGACTGACAAATTGATTTTCCCGTAAAAAATTCTTCAAATTTACATTTATATTGCATGGCAGCATTGATTCATTCTCTTTTCTGCTCCCATTTTGACTCAAAGGAATTAAGACATGACAATCACATATGCGCATCACTGTAGAGTCTTTATTACGTGACCCAAATTTGATGACGATTGGACCTTGTTCTCCCCATGAAAATTCAAAAGACTGACAAATTGATTTTCCATAAAAAAAAATTACAAATTTACATCTATATTGCATGGCAGCATTGATTCATTCTCTTTTCTGCTCCCATTTTTTACCCAAAGGAATTAAGACATGGCAATCACATATGTGCATCACTGTAGAGTCTTTATTAACTGACCCAAATTTGATGCCGATAGGACCTTGTTCTCCCCATGAAAATTCAAAAAAGACTGACAAATTTAGCCAGGCTCCACTTTGGGCCTTCAGTGATCTTCCACATTCTCATTTGTACCATGTAAAATGCTTTTTGGCTGCCAATCAGTGATCTTTGAACCCAGGCCCACCAAATTTGACTCAGTAGATGTCCTGACACCCCTCTACAATAATATTGACATGAAAAGTACCTCAGACCATCGGTAGAGTTAATTGCTTTTCTCAAAATAACCTCCGCAGTATGGCCTTAGATCCATTAGACCCAAAGGTTGCAAGCATGACTTTTAGACCATGCACTTTTTCACAATGTCGCACAGAGCACATTTTAAAATATGTCTTCAGGATTGTTGAGCCGAGTAGAACGATGTCATTTTGGTGTCTGTCGGCCTCGCGCTTTTCTATAGGCGGAGCCTCGAACGAGCGCCGTTTTTCATAAACAAAGCCCCGTCAAATCGTCAAACATGAACCAAATGACTTGAAATTCACAACTCTACCACAAAAACAGAATTAGAAACGTTTTCTAAAATATCATGCTTGTAGCACTTGAGGAACTCTACTACACCATTGATCACAACATTCTACTGCAGAGGTTAGAATGTGACATAGGTGTCAGAGGGACCGCCCTCAAATGGTTTAAATCCTATCTATCAGATAGGTACCAGTTTGTTAGTGTAAACCAGTGCACCTCTCCCTGCTCTAAAGTAGCTTGTGGTGTTCCACAAGGATCTGTGCTTGGTCCAATCCTGTTTACTCTGTATATGTTGCCATTAGGTAACATTATCAGAAAACATGGCATTAATTTCCACTGCTATGCTGATGACACTCAGCTGTACTTATCAATGAAACCTAATCAGACCGATCAAATCGATAAGCTCAGTGCCTGTGTGAAGGACATCAAAACCTGGATGACCTGAATTACCTCCTTTTAAACCCTGAAAAAAAAACAGAGGTCATTGTTGTCGGTCCTAAAGGTCAGAGAGATTCTCTGTCAGACCAGATAATCTCACTTGACAATGTGAGTATAGCCTCTAGCTCTACTGTAAAAAACCTTGGAGTCGTATTTGACCAAAATCTCTCATTCACAGCTCATATAAACCAAGCCTGTAAAACTGCATATTTTCACCTGCGAAACATAACTAAAATCAGAAAAATTTTGCCTAAAAATGATGCTGAAAAACTTATCCATGCATTTGTTACATCCAGACTAGATTACTGTAATTCTCTGCTCACCGTCTGCACTAAAGGTACTTTAAGAAGCTTCCAGTTGGTCCAAAATGCAGCGGCCAGAGTCTAACAGGAACTAAAAGGCGTGATCACATCAGTCCTGTGTTAAAATCACTTCACTGGCTTCCTGTCGAGTTTAGAATTAGATTCAAAGTTCTCCTCCTGACATACAAAGCCTTAAACAATATGGCCCCATCATATCTTCAGGATGCCATTGTCCCCTATCAGCCAAATAGAGCACTTCGCTCTCAGAATGCAGGATTATTAGTGGTTCCTAGAGTGTCTAAAAGTACAGTGGGGGAGAGCCTTCAGTTACCAAGCTCCTGTGTTATGGAATCAACTCCCTGTTGATGTTAAACAGGCACCCACAGTCTCTTTATTTAAGACCAGGCTTAAAACCTTCCTCTTGAATAGCTTATGACCAGGTTACTTAGTTGATGTCACTAAGATAAGCTGCATGAGGAGATAACAAGCTGGGGAAGTGTGGCAACCTGGCGCTGTCCTCTGTTTCCTCCTTTTTCTCATCAGCATCACTCACTATGTTCTCATCTGTAGTTTGTTCATTGCTATTCACATGTTGTCCCCTGTCCCACTCCCCTGTGGAGTGGAACTCTTTCAGACGCCTGATGGCAGCTGGACCTCGCTCCTCCTCTTCGCCTGGCTCCTCCTCCTCGCCTGGCTCCTCCTCCTCGCCCGGCTCCTCCTCCTCGCCCTCTTCTCCTCCTCCTCGCCCGGCTCCTTCCCCACCTGGGTAGCTGTGGCCATACTGAACTGGCCCACGGGCCTGGACATCTATAGCCTGTCCGTCCATGGGAGTGGATCCCTCCTTCACTGTAGTTCTCCCTGAGGTTTCTTCTTTTTCCCAGGACCCTGGGTTTTTTGGAGTTTTTCCTTGCTGAGAAGGAGGGTCTAAGGACAGGGGATGACTGGACCATGTTTCATTTGCTGCTTTACATGAATGTTGTTTATTCCTGTTTTGATATGTCTGTGTGTATGTTTTACTCATCCATATCTTGGAACGCCCTTAGAGGCTACTGTTGTTGCGATTTTGGGCGCTACAAAATAAATTGAATTGAATTGAATTGAATACTTATCTTCCCGAAGGTCATTTTGAAAAATGGTCAATAACATGGTTATCAGCATGGGTCACTTGCTTACCCTTTCAAATTTGGTACATATCAGACCTCTATCTACCTTAGTCTGCGGAAGCCACTCACTTGGAAGTTGGAAGTTGGAAGTTAGAATGTGATAATTGTAGGGTCAAAAAGTGTATTTTAACAGATAAAATGGCATAGAAATCATTAAATCCCATCTTAAACCTAATACACCTTTATATACCTTAATCTGCGTAATTTTAAAATATGGAGAAAAATATGGAGAAAAATATGGAGAAAAATATGGAGAAAAATATGGCAGAAAAATATGGGTTGTTTTCAATGTGATAATTATATGGTCAAAAAGTGTAATTTGACAGGAAAAATGGCATAGAAAACCTTAAATCCCATCTTAAACCTAATACACCTTTATATACCTTAATCTGCGTAATTTTAAAATATGGAAGAAAATATGGAGAAAAATATGGAGAAAAATATGGAGAAAAATATGGAGAAAAATATGGCAGAAAAATATGGGTTGTTTTCAATGTGATAATTATATGGTCAAAAGTGTAATTTGACAGGAAAAATGGCATAGAAAACCTTAAATCCCATCTTAAACCTAATACACCTTTATATACCTTAATCTGCGTAATTTTAAAATATGGAAGAAAATATGGAGAAAAATATGGAGAAAAATATGGAGAAAAATATGGCAGAAAAATATGGGTTGTTTTCAATGTGATAATTATATGGTCAAAAAGTGTAATTTGACAGGAAAAATGGCATAGAAAACCTTAAATCCCATCTTAAACCTAATACACCTTTATATACCTTAATCTGCGTAATTTTAAAATATGGAAGAAAATATGGAGAAAAATATGGAGAAAAATATGGAGAAAAATATGGAAAAATATGGCAGAAAAATATGGGTTGTTTTCAATGTGATAATTATATGGTCAAAAAGTGTAATTTGACAGGAAAAATGGCATAGAAAACCTTAAATCCCATCTTAAACCTAATATACTTTTATCTACCTTAATCTGCGTAATTTTAAAATATGGAGAAAAATATGGTAGAAAAATATGGAGAAAAATATGGAGAAAAATATGGCAGAAAAATATGGGTTGTTTTCAATGTGATAATTATATGGTCAAAAGTGTAATTTGACAGGAAAAATGGCATAGAAAACCTTAAATCCCATCTTAAACCTAATACACCTTTATATACCTTAATCTGCGTAATTTTAAAATATGGAAGAAAATATGGAGAAAAATATGGAGAAAAATATGGAGAAAAATATGGCAGAAAAATATGGGTTGTTTTCAATGTGATAATTATATGGTCAAAAAGTGTAATTTGACAGGAAAAATGGCATAGAAAACCTTAAATCCCATCTTAAACCTAATATACTTTTATCTACCTTAATCTGCGTAATTTTAAAATATGGAGAAAAATATGGAGAAAAATATGGAGAAAAATATGGCAGAAAAATATGGGTTGTTTTCAATGTGATAATTATTTGGTCAAAAGTGTAATTTGACAGGAAAAATGGCATAGAAAACCTTAAATCCCATCTTAAACCTAATATACAATTATCTACCTTAATCTGCGTAATTTTAAAATATGGAATAAAATATGGAGAAAATATGGTAGAAAAATATGGAGAAAAATATGGCAGAAAAATATGGGTTGTTTTCAATGTGATAATTATAGGGTCAAAAAGTGTAATTTGACAGGAAAAATGGCATAGAAAACCTTAAATCCCATCTTAAACCTAATACACCTTTATCTACCTTAATCTGCGTAATTTTAAAATATGGAAGAAAATATGGTAGAAAAATATGGAGAAAAATATGGCAGAAATATATGGCAGAAAAATATGGGTTGTTTTCAATGTGATAATTATATGGTCAAAAAGTGTAATTTGACAGGAAAAATGGCATAGAAAACCTTAAATCCCATCTTAAACCTAATACACCTTTATCTACCTTAATCTGCGTAATTTTAAAATATGGAAGAAAATATGGAGAAAAATATGGAGAAAAATATGGAGAAAAATATGGCAGAAAAATATGGGTTGTTTTCAATGTGATAATTATAGCGTCCACACGTGTAATTTGACATGAAAAACGGAACAGAAAACCTTAAATCCCATCTTAAAGCTAATACACCTTTATCTACCTTAATCTGCGTAATTTTAAAATATGGAAGAAAATATGGTAGAAAAATATGGAGAAAAATATGGAAAAATATGGCAGAAAAATATGGGTTGTTTTGAATGTGATAATTATATGGTCAAAAAGTGTAATTTGACAGGAAAAATGGCATAGAAAACCTTAAATCCCATCTTAAACCTAATACACCTTTATCTACCTTAATCTGCGTAATTTTAAAATATGGAAGAAAATATGGTAGAAAAATATGGAGAAAAATATGGAGAAATATATGGCAGAAAAATATGGGTTGTTTTCAATGTGATAATTATATGGTCAAAAAGTGTAATTTGACAGGAAAAATGGCATAGAAAACCTTAAATCCCATCTTAAACCTAATACACCTTTATCTACCTTAATCTGCGTAATTTTAAAATATGGAAGAAAATATGGCAGAAAAATATGGTAGAAAAATATGGAGAAAAATATGGCAGAAAAATATGGGTTGTTTTCAATGTGATAATTATATGGTCAAAAGTGTAATTTGACAGGAAAAATGGCATAGAAAACCTTAAATCCCATCTTAAACCTAATACACTTTTATCTACCTTAATCTGCGTAATTTTAAAATATGGAAGAAAATATGGAAGAAATATGGTAGAAAAATATGGAGAAAAATATGGCAGAAAAATATGGGTTGTTTTCAATGTGATAATTATATGGTCAAAAGTGTAATTTGACAGGAAAAATGGCATAGAAAACCTTAAATCCCATCTTAAACCTAATACACATTTATCTACCTTAATCTGCGTAATTTTAAAATATGGAGGAAAATATGGTGGAAAAATTGGGAGAAAAATATGGAGAAAAAATATGGCAGAAAAATATGGAGTTGTTTTCAATGTGATAATTATATGGTCAAAAGTGTAATTTGACAGGAAAAATGGCATAGAAAACCTTAAATCCCATCTTAAACCTAATACACCTTTATCTACCTTAATCTGCGTAATTTTAAAATATGGAAGAAAAATATGGTAGAAAAATATGGAGAAAAATATGGAGAAAAATATGGCAGAAAAATATGGGTTGTTTTCAATGTGATAATTATATGGTCAAAAGTGTAATTTGACAGGAAAAATGGCATAGAAAACCTTAAATCCCATCTTAAACCTAATATACTTTTATCTACCTTAATCTGCGTAATTTTAAAATATGGAGAAAAATATGGAGAAAAATATGGAGAAAAATATGGCAGAAAAATATGGGTTGTTTTCAATGTGATAATTATATGGTCAAAAAGTGTAATTTGACAGGAAAAATGGCATAGAAAACCTTAAATCCCATCTTAAACCTAATACACCTTTATATACCTTAATCTGCGTAATTTTAAAATATGGAAGAAAATATGGAGAAAAATATGGAGAAAAATATGGAGAAAAATATGGCAGAAAAATATGGGTTGTTTTCAATGTGATAATTATATGGTCAAAAAGTGTAATTTGACAGGAAAAATGGCATAGAAAACCTTAAATCCCATCTTAAACCTAATATACTTTTATCTACCTTAATCTGCGTAATTTTAAAATATGGAGAAAAATATGGCAGAAAAATATGGGTTGTTTTCAATGTGATAATTATAGGGTCAAAAAGTGTAATTTAACAGGTAAAATGGCATAGAAATCATTAAATACCATCCTAAACCTGATACACCTTCATCTACTTTAATCTGCGTAATTTTAAAGTATGGAAGACAATATGGTAGAAAAATATGGGTTGTTTTCATTGTGATAATTATAGGGTCATCTGCGTAATTTTAAAGTATGGAAGACAATATGGTAGAAAAATATGGGTTGTTTTCAATGTGATAATTATAGGGTCAAAAAGTGTAATTTGACAGGAAAAATGGCATAGAAAACCTTAAATCCCATCTTAAACCTAATATACTTTTATCTACCTTAATCTGCGTAATTTTAAAATATGGAGAAAAATATGGCAGAAAAATATGGGTTGTTTTCAATGTGATAATTATAGGGTCAAAAGTGTAATTTAACAAGTAAAATGACATAGAAATCATTAAATCCATCCTAAACCTAATACACCTTTATCTACCTTAATCTGCGTAATTTTAAAATATGGAAGAAAATATGGTAGAAAAATATGGAGAAAAATATGGCAGAAAAATATGGGTTGTTTTCAATGTGATAATTATAGGGTCAAAAAGTGTAATTTGACAGGAAAAATGGCATAGAAAACCTTAAATCCCATCTTAAACCTAATACACCTTTATCTACCTTAATCTGCGTAATTTTAAAATATGGAAGAAAATATGGAAGAAAATATGGGTTGTTTTCAATGTGATAATTATAGGGTCAAAAAGTGTAATTTAACAGGTAAAATGGCATAGAAATAATTAAATCCCTTCATAAACCTAATAATCTTCCTTTATCTACCTTAGTCTGCGGAATTTTAAAATATCAAAGTAAATATGGAATTTGTACCATTACCAATGGCACTCATACATGTGATTCACTATAGTGTCTTTATTACGTGACCCAAATTTGATGCTGATAGGAGCTTGTTCTCCCCATGAAAATTCAAAAAAGACTGAAAACTTAATTTTCCCGTTAAAAATTCTTCAAAATTTATATCTATATTGCATGGAAATTTGTAGTAAGCCACTCACTTGGAAGTTGGAACTTGTAAGGTGGAATGTGATAATTGTAGGGTCAAAAAGTGTATTTTAACAGATAAAATGGCATAGAAATCATGAAATCCCATCCTAAACCTAAACCTTGCACCTGCCACTAAACGCACCTACCACTACATGCACCTGCCACTACAGAATCAGAATCAGAATCAGAATGTGTTTTATTGCCATATGAGTGAACAGGTTCACAACATTAGGAAATTGCTGCGGTACTTGGAGCAGGATGTAGACAAACACTGACATGCAACAAATAATAGAATAAAATAAAGCTATAGTATAATATAACAAAATTTACAAATTTACAGGAGTATAATAATATAGAGTATGAGAGTATCAGTGATCAGTGCAAAACAGGCAGGTGCAGGCAGGTGCGAGAACACAGGGTCATGTGACAGAAGCAGAGTGGGGGTGGGACCAGTCAGTGTTATTATTTATGAGTCCAACAGCAGAGGGAAGAAACTGTTTTTGTGGCGAGAGGTTCTGGTCGAAGCACCTGTCTATACATTCACCTGCCACTAGTAACCCATTTGCAGAAATTTCTTGCCCAGTCATATTATGTATTTACCTGATGCCATGTTTCAATCTATAGTATAACTCTTGTATGTAGATAGAAACTAGAACTTCCTGTGTCAACAGGAAGTAGGAAGATGACTGAGGACCGCATGGTGAGTTGAAAATCGTTCTCTAGCTGATTTACATTTTTACAGATTAATACATTGTCATGAAAGGTTGCTTTTGCCTTACTGTAGCTTCTTACCTTCAACTGTTGCAGTTATTTGTCATTTTTTGTGATTTTGAGCTTTGAACAAAACATTAGTTTTATTTGCGTTAGCATCTTGAAGTAAAACATTATGTATTAGATGTAAATGTGAACCTAAACTTCCAAAACTGAATTTCTTTCATTTTATGTGCAATAGTAAAAAAGTTAAAATATAGAAAATAATTATAAATTATTAGAAAATCCTTAAAAATAACGATCTAACTGTGTTTTTGTGAAATGTGCATTTGGTGTGAACACAGCATTAGTGCTGTCAGTCTGTGTTTGTGCTGTAGAAGACCATTAATTGTGGTTGACTTTTCATTACAGCTTGTATGCTATTTGCTTATAAAGTTACAGTTTTAATAACATTTTCTTTTTTCCCTCCACAGGTGTTGATTTATTTACGCTTGATAAAAATGGTAAGTAGATAAAGACTTTTTTTTCAAAATGCAGAACCCTAATTTGGTGTCATTTTTGTTTGTTCACAGACAGACAAATTGTGTGGACTGTGTTTTGAAAATTATCCCAACTTGAAGCAACACCTCATGGTGGCCCACAAAATTCCCAATCAAGAAGAGTTTAAGCTCCTCTTAAATTATGGGTCTGCACGGTGAGTATATAATTGTGTGTATGTAAATATGGTTGTAATGGATTGCAATATTCCGTTGTGTGTTCATGTTACCTACAACAGAACCACAGAGCGTTTGGACTGTAAATTATGTGCGAAAAAGGCACTTGGCGCCTTGATAAGCATCTCCAAGCGTATCATTCCATGTCTTCAGTGAAGGTACTCATGTTTAACTGTTCAATAGTTTCTTTTTATTTTACTGTAATTTGTCTGGTTTACCACCATTCGATACAATATACTTATGTGAACAGGAGCGAGAATCAATCCTCAGGAAGCCAAGAGGACAGCAATAGTAAACAAAATAGCCAAATTGCGAGCAACCAATCCTGATAAACCGCTTGTTTCATCAATGGATTTAGGCATTATGGATCAGGCCTAGAACATGAAAACTCTGGTGAGTGTTCATACATCTGTTATTGCATAGACTGAAATGTGGAATCATTAAATACTTTGAAACATTATTTTATGACAGACATCAATGAGGAACAGTTAGAGGAGAGTTTTGTGATTCCTGTCCAGTCCCAGGACTTGGAACAAGAAAACTCTGGTGAGTGTCAATACCTCTGTTATTGCATAGACTGAAATGTAGAATCATTAAATACTTTGAAACATTATTTTCTTACAGACAACAATGAGGAACAGTTAGAGGAATGTTCTGTGATTCCTGTCCAGTCCCAGGACGTGAAACAAGAAAACTCTGGTGAGTGTTCATGGCTCTGTTATTGCATAGACTGAAATGTGGAATCATTAAATACTTTGAAACATTATTTTCTTACAGACAACAATGAGGAACAGTCAGAGTATTTTGTGAGTCCTGACCAGTCCCATGGCCTGGAAGATGAAAACTCTGGTGAGTGTTCATGGCTCTGTTATTGCACACACCAGAATGCAGAATCACTGAGTAATTTAAATGATCATTTTTCTTACAGACAAGAATTTCTCTGAGGTCAGGATCAGTCAGAGGCATTAGCAGTGAAATGGACAGTTGGCAGTGACTTGGACAATGAAAACACACTCAGTCAACCACTGCATTCAACCCCTGTTTCGGCCTCATTCATCTCTTCCTCCACTAGTGCACGTTCTTCCTTCAAAAGTCAGGGATGCAATAATGAAAGTGATCCACGCTCATACAGCTCACGCTTTGCGAAGATTGAATCACGCTATAAAAATATGTAATCCACTTTAAATTAAATGAGACGGAAGGTGGATTGAATCTTGACACCCAATAAAGCTCCTCTATCAGCTCCAAAATGGGTACATGTGGGAGCAGGTGTCAAGAAGAAATGTTTATTTGGTAAGTTTTTATTTGTACTCAACTAAAAGGTGGGGAGAGGTGTGAAAAAGGTTAAATTTATTTGTCCATCCATTTTTGTCCACTTTACACCATCTCACCGCCTCTCCCCATGGGCACCTCCAGAGACATGGAGAGTCCCTCCCCTCTTGAGGATATCTAAGCCATGCCTCTTAATGTAATCCATGCCTTTTTGTGTAAACCACGCCTCTTTTATGTGAAATGTGGATTATGACACTGAGTAGAGTTCATTTTGGAATATGGATGTTGTAATTGGAATTTGTCATGTGATAATTATAAGGTCAAAAAGTTTAATTTGAGATGTTAAATGGGATCTAACAGAAATGCTTTCTTTTCTTTTTGGTTTCAGAAAAAAATTGTTGAAGATTATAAGACTTTCGACTTGGCTCACGGGATGGATACAAAGACATTGAAAATGCACAGCAGAGTGCAAGTCATGCTCATCGCTTTTGCCTCTACATGTCAGCGGACCTACCGTATAGTTCCATCTGCAATGACCTAAGGTTTCTCAACAAAATGGACAGACTGCGCACGTGAGCAATTTTCTATTATATTATTCTATTATTAAGTTCTAGCTGTTGAAATTTGAAAATTGAATGTATGTATGCCTTTTTTCACAGTTGGCCAACCTACCTTGCTAAGAAGGGCTATGCACCTACCACAATGAAAAACATGATGATCAATGTGGTGATGTTCTTAAAACATGTACAATCATCATTCATGCCTGTTTGCAAACTCAAGCAGAAAGAACTGACTACCATTCAATATGAAATGAAGAGGATACAGTCTGATGTCCAAAGACAAGTGGTTGTTCACGGCAGAAAGTGCTCCGCAAAAAGACCGGTAGATGACAGTGTACTTTCAAAAACAGATTATGTATATGTAATTCAATGGAAATGTAATTCAGAGCCTGATTAAGTTATTGGATGCTATTTTCACAGATAACCAGCTTGATGTAAACCAGTCAAGTAAATTTATGACCAGTGCCAGGATGAAAATTGCTGAACTCATTCGTAAGTAGACGTTATTTTTGTGTTTCTTTGTTTATCATTCTAACACTGTGTTTTTCCCCTAATCATTGTTTTGTAGAGGGTTTATCCGAAGCTGAAACCTCAAAAAATCAGCACGCTCTGCTCTCGGGATACATCTTGTGCTATTTGGCCATTTTAACTGGGCACAGGTCTGTTGTCTTTACAAACATGACCAAGGAAAGCGTGACCGACTGTGAAAGTTGGGATGATGGGAAAGATGGAAAAAAATTTCAAATTCTGGTCAGTCTTTTAACAGATTACACTGCTGTTATGTTAAATTTTTAACATTTGTGGACACAATATCAGCATTTGTGCGAGCCACAGCTTTTCTAGAGCTAGGTTATGGATGGTCAAACTGTTGGGGAAGCTCATATTTACGTACTACACACACACTAACCACAACACGAGGGACACAGTCGAATGCTTAAGTTCACAATAATTGTTTTTGTCAGGAAATTTCACACACAAAACAGTGTTGTGAGAATGACAGTGTTAAACTGAGATGACTACGTCTCAGCCCTGCGGAGAATACAACCTGCTACTGACTGAGCATTAAAAACCAGGAATCAAAGACACAACTCAACTTAAGTTTTTACGTGCACGGGGAGACAAGTGGCGCTTCTGACAGCTCGTCCCACTGGGTGCCCAACTTGAACAAACCCTCAGTCAATCCAAAAGTCAGTTGCCTCTCCGCACATTTTATTAAGTTCAGCATGTGCGGGGCGTCCCCATTTAAACATTGTAATACAGTTTCTGCACATAAGCAAAACAATAGATAAACTTCGTGAGACTGACCTTGTGTCTGTCCGATACTGCAGGAGGAGGTGCGATACAGTGGCAGCTGTCTCCACCTCCCCCTCCGCAGCCAGGCAGCCAAGGCCGAAAACTTTCCATGAGCTTTCTTGTACTACATAATACTAAACTGCATGTATTTACAATTTGACAACAAACTTCTTTACAATAGCTTTCACAGTTTTTGTGCCAAATTTAGTCCACTGACCCACACCAACACATTTTATGCTTTTTATTTTCCAAGGTGGATGACCACAAGACTACAAAATCATTTGGCCAAGCATCAGTGTGTGTCAGTAAGGAGGAGTATGGGTGGCTTAAACATCTGAGCGATGGAAGGTGCTGTGTTGGAGGTCAAGGCAGCAGTTATGTTTTCCATACAACGCGTGGCAACCAGATACAGAAGCCCTCCATCTACATTCACTTGGCATGGAAGGATTCGGGTGGAAAAGATGCCCCTGGTTCAATAAAAATGTCATGTGACGTGTTCTATGAAAGGATTTGTGATCAAATAAAATAAAAATGTAACATGGAAGTTGTAATTGGAATTTCATAAGCCACTCAATAGATGTATTTTTGGAATATGAAAGTTTTAATTGGAATTTCAATAGATGTATTTCTGGAATATGAAAGTTTTAATTTGTATTTCAATAGATGTATTTCTGGAATTTGATAGTTTTATTTTGTATTTGTAATAATCATTCTTTAGTCGTATTTTTGGAATATGAAAGTTTTAATTGGAATTTGGAATAATCATTCAATAGACGTATTTCTGGAATATGGAAGTTAGAATGTGATAATTATAGGGTCAAAAAGTGTAATTTAACAGGTAAAATGGCATAGAAATCATTAAATCCCATCCTAAACCTGATACACCTTTATCTACCTTAATCTGCGTAATTTTAAAATATGGGAGAAAATATGGCAGAAAAATATGGGTTGTTTTCAATGTGATAATTATAGGGTCAAAAAGTGTAATTTAACAAGTAAAATGGCATAGAAATCATTAAATCCCATCCTAAACCTAATACACCTTCATCTACCTTAAGATGCGTAATTTTAAAATATGGAAAAAAATTGGACTTTGTACCATGTAAAATGCTTTTTGAGACATGGCAATCATACATGTGATTCACTGTAGTGTCTTTATTAAGTGACCCAAATTTGATGCCGATAGGACCTTGTTCTCCCCATGAAAATTCAAAAAAGACTGACAAATTGATTTTCCCGCCCAAAAAAATCTTCCAAATTTACATCTATATTGCATGGCAGCATTGATTCATTCTCTTTTCTGCTCCCATTTTTTTAACCAAAGGAATTAAGACATGGCAATCACATATGTGCATCACTGTAGAGTCTTTATGAACTGACCCAAATTTGATGACGATAGGACCTTGTTCTCCCCATGAAAATTCAAAAAAGACTGACAAATTTAGCCAGGCTCCACTTTGGGCCTTCAGTGATCTTCCACATTCTCATTTGTACCATGTAAAATGCTTTTTGGCTGCCAATCAGTGATCTTTGAACCCAGGCCCACCAAATTTGACTCAGTAGATGTCCTGACACCCCTCTACAATAATATTGACATGAAAAGTACCTCAGACCATCTGTAGAGTTAATTGCTTTTCTCAAAATAACCTCCACAGTATGGCCTTAGATCCATTAGACCCAAGGGTTGCAAGCATGACTTTTAGACCATGCACTTTTTCACAATGTCGCACAGAGCACATTTTAAAATATGTCTTCAGGATTGTTGAGCCGAGTAGAGCGATGTCAGTTTGGTGTCTGTCGGCCTCACGCTTTTCTATAGGCGGAGCCTCGAACGAGCGCCGTTTTTCATAAACAAAGCCCAGTCAAATCGTCAAACATGAACCAAATGACTTGAAATTCACAACTCTACCACAAAAACAGAATTAGAAACGTTTTCTAAAATATCATGCTTGTAGCACTTGAGGAACTCTACTTAGCTTTCCGAAGGTCATTTTGAAAAATGGTCAATAACATGGTTATCAGCATGGGTCACTTGCTTAGCCTTTCAAATTTGGTACATATCAGATCTTTTTCTGTTCATTAAGTTCAGGAACAGACTGACAAATTGATTTTCCATAAAAAAATATTCCAAATTTACATCTATATTGCATGGCAGCATTGATTCATTCTCTTTTCTGCTCCCATTTTTTTACCCAAAGGAATCAAGACATGGCAATCACATATGTCCATCACTGTACAGTCTTTATTACGTGACTCAAATTTGATGCCGATAGGACCTTGTTCTCCCCATGAAAATTCAAAAGACTGACAAATTGATTTTCCGCTTAAAAAAAATCTTCCAAATTTACATCTATATTGCATGGCAGCATTGATTCATTCTCTTTTCTGCTTGCATTTTACCCAAAGGAATTAAGATGCACCTGTCACTATATGCACCTGTCACTACACGCACCTGTCACTACACACACCTGCCACTACAGCACCTGCCACTTCTTACGTACTTGCACCTGTCACTACAAGCACCTGTCACACCAAGCACCTGTCACGACATGCACCTGCCACTACAGCACTAGTCACTACATTTACCTGCCACTACACACACCTGCCACTACACACACCTACCAAATTGATTTTCCCACCAAAAGTCTTCCATATTTATCTAGCGCCTGCTTTCCCATTGAGGAGGCAGGATCGATAGTTTAAGCCCCGTCGCCAAGAAGGAATGGAGCGGTTTTAGGCGCCACAAGATGGCAGTATAAACTTCCAAAATGGGTTTTTGACGATATGGAGTTGGAAAATGAAAAGTGCAAATGGAAAATATTTTTGTACAAGATGGCAGTATAAACTTCCAAAATGGGTTTTTGACGATATGGAGTTGGAAAATGCAAAGTGCAAATGGAAAATATTTTTTGGCCACAAGATGGCAGTATAAACTTCCAAAATGGGTTTTGGCGATATGGAGTTGGAAAATGAAAAGTGCAAATGGAAAATATTTTTTGGCCACAAGATGGCAGTATAAACTTCCAAAATGGGTTTTTGACGATATGGAGTTGGAAAATGAAAAGTGCAAATGGAAAATATTTTTTGGCCACAAGATGGCAGTATAAACTTCCAAAATGGGTTTTGGCGATATGGAGTTGGAAAATGAAAAGTGCAAATGGAAAATATTTTTTGGCCACAAGATGGCAGTATAAACTTCCAAAATGGGTTTTTGACGATATGGAGTTGGAAAATGAAAAGTGCAAATGGAAAATATTTTTTGGCCACAAGATGGCAGTATAAACTTCCAAAATGGGTTTTTGAAGATATGGAGTTGGAAAATGAAAAGTGCAAATGGAAAATATTTGATGGCCACAAGTAGGCAGTATAAACTTCCAAAATGGGTTTTGTGATATGGAGTTGGAAAATGAAAAGTGCAAATGGAAAATATTTTTGGCCACAAGATGGCAGTATAAACTTCCAAAATGGGTTTTTGACGATATGGAGTTGGAAAATGAAAAGTGCAAATGGAAAATATTTTTTGGCCACAAGATGGCAGTATAAACTTCCAAAATGGGTTTTTGACGATATGGAGTTGGAAAATGAAAAGTGCAAATGGAAAATATTTTTTGGCCACAAGTTCATATTTAAGTGAAATAAGTATTTATTTCACTTAAATATGATTTATTTATTTTTTTTATATTATAAATTTTTTTTTTTTTTACCGGTTTTTGGTTTGAAGCCCCCGTCGCCAAGGAAACGGCGCGGTTTGAGGCGCCTGCTTTCCCATTGAGGAGGCAGGATGCGATGGTTTGAAGCCCCGTCGCCAAGGAAGCGGCGCTGTTTCCCGCCAAAATTTTTTTCCAAAATTATATCTATATTGCATGGCAACAATGATTCATTCTCTTTTCTGCTCGCATTTTTTTACCCAAAGGAATTAAGACATGGCAATCACATATTTCCATCACTGTAGAGTCTTTATTACGTGACCCAAATTTGATGCCGATAGGACCTTGTTCTCCCCATGAAAATTCAAAAGACTGACAAATTGATTTTCCCGCCAAAAAAAAAATTACAAATTTACATCTATATTGCATGGCAGCATTGATTCATTCTCTTTTCTGCTCCCATTTTTTTACCCAAAGGAATTAAGACATGGCAATCACATATGTCCATCACTGTACAGTCTTTATTACGTGACCCAAATTTGATGGCGATAGGACCTTGTTCTCCCCATGAAAATTCAAAAGACTGACAAATTTAGCCAGGCTCCACTTTGGGCCTTCAGTGATCTTCCACATTCTCATTTTGTACCATGTAAAATGCTTTTTGGCTGCCAATCAGTGATAATTGAACCCAGGCCCACAAATTTGACTCAGTAGATGTCCTGACACCCCTCTACAATAATATTGACATGAAAAGTACCTCAGACCATCGGTAGAGTTAATTGCTTTTCTCAAAATAACCTCCATAGTATGGCCTTAGATCCATTAGACCCAAGGGTTACAAGCTTGACTTTTGGACCATGCACTTTTTCACAATGTCACACAGAGCTCATGTGACAATATGTCGTCGGGATTGTTGAGCCGAGTAGAGCGATGTCAGTTTGGTGTCAGTCGGCCTCGCGCTTTTCTATAGGCGGAGCCTCGAGCAGCGCCGTTTTCATAAACAAAGCCCCGTCAAATCGTCAAACATGAACCAAATGACTTGAAATTCACAACTCTACCACAAAAACAGAATTAGAAACGTTTTCTAAAATATCATGCTTGTAGCACTTGAGGAAGTCTACTTAGCTTCCCAAAGGTCATTTTGAAAAATGGTCAATAATATGGTCATCAGCATGGGTCACTTGCTTACCCTTTCAAATTTAGTACATATCAGACCTTTCTCCTGCTTTTCCTGATTTTCCTGCCAAAAGGCTTCCAAATATATATACATTACATTGAAATTTGTAGTTAGGGTTAGGGTTGGGTTAGGGGCAACTTGGAAGTGGAATTTGGAATAGGAAGACAAGCGCCACCTGGTGTCAGGACATTTTGCATGTTGTCCAATCCCAATAAAAATGGTATCACCGGAAAGGGCACAACAGTAGCAATCCAAAAATGCAACTCTCATCACCAGAAAACGCTTGAGGATTTTTTGGTATCAAATTTAATAAAATACCACAATTTGAAATAAGCATTTCCTGTGTTCAGCAGGCCAAGACAAACATTTCTGTGTTGGTCCCATCTCTGTACGATGTTCAGGTAAAAAGATGGTAGTTAGGTAGAATACTCCTTGTTAGGGTTAGGGTTAGGGTTAGGGTTAGGGTTAGGGTTAGGGTTAGGGTTAGGGTTAGGGTTAGGGTTTAGGGTTAGGGTTAGGGTTAGGGTTAGGGTTAGGGTTAGGGTTAGGGTTAGGGTTAGGGTTAGGGTTATGAGTTAGGAGTTAGGGTTAGGGTTAGGGTTAGGGTTAGGAGTTAGGAGTTAGGGTTAGGAGTTAGGGTTAGGGTTAGGGTTAGGGTTAGGGTTAGGAGTTAGGGTTAGGGTTAGGGTTAGGGTTAGGGTTAGGAGTTAGGGTTAGGAGTTAGGGTTAGGAGTTAGGGTTAGGGTTAGGGTTAGGAGTTAGGGTTAGGGTTAGGAGTTAGGGTTAGGGTTAGGGTTAGGGTTAGGAGTTTGGGGTTAGGGTTAGGGTTAGGGTTAGGGTTAGGAGTTAGGGTTAGGAGTTAGGGTTAGGGTTAGGGTTAGGGTTAGGGTTAGGGTTAGGAGTTAGGAGTTAGGGTTAGGGTTGAGTTAGGTTAGGGTTAGGGTTAGGAGTTAGGGTTAGGAGTTAGGAGTTAGGGTTAGGAGTTAGGGTTAGGAGTTAGGAGTTAGGAGTTAGGAGTTAGGAGTTAGGAGTTAGGAGTTAGGGTTAGGGTTAGGGTTAGGGTTAGGGTTAGGAGTTAGGAGTTAGGAGTTAGGAGTTAGGGTTAGGGTTAGGGTTAGGGTTAGGGTTAGGGTTAGGGTTAGGGTTAGGGTTAGGGTTAGGGTTAGGGTTAGGAGGTTAGGAGTTAGGGTTAGGAGTTAGGGTTAGGAGTTAGGGTTAGGGTTAGGAGTTAGGAGTTAGGGTTAGGGTTAGGGTTAGGGTTAGGAGTTAGGGTTAGGAGTTAGGAGTTAGGGTTAGGAGTTAGGAGTTAGGGTTAGGAGTTAGGGTTAGGAGTTAGGGTTAGGGTTAGGGTTAGGGTTAGGAGTTAGGAGTTAGGGTTAGGGTTAGGGTTAGGAGTTAGGGTTAGGGTTAGGAGTTAGGGTTAGGAGTTAGGAGTTAGGGTTAGGGTTAGGAGTTAGGGTTAGGGTTAGGGTTAGGGTTAGGGTTAGGGTTAGGAGTTAGGGTTAGGGTTAGGGTTAGGAGTTAGGGTTAGGGTTAGGGTTAGGGTTAGGAGTTAGGGTTAGGGGTTAGGGTTAGGAGTTAGGAGTTAGGGTTAGGGTTAGGGTTAGGAGTTAGGAGTTAGGGTTAGGAGTTAGGGTTAGGAGTTAGGGTTAGGAGTTAGGGTTAGGAGTTAGGGTTAGGGTTAGGGTTAGGGTTAGGAGTTAGGAGTTAGGGTTAGGGTTAGGGTTAGGGTTAGGAGTTAGGGTTAGGGTTAGGGTTAGGGTTAGGAGTTAGGGTTAGGGTTAGGAGTTAGGGTTAGGGTTAGGGTTAGGGTTAGGAGTTAGGAGTTAGGAGTTAGGAGTTAGGAGTTAGGGTTAGGGTTAGGAGTTAGGGTTAGGGTTAGGAGTTAGGGTTAGGAGTTAGGGTTAGGGTTAGGAGTTAGGAGTTAGGAGTTAGGGTTAGGAGTTAGGGTTAGGAGTTAGGGTTAGGGTTAGGAGTTAGGGTTAGGAGTTAGGGTTAGGGTTAGGGTTAGGAGTTAGGGTTAGGGTTAGGGTTAGGGTTAGGAGTTAGGAGTTAGGGTTAGGGTTAGGAGTTAGGGTTAGGGTTAGGAGTTAGGGGTTAGGGTTAGGGTTAGGGTTAGGAGTTAGGGTTAGGGTTAGGGTTAGGAGTTAGGGTTAGGAGTTAGGAGTTAGGGTTAGGGTTAGGAGTTAGGGTTAGGGTTAGGAGTTAGGGTTAGGGTTAGGAGGTTAGGGTTAGGGTTAGGAGGTTAGGAGTTAGGGTTAGGAGTTAGGGTTAGGGTTAGGAGTTAGGAGTTAGGAGTTAGGGTTAGGAGTTAGGGTTAGGGTTAGGGTTAGGAGTTAGGAGTTAGGGTTAGGAGTTAGGAGTTAGGAGTTAGGGTTAGGGTTAGGGTTAGGAGTTAGGGTTAGGGTTAGGAGTTAGGGTTAGGAGTTAGGGTTAGGGTTAGGGTTAGGAGTTAGGGTTAGGGTTAGGGTTAGGGTTAGGGTTAGGAGTTAGGGTTAGGGTTAGGGTTAGGGTTAGGAGTTAGGGTTAGGGTTAGGAGTTAGGAGTTAGGGTTAGGGTTAGGGTTAGGAGTTAGGGTTAGGGTTAGGAGTTAGGGTTAGGGTTAGGGTTAGGGTTAGGAGTTAGGGTTAGGAGTTAGGAGTTAGGAGTTAGGAGTTAGGAGTTAGGAGTTAGGGTTAGGGTTAGGGTTAGGAGTTAGGGTTAGGGTTAGGAGTTAGGGTTAGGGTTAGGAGTTAGGGTTAGGGTTAGGGTTAGGGTTAGGAGTTAGGGTTAGGGTTAGGGTTAGGGTTAGGGTTAGGGTTAGGGTTAGGAGTTAGGGTTAGGAGTTAGGGTTAGGGTTAGGAGTTAGGAGTTAGGGTTAGGGTTAGGGTTAGGAGTTAGGGTTAGGGTTAGGGTTAGGGTTAGGGTTAGGGTTAGGAGTTAGGAGTTAGGAGTTAGGGTTAGGAGTTAGGAGTTAGGGTTAGGAGTTAGGGTTAGGAGTTAGGAGTTAGGAGTTAGGAGTTAGGGTTAGGAGTTAGGAGTTAGGAGTTAGGGTTAGGGTTAGGGTTAGGAGTTAGGGTTAGGAGTTAGGGTTAGGAGTTAGGGTTAGGGTTAGGGTTAGGAGTTAGGGTTAGGGTTAGGGTTAGGGTTAGGGTTAGGGTTAGGGTTAGGGTTAGGGTTAGGGTTAGGGTTAGGAGTTAGGGTTAGGAGTTAGGAGTTAGGGTTAGGGTTAGGGTTAGGGTTAGGAGTTAGGAGTTAGGGTTAGGGTTAGGGTTAGGAGTTAGGGTTAGGAGTTAGGGTTAGGAGTTAGGGTTAGGAGTTAGGGTTAGGAGTTAGGGTTAGGAGTTAGGGTTAGGGTTAGGAGTTAGGAGTTAGGAGTTAGGGTTAGGAGTTAGGAGTTAGGGTTAGGAGTTAGGGTTAGGGTTAGGAGTTAGGGTTAGGGTTAGGGTTAGGGTTAGGGTTAGGAGTTAGGAGTTAGGGTTAGGGTTAGGAGTTAGGGTTAGGGTTAGGAGTTAGGGTTAGGGTTAGGGTTAGGGTTAGGGTTAGGAGTTAGGGTTAGGGTTAGGAGTTAGGGTTAGGGTTAGGGTTAGGGTTAGGGTTAGGAGTTAGGGTTAGGGTTAGGGTTAGGAGTTAGGGTTAGGAGTTAGGAGTTAGGAGTTAGGAGTTAGGGTTAGGAGTTAGGGTTAGGAGTTAGGGTTAGGGTTAGGGTTAGGGTTAGGGTTAGGAGTTAGGGTTAGGGTTAGGGTTAGGGTTAGGAGTTAGGAGTTAGGAGTTAGGGTTAGAGGTTAGGGTTAGGGTTAGGGTTAGGGTTAGGAGTTAGGAGTTAGGAGTTAGGGTTAGGGTTAGGGTTAGGGTTAGGGTTAGGAGTTAGGGTTAGGGTTAGGGTTAGGAGTTAGGAGTTAGGAGTTAGGGTTAGGAGTTAGGGTTAGGAGTTAGGGTTAGAGGTTAGGAGTTAGGAGTTAGGGTTAGGGTTAGGGTTAGGGTTAGGGTTAGGAGTTAGGGTTAGGGTTAGGAGTTAGGAGTTAGGGTTAGGAGTTAGGAGTTAGGGTTAGGGTTAGGGTTAGGAGTTAGGGTTAGGAGTTAGGGTTAGGGTTAGGAGTTAGGGTTAGGAGTTAGGAGTTAGGGTTAGGAGTTAGGGTTAGGAGTTAGGAGTTAGGGTTAGGGTTAGGAGTTAGGGTTAGGGTTAGGGTTAGGAGTTAGGAGTTAGGAGTTAGGGTTAGGGTTAGGGTTAGGGTTAGGAGTTAGGAGTTAGGAGTTAGGAGTTAGGGTTAGGAGTTAGGGTTAGGGTTAGGGTTAGGAGTTAGGAGTTAGGGTTAGGAGTTAGGAGTTAGGAGTTAGGAGTTAGGGTTAGGGTTAGGAGTTAGGGTTAGGGTTAGGGTTAGGAGTTAGGAGTTAGGGTTAGGGTTAGGAGTTAGGGTTAGGGTTAGGGTTAGGGTTAGGAGTTAGGAGTTAGGGTTAGGGTTAGGAGTTAGGGTTAGGGTTAGGGTTAGGGTTAGGGTTAGGGTTAGGAGTTAGGAGTTAGGGTTAGGGTTAGGGTTAGGGTTAGGGTTAGGAGTTAGGGTTAGGAGTTAGGAGTTAGGAGTTAGGAGTTAGGGTTAGGAGTTAGGGTTAGGGTTAGGGTTAGGAGTTAGGGTTAGGAGTTAGGGTTAGGGTTAGGGTTAGGAGTTAGGAGTTAGGGTTAGGGTTAGGGTTAGGAGTTAGGGTTAGGAGTTAGGGTTAGGGTTAGGGTTAGGGTTAGGGTTAGGGTTAGGAGTTAGGGTTAGGGTTAGGGTTAGGAGTTAGGGTTAGGGTTAGGGTTAGGGTTAGGAGTTAGGGTTAGGAGTTAGGGTTAGGGTTAGGGTTAGGGTTAGGGTTAGGAGTTAGGGTTAGGAGTTAGGGTTAGGAGTTAGGAGTTAGGGTTAGGGTTAGGAGTTAGGAGTTAGGGTTAGGAGTTAGGGTTAGGAGTTAGGAGTTAGGGTTAGTTAGGGTTAGGGTTAGGAGTTAGGAGTTAGGGTTAGGAGTTAGGAGTTAGGGTTAGGAGTTAGGAGTTAGGAGTTAGGGTTAGGAGTTAGGGTTAGGGTTAGGGTTAGGGTTAGGGTTAGGAGTTAGGGTTAGGGTTAGGGTTAGGAGTTAGGAGTTAGGGTTAGGAGTTAGGGTTAGGGTTAGGGTTAGGGTTAGGAGTTAGGGTTAGGGTTAGGGTTAGGAGTTAGGGTTAGGAGTTAGGGTTAGGGTTAGGGTTAGGGTTAGGGTTAGGGTTAGGAGTTAGGAGTTAGGGTTAGGAGTTAGGAGTTAGGAGTTAGGGTTAGGAGTTAGGGTTAGGAGTTAGGGTTAGGGTTAGGGTTAGGGTTAGGGTTAGGAGTTAGGGTTAGGGTTAGGAGTTAGGGTTAGGAGTTAGGGTTAGGGTTAGGGTTAGGGTTAGGGTTAGGAGTTAGGGTTAGGGTTAGGAGTTAGGGTTAGGGTTAGGAGTTAGGGTTAGGAGTTAGGGTTAGGGTTAGGGTTAGGGTTAGGAGTTAGGGTTAGGAGTTAGGAGTTAGGGTTAGGGTTAGGGTTAGGAGTTAGGAGTTAGGGTTAGGAGTTAGGGTTAGGAGTTAGGAGTTAGGAGTTAGGGTTAGGAGTTAGGAGTTAGGGTTAGAGTTAGGGTTAGGGTTAGGGTTAGGAGTTAGGGTTAGGGTTAGGGTTAGGGTTAGGGTTAGGGTTAGGAGTTAGGGTTAGGGTTAGGGTTAGGGTTAGGAGTTAGGAGTTAGGGTTAGGAGTTAGGGTTAGGAGTTAGGAGTTAGGGTTAGGGTTAGGGTTAGGAGTTAGGAGTTAGGAGTTAGGAGTTAGGAGTTAGGGTTAGGAGTTAGGAGTTAGGAGTTAGGGTTAGGAGTTAGGAGTTAGGAGTTAGGGTTAGGAGTTAGGGTTAGGAGTTAGGGTTAGGGTTAGGGTTAGGGTTAGGAGTTAGGAGTTAGGGTTAGGAGTTAGGGTTAGGGTTAGGGTTAGGGTTAGGGTTAGGGTTAGGAGTTAGGGTTAGGGTTAGGGTTAGGGTTAGGAGTTAGGGTTAGGGTTAGGGTTAGGGTTAGGAGTTAGGGTTAGGGTTAGGAGTTAGGGTTAGGAGTTAGGGTTAGGGTTAGGGTTAGGAGTTAGGGTTAGGGTTAGGGTTAGGGTTAGGGTTAGGGTTAGGAGTTGAGTTAGGGTTAGGGTTAGGGTTAGGGTTAGGGTTAGGGTTAGGGTTAGGAGTTAGGGTTAGGAGTTAGGAGTTAGGGTTAGGAGTTAGGAGTTAGGGTTAGGGTTAGGAGTTAGGAGTTAGGGTTAGGAGTTAGGGTTAGGGTTAGGAGTTAGGAGTTAGGGTTAGGGTTAGGAGTTAGGGTTAGGGTTAGGAGTTAGGGTTAGGGTTAGGGTTAGGAGTTAGGGTTAGGGTTAGGGTTAGGGTTAGGAGTTAGGGTTAGGGTTAGGAGTTAGGGTTAGGGTTAGGGTTAGGAGTTAGGGTTAGGGTTAGGGTTAGGGTTAGGAGTTAGGGTTAGGAGTTAGGGTTAGGGTTAGGGTTAGGAGTTAGGGTTAGGGTTAGGGTTAGGGTTAGGAGTTAGGGTTAGGGTTAGGGTTAGGAGTTAGGAGTTAGGGTTAGGAGTTAGGGTTAGGAGTTAGGGTTAGGGTTAGGAGTTAGGGTTAGGGTTAGGAGTTAGGGTTAGGAGTTAGGAGTTAGGGTTAGGAGTTAGGGTTAGGGTTAGGAGTTAGGAGTTAGGGTTAGGGTTAGGAGTTAGGGTTAGGGTTAGGAGTTAGGGTTAGGGTTAGGGTTAGGGTTAGGGTTAGGAGTTAGGGTTAGGAGTTAGGGTTAGGGTTAGGGTTAGGAGTTAGGGTTAGGGTTAGGGTTAGGGTTAGGAGTTAGGGTTAGGGTTAGGGTTAGGGGTTAGGGTTAGGAGTTAGGAGTTAGGGTTAGGGTTAGGAGTTAGGGTTAGGGTTAGGGTTAGGGTTAGGAGTTAGGGTTAGGAGTTAGGGTTAGGGTTAGGAGTTAGGAGTTAGGGTTAGGAGTTAGGGTTAGGAGTTAGGAGTTAGGGTTAGGAGTTAGGAGTTAGGAGTTAGGAGTTAGGGTTAGGGTTAGGGTTAGGGTTAGGGTTAGGGTTAGGGTTAGGGTTAGGGTTAGGAGTTAGGGTTAGGAGTTAGGGTTAGGAGTTAGGGTTAGGGTTAGGGTTAGGAGTTAGGGTTAGGGTTAGGGTTAGGGTTAGGAGTTAGGGTTAGGGTTAGGGTTAGGAGTTAGGGTTAGGAGTTAGGGTTAGGAGTTAGGGTTAGGGTTAGGGTTAGGGTTAGGGTTAGGAGTTAGGAGTTAGGGTTAGGAGTTAGGAGTTAGGGTTAGGGTTAGGGTTAGGGTTAGAGGTTAGGAGTTAGGAGTTAGGGTTAGGGTTAGGAGTTAGGGTTAGGGTTAGGGTTAGGGTTAGGGTTAGGAGTTAGGGTTAGGGTTAGGAGTTAGGGTTAGGGTTAGGGGTTAGGGTTAGGGTTAGGAGTTAGGGTTAGGGTTAGGAGTTAGGGTTAGGGTTAGGAGTTAGGAGTTAGGGTTAGGAGTTAGGGTTAGGGTTAGGGTTAGGGTTAGGGTTAGGAGTTAGGGTTAGGAGTTAGGGTTAGGAGTTAGGGTTAGGAGTTAGGAGTTAGGGTTAGGGTTAGGGTTAGGAGTTAGGAGTTAGGAGTTAGGAGTTAGGAGTTAGGGTTAGGAGTTAGGGTTAGGGTTAGGGTTAGGGTTAGGGTTAGGGTTAGGGTTAGGAGTTAGGGTTAGGAGTTAGGGTTAGGGTTAGGAGTTAGGAGTTAGGGTTAGGGTTAGGAGTTAGGGTTAGGGTTAGGGTTAGGGTTAGGGTTAGGGTTAGGGTTAGGAGTTAGGGTTAGGAGTTAGGGTTAGAGGTTAGGGTTAGGGTTAGGAGTTAGGGTTAGGAGTTAGGGTTAGGAGTTAGGAGTTAGGGTTAGGAGTTAGGAGTTAGGAGTTAGGGTTAGGAGTTAGGAGTTAGGAGTTAGGGTTAGGAGTTGGAGTTAGGAGTTAGGAGTTAGGAGTTAG
>JAVCWC010000060.1:0-25000 GCA_034769755.1 Odontamblyopus lacepedii
CAGTACTACACACATGTATTTAACTCTAGTACTGCACACATGCACTTAACTCTAGTACTACACACATGTACTCTAGTACTACACACATGTACTTAACTGTAGTACTACACACATGTACTTAACTCTAGTATTACACAAATGCACTTAACTCTAGCACTACACACATGTACTTAACTCTACTACTACACACATGTACTTAACTCTTGTAGTACACACATGTATTCTAGTACTACACACATTTACTTAACTCTAGTACTACACACATGTACTTAACTCTAGTACTACACACATGTAATTAAAACTAGTACGACACACATGTACTTAACTCTAGTACTACACACATGTACTTAACTCTAGTACTACACACATGTACTTAACTCTAGTATTACACACATGTACTTAACTCTAGTACTGCACAGATGTACTTAACTCTCCTACTACACACATGTACTTAACTCTAGTACTACACACACATACTTAACTCTAGTACTACACACATGTACTTAACTCGCGTATCATGAAGAGTATAATCATTTTTACTACTGAAGAATATAATCATTTTCACTACTGATTATAAATTCATTGTGTGCCTTTAATATATGACTTGTAATGAAGAATGTAGTCATTTCTACCAGTCATTATAAAATTCATATTGTGCCTTTAACATCTCTGGAACAAAGGCGTACCGAGGGAGGGGCTGATACTGCGTTCCCTGACGTGATCGCCGGAGTACCTGAGTTTTGCCCGGTCAGTCGAGGGTGACGTCGTGTGACATCGTGACACATTGAAAACAACTTTCCTGGGCCCAAACTGAAAGGTAAGCAGAATGCCTGTTACTAACATGTCAAAATTCTGCTATTGGCCTGTCTAAAAGTATGAAAGTTGTTGGAAATGTATCACTGAGCGTGTAATTGTGATTAGATCTTGTGAACGGCAACTGCTAGGGAGGCCTGAGCGGCTCTGGAGGCGAGGGAATGGCAGAACCTATGCTTCCTATGGACGTGGATGGTCAAAAGATCATGGCACTTGTGGACACTGGAGCTACCTATTCATCCCTGAATGTTCCATTGCCAAAGGCTGCGTTGACCAAAGACACCATGTCACTTGTGGGCTTCTCGGGACAACCTAAGTCACTGCCATTCACCAAACCTCTAAGGACACAAATTGCTGGACATACACTTTTTCATTCGTTTGTTCACTCACCTGGGACACCAGTGATCTTAATGGGCAGAAACTTGTTGACTTCCACTGGTGCCACAATGTTGTGTGGACATCAAGGACTCTGTGTTACGTTTTCAAATGGACAAACATTCACATGATCTAGTCACGGACATACAGGACAGTGGCTCATGAAACCAAACCTGTCTGAAAAACACAGTGCTGACATATACTGGGCGTGTCTTGACCCAGAAACACCAACAACAAAGGGACTGAGATCTGTATTCCAGCTGTGGAAACCTTGGATTAGGTCTCTGGGACCATACCACCCGCCCATCGATCCTTTACATTGCACTCTCTATTATGACAGAAATCAGGATGAAATGTACGGTGAGGAGTTTAGGCTAATTGAGGGTGATTCGTGGGAGGTAAGATCATTATCCATTTACATCTCTGAAATTGGTGTTGTGGCACTTTGTGATCTCACTCAAGAACAAAAACAGTGGTATAAAATGGAGGATGAGGCACTTCCACACATCTCTTTGGCCTTGGCACCCACAAATGAAGCACGCGAATTAGGCCCCATGGTTAAAAGACACTGATTAATTGGCAACCTGGTGAGACACCTGACATTCAGTTCTCACCCACAGCTGATGCATACAGAATTCACATTCATACAACTGACACATGCATTCTACAACACGAGATTCTTGACAGACATCACGGACGTGAGTTGTCTGACCATGACAGTGCAGCAGCCGTGTTAGACCCAAGGACCATACGATGTAGGACATTGCACCAAGATACCAGAGGTTGTGATAGAAATGAGTGATCAGGCTAAAAACACAGGTGTCTATCGTGCCCAGTATCGGTGGCCAGAAGCTGCTGATGAGGGCATGGAAGAAACAGTCTGTGGTCTGTGGGATGCAGGAGTGTTAGAACAGTCAGATTCATCGTGGAGTACCCCATTGCGGCCAGTGTTGAAAGCCACAGGTGACATCTGGAGAATGGCCCATGATTTGAGAGCCATTAATGAAGTTACGGAGACTCCTGTTCTTCCTGTCCCAGATCCTCACAGACTTTTGACATCTTTGGGGCCAGATTTGCAGTGGTTTACTGCAATTGATCTGGCAAATGCATACTTCTGCTTGACGTTTGCTAGACAGTGTAGAAAGTACTTTGCCTTCACTTACAAGGGCTGCAGATTGCAGTACACCAGACTACCGCAAGGACACAAGTGTTCCCCAGGAATCTTCAACCAAGTTTTGAAATCTTTGCTGATGGACGTGACACTCCCACCCCAGTGTAAGTTGCTGATGTATGTTGACGATCTTTTGCTGGGTGCTCCAACCGTTGAGTCTTGTCTGCGAGCCACTGATGTTTTGTTGCGTGCTTTGCACTCATTCGGCTTCAAGGTGTCAAAGAAAAAGCTTCAGTGCTGCAGAAAATCTGTCACCTTTCTCGGACGAGTCGTATCATCCTCGGGAACAGGCATGTCAGCAGAACACAGGTCATCCATTTTGAGACACCCAAGACCAGTCACTGTCAAAGACATGTTGTCTTTGACAGTGTGGCGACTGTAGCCACAGAGGCTACAGTCATCCCATGCTGTGTGTAGTAGGAGAGTTAAGTACATGTGTGTAATACTAGAGTTAAGTACATGTGTGTAGTACTAGACTTAAGTACATGTGTGTAGAACTAGAGTGCATGTGTGTAGTACTAGAGTTAAGTACATGTGTGTAATAGTACAGTTAAATACATCTGTGTAGTACTAGAGTTAAGTACATGTGTGTAGTACTAGAGTTAAGTACATGTGTGTAGTACTAGAGTTAAGTACATGTCTGTAGTACTAGAGTACATGTGTGTAGTACTAGAGTTAAGTACATGTGTGTAGTACTAGAGTTAAGTACATGTGTGTAGTACTAGAGTTAAGTACATGTGTGTAGTACTAGAGTTAAGTACATGTGTGTAGTACTAGAGTTAAGTACATGTGTGTAGTACTAGAGTTAAGTACATGTGTGTAGTACTAGAGTTAAGTACATTTGTGTAATACTAGAGTTAAGTACATGTGTGTAGTACTAGAATTAAGTACATGTCTGTAGTACTAGAGTTAAGTACATGTGTGTAGTACTAGAGTTAAGTACATGCGTGTAGTATTAGAATTGAATACATGTGTGTAGTAGTAGAGTACATGTGTGTAGTACTACAGGTAAGTACATGTGTGTAGCACTAGAGTGCATGTGTGTAGTACTAAAGTTAAGTACATGTCTGTAGTACTAAAGGTAAGTACGTGTGTGTAGTACTAGAGTTAAGTACATTTGTGTAATACTAGAGTTAAGTACATGTGTGTAGTACTAGAGTTAAGTACATGTCTGTAGTACTAGAGTTAAGTACATGTGTGTAGTACTAGAGTTAAGTACATGTGTGTAGTACTAGAGTTAAGTACATGTGTGTAGTACTAGAGTACATGTGTGTAGTACTAGAGTTAAGTACATGTGTGTAGTACTAGAGTTAAGTACATGTGTGTAGTACTAGAGTTAAGTACATGTGTGTAGTACTAGAGTTAAGTACATCCGTGTAGTACTAGAGTTAAGTACATGTGTGTAGTACTAGAGTTAAGTCCATGTGTAGTACTAGAGCTAAGTACATGTGTGTAGTACTAGAGTTAAGTACATGTGTGTAATACTAGAGTTAAGTACATGTGTGTAGTACTATAGTTAAGTACATGTGTGTAGTACTAGAGTAAAGTACATGTGTGTAGTACGAGAGTTAATTACATGTGTGTAGTAGTAGAGTTAAGTACATGTGTGTCGTACTAGAGTTAAGTACATGTGTGTAGTACTAGAGTTAAGTACATGTGTGTAGTACTAGAGTTAAGTACATGTGTGTAGTACTAGAGTTAAGTACATGTGTGTAGTACTAGAGTTAAGTACATGTGTGTAGTACTAGAGTTAAGTACATCTGTGTAGTACTAGAGTTAAATACATGTGTGTAGTACTAGAGTTAAGTACATGTGTGTAGTACTAGAGTTAAGTACATGTGTGTAGTACTAGAGTACATGTGTGTAGTACTAGAGTTAAGTACATGTGTGTAGTACTAGAGTTAAGTACATGTGTGTAGTACTAGAGTTAAGTACATGTGTGTAGTACTAGAGTTAAGTACATGTGTATAGTACTAGAGTTAAGTATATGTCTGTAGTACTAGAGTTAAGTACATGTGTGTAGTACTAGAGTTAATTACATGTGTGTAGTACTAGAGTTAAGTACATGTGTGTAATACTAGAGTTAAGTACAACTGTGCAGTACTAGAGTTAAGTATATGTGTGTACTACTAGAGTTAAGTACATGTGTGTAGTACTAGAGTTAAGTACATGTATGTAGTACTAGAGTTAAGTACATGTGTGTAATACTAGAGTTAAATACATGTGTGTAGTACTAGAGTTAAGGACATGTGTGTAGTACTAGAGTTAAGTACATGTGTGTAGTACTAGAGTACATGTGTGTAGTACTAGAGTTAAGTACATGTGTGTAGTACTAGAGTTAAGTACATGTGTGTAGTACTAGAGTACATGTGTGTAGTACTAGAGTTAAGTACATGTTTGTAGTACTAGAGTTAAGTACATGTGTGTAGTACTAGAGTTAAGTACATGTGTGTAGTACTAGAGTTAAGTACATGTGTGTAGTACTAGAGTACATGTGTGTAGTACTAGAGTTAAGTACATGTGTGTAGTACTAGAGTTAAGTACATGTGTGTAGTACTAGAGTACATGTGTGTAGTACTAGAGTTAAGTACATGTGTGTAGTACTAGAGTTAAGTACATGTGTGTAGTACTAGAGTTAAGTACATGTGTGTAGTACTAGAGTTAAGTACATGTGTGTAGTACTAGAGTTAAGTACATGTGTGTAGTACTAGAGTTAAGTACATGTGTGTAGTACTAGAGTTAAGTACATGTGTGTAGTACTAGAGTTAAGTACATCTGTGCAGCATTATAATTACGTACATCTGCGTAGTACTAGAGGTAAGTACATCTGTGTAGTACTAGAGTTAAGTACATCTGTGCAGTATTATAATTATGTACATCTGTGTAGTACTAGAGGTAAGTACATCTGTGTAGTGACAGATTTAAGTACATCTGTGTTGTCCTAGAGTTAAGTACATGTATGTAGTACTAGAGTTAAGTACATCTGTGTAGTACTAGAGTTAAGTACATGTATGTAGTACTAGAGTTAAGTACATCTGTGTAGTACTCGAGTTAAGTACATCTGTGTAGTACTAGAGTTAAGTACATGTGTGTAGTACTAGAGTTAAATACATGTGTGTAGTACTAGAGTACATGTGTGTAATACTAGCGTTAAGTACATGTGTGTAGTACTAGAGTTAAGTACATGTGTGTAATATTTGAGTTAAGTACATGTGTGTAATATTTGAGTTAAGTGCATGTGTGTAGTACTAGAGTACATGTGTGTAGTATTAGAGTTAAGTACATGTGTGTAGTACTAGAGTTAAGTACATGTGTGTAGTACTAGACTTAAGTACATGTGTGTAGTAGGAGAGTTAAGTACATGTGTGTAATACTAGAGTTAAGTACATGTGTGTAGTACTAGACTTAAGTACATGTGTGTAGAACTAGAGTGCATGTGTGTAGTACTAGAGTTAAGTACATGTGTGTAATAGTAGAGTTAAATACATCTGTGTAGTACTAGAGTTAAGTACATGTGTGTAGTACTTGAGTACATGTGTGTAGTACTAGAGTTAAGTACATGTGTGTAGTACTAGAGTACATGTGTGTAGTACTAGAGTTAAGTACATGTGTGTAGTACTAGAGTTAAGTACATGTGTGTAGTACTAGAGTTAAGTACATGTGTGTAGTACTAGAGTACATGTGTGTAGTACTAGAGTTAAGTACATGTGTGTAGTACTAGAGTTAAGTACATGTGTGTAGTACTAGAGTTAAGTACATGTGTGTAGTACTAGAGTTAAGTACATGTGTGTAGTACTAGAGTTAAATACATGTGTGTAGTACTAGAGTACATTCGTGTAGTACTAGAGTTAAGTACATATGGGTAGTACTAGATTTAAGTACATGTGTGTAGTACTAGAGTTAAGTACATGTGTGTAGTAGTAGAGTTAAGTACATGTGTGTAGTACTAGAGTTAAGTACATGTGTGTAGTACTAGAGTTAAGTACATGTGTGTAGTACTAGAGTTAAGTACATGTGTGTAGTACTAGAGTTAAGTACATGTGTGTAGTACTAGAGTTAAGTACATGTGTGTAGTACTAGAGTTAAGTACATGTGTGTAGTACTAGAGTTAAGTACATGTGTGTAGTAGGAGAGTTAAGTACATCTGTGCAGTACTAGAGTTAAGTACATGTGTGTAATACTAGAGTTAAGTACATGTGTGTAGTACTAGAGTTAAGTACATGTGTGTAGGACTAGACTTAAGTACATGTGTGTAGTACTAGAGCTAAGTACATTTGTGTAATACTAGAGTTAAGTACGTGTGTAGTACTAGAGTTAAGTATATGTGTGTAGTACTAGAGTAGTACATTTGTGTAATACTAGAGTTAAGTACATGTGTGTAGTACTAGAGTTAAGTACATGTGTGTAGTACTAGAGTACATGTGTGTAGTACTAGAGTTAAGTACATGTGTGTAGTACTAGAGTTAAGTACATGTGTGTAGTACTAGAGTTAAGTACATGTGTGTAGTACTAGAGTTAAGTACATGTGTGTAGTACTAGAGTTAAGTACATGTGTGTAGTACTAGAGTTAAGTACATGTGTGTAGTACTAGAGTTAAGTACAGGTGTGTATTACAATAGTTAAGTACATGTGTGTAGTACTAGAGTTAAGTACATGTGTGTATTACTAAAGTTAAGTACATGTGTGTAGTACTAGAGTTAAGTACATGTGTGTAGTACTAGAGTTAAGTACATGTGTGTAGTACTAGAGTTAAGTACATGTGTGTAGTACTAGAGTTAAGTACATGTGTGTAGTACTAGAGTTAAGTACATGTGTGTAGTACTAGAGTTAAGTACATGTGTGTAGTACTAGAGTTAAGTACATGTGTGTAGTACTAGAGTTAAGTACATGTGTGTAGTTCTAGAGTTAAGTAGATGTGTGTAGTACTAGAGTTAAGTACATGTGTGTAGTACTAGAGTTAAGTACATGTGTGTAGTACTAGAGTTAAGTACATGTGTGTAGTACTAGAGTTAAGTACATGTGTGCAGCACTAGAGCTAAGTACATGTGTGTAGTACTAGAGTTAAGTACATGTGTGTAGTACTAGAGTTAAGTACATGTGTGCAGCATTATAATTAAGTACATGTGTGTAGTACTAGATTTAAGTACATGTGTGTAAAACTAGAGTTAAGTACATCTGTGCAGTATTATAATTATGTACATCTGTGTAGTACTAGAGTTAAGTACATCTGTGTAGTACAAGAGTTAAGTACGTGTGTGTAGTACTAGAGTTAAGTACATGTGTGTAGTACTAGAGTTAAGTACATGTGTGTAGTACTAGAGTACATGTGTGTAGTACTAGAGTACATGTGTGTAGTACTAGAGTTAAGTACATGTGTGTAGTACTAGAGTTAAGTACATGTGTGTAGTACTAGATTTAAGTACATGTGTGTAGTACTAGAGTTAAGTACATGTGTGTAGTACTAGAGTTAAGTACATGTGTGTAGTACTAGAGTTAAGTACATGTGTGTAGTACTAGAGTTAAGTACATGTGTGTAGTACTAGAGTTAAGTACATGTGTGTAGTACTAGAGTTAAGTACATGTGTGTAATACTAGAGTTAAGTACATGTGTGTAGTACTAGAGTTAAGTACATGTGTGTAGTACTAAAGTTAAGTACATGTGTGTAATACTAGATTTAAGTACATGTGTGTAGTACTAGAGTTAAGTACATGTGTGTAGTACTAGAGTTAAGTACATGTGTGTATTACTAGAGTTAAGTACATGTGTGTAGTACTAGAGTTAAGTACATGTGTGTAGTACTAGAGTTAAGTACATGTGTGTAGTAGTAGAGTTAAGTACATGTGTGTAGTACTAGAGTTAAGTACATGTGTGTAGTACTAGAGTTAAGTACATGTGTGTAGTACTAGAGTTAAGTACATGTGTGTAGTACTAGAGTTAAGTACATGTGTGTAGTACTAGACTTAAGTACATGTGTGTAGTACTAGAGTTAAGTACATGTGTGTAGTACTAGAGTTAAGTACATGTGTGTAGTACTAGACTTAAGTACATGTGTGTAGTACTAGAGTGCATGTGTGTAGTACTAGAGTTAAGTACATGTGTGTAATACTAGAGTTAAATACATGTGTGTAGTACTAGAGTTAAGTACATGTGTGTAGTACTAGAGTACATGTGTGTAGTACTAGAGTTAAGTACATGTGTGTAGTACTAGAGTTAAGTACATGTGTGTAGTACTAGAGTTAAGTACATGTGTGTAGTACTAGAGTTAAGTACATGTGTGTAGTACTAGAGTTAAGTACATCTGTGCAGTACTAGAGTTAAGTACATGTGTGTAGTACTAGAGTTAAGTACATGTGTGTAGTACTAGAGTTAAGTACATGTGTGTAGTACTAGAGTTAAGTACATGTGTGTAGTACTAGAGTTAAGTACATGTGTGTAGTACTAGAGTCAAGTACATGTGTGTAGTACTAGAGTTAAGTACATGTGTGTAGTAGTAGAGTTAAGTACATGTGTGTAGTACTAGAGTTAAGTACATGTGTGTAGTACTAGAGTTAAGTACATGTGTGTAGTACTAGAGTTAAGTACATGTGTGTAGTATTATAGTTAAGTACATGTGTGTAGTACTAGTGTACATGTGTGTAGTACTAGAGTTAAGTACATGTGTGTAGTACTAGAGTTAAGTACATCTGTGCAGCATTATAATTACGTACATCTGCGTAGTACTAGAGGTAAGTACATCTGTGTAGTACTAGAGTTAAGTACATCTGTGCAGTATTATAATTATGTACATCTGTGTAGTACTAGAGGTAAGTACATCTGTGTAGTGACAGATTTAAGTACATCTGTGTTGTCCTAGAGTTAAGTACATGTATGTAGTACTAGAGTTAAGTACATCTGTGTAGTACTCGAGTTAAGTATATGTGTGTAGTTCTAGAGTTAAGTACATCCGTATAGTACTCAAGTGAAGTACATCTGTGTAGTACTAGAGTTAAGTACATGTGTGTAGTACTAGAGTTAAATACATGTGTGTAGTACTAGAGTACATGTGTGTAATACTAGCGTTAAGTACATGTGTGTAGTACTAGAGTTAAGTACATGTGTGTAATATTTGAGTTAAGTACATGTGTGTAATATTTGAGTTAAGTGCATGTGTGTAGTACTAGAGTACATGTGTGTAGTATTAGAGTTAAGTACATGTGTGTAGTACTAGAGTTAAGTACATGTGTGTAGTACTAGACTTAAGTACATGTGTGTAGTAGGAGAGTTAAGTACATGTGTGTAATACTAGAGTTAAGTACATGTGTGAAGTACTAGACTTAAGTACATGTGTGTAGAACTAGAGTGCATGTGTGTAGTGCTAGAGTTAAGTACATGTGTGTAATAGTAGAGTTAAATACATCTGTGTAGTACTAGAGTTAAGTACATGTGTGTAGTACTTGAGTACATGTGTGTGGTACGAGAGTTAAGTACATGTCTGTAGTACTAGAGTACATGTGTGTAGTACTAGAGTTAAGTACATGTGTGTAGTACTAGAGTACATGTGTGTAGTACTAGAGTTAAGTACATGTTTGTAGTACTAGAGTACATGTGTGTAGTACAAGACTTAAGTACATGTGTGTGGTACTAGAGTTAAGTACATGTGTGTAGTACTAGAGTACGTGTGTGGTACTAGAGTTAAGTACATGTGTGTAGTACTAGAGTTAAATACATGTGTGTAGTACTAGAGTACATTTGTGTAGTACTAGAGTTAAGTACATATGGGTAGTACTAGATTTAAGTAAATGTGTGTAGTACTAGAGTCAAGTACATGTGTGTAGTACTAGAGTTAAGTACATGTGTGTAGTAGTAGAGTTAAGTACATGTGTGTAGTACTAGAGTTAAGTACATGTGTGTAGTACTAGAGTTAAGTACATGTGTGTAGTACTAGAGTACATGTCTGTAGTACTAGAGTTAAGTTACATGTGTGTAGTAATAGAGTTAAGTGCATGTGTGTAGTACTAGAGTACATGTGTGTAGTAGTAGAGTTAAGTACATGTGTGTAGTACTAGAGTTAAGTACATGTGTGTAGTACTAGAGTTAAGTACATGTGTGTAGTACTAGAGTACATGTCTGTAGTACTAGAGTTAAGTACATGTGTGTAGTATTATAGTTAAGTACATGTGTGTAGTACTAGTGTACATGTGTGTAGTACTAGAGTTAAGTACATGTGTGTAGTACTAGAGTTAAGTACATCTGTGCAGCATTATAATTAAGTACATCTGAGTAGTACTAGAGGTAAGTACATCTGTGTAGTACTAGAGTTAAGTACATCTGTGCAGTATTATAATTATGTACATCTGTGTAGTACTAGAGTTAAGTACATGTGTGTAGTACTAGAGTACATGTGTGTAGTACTAGAGTTAAGTACATGTGTGTAGTACTAGAGTTAAGTACATGTGTGTAGTACTAGAGTTAAGTACATGTGTGTAGTACTAGAGTTAAGTACATGTGTGTAGTACTAGAGTTAAGTACATGTGTGTAGTACTAGAGTTAAGTACATGTGTGTAGTACTAGAGTTAAGTACATATGGGTAGTACTAGATTTAAGTAAATGTGTGTAGTACTAGAGTCAAGTACATGTGTGTAGTACTAGAGTTAAGTACATGTGTGTAGTAGTAGAGTTAAGTACATGTGTGTAGTACTAGAGTTAAGTACATGTGTGTAGTACTAGAGTTAAGTACATGTGTGTAGTACTAGAGTACATGTCTGTAGTACTAGAGTTAAGTTACATGTGTGTAGTATTAGAGTTAAGTGCATGTGTGTAGTACTAGAGTACATGTGTGTAGTACTAGAGTTAAGTACATGTGTGTAGTACTAGAGTTAAGTACATGTGTGTAGTACTAGAGTTAAGTACATGTGTGTAGTACTAGAGTACATGTCTGTAGTACTAGAGTTAAGTACATGTGTGTAGTATTATAGTTAAGTACATGTGTGTAGTACTAGTGTACATGTGTGTAGTACTAGAGTTAAGTACATGTGTGTAGTACTAGAGTTAAGTACATCTGTGCAGCATTATAATTACGTACATCTGAGTAGTACTAGAGGTAAGTACATCTGTGTAGTACTAGAGTTAAGTACATCTGTGCAGTATTATAATTATGTACATCTGTGTAGTACTCGAGTTAAGTATATGTGTGTAGTTCTAGAGTTAAGTACATCCGTATAGTACTCAAGTGAAGTACATCTGTGTAGTACTAGAGTTAAGTACATGTGTGTAGTACTAGAGTTAAATACATGTGTGTAGTACTAGAGTACATGTGTGTAATACTAGCGTTAAGTACATGTGTGTAGTACTAGAGTTAAGTACATGTGTGTAATATTTGAGTTAAGTACATGTGTGTAATATTTGAGTTAAGTGCATGTGTGTAGTACTAGAGTACATGTGTGTAGTATTAGAGTTAAGTACATGTGTGTAGTACTAGAGTTAAGTACATGTGTGTAGTACTAGACTTAAGTACATGTGTGTAGTAGGAGAGTTAAGTACATGTGTGTAATACTAGAGTTAAGTACATGTGTGAAGTACTAGACTTAAGTACATGTGTGTAGAACTAGAGTGCATGTGTGTAGTGCTAGAGTTAAGTACATGTGTGTAATAGTAGAGTTAAATACATCTGTGTAGTACTAGAGTTAAGTACATGTGTGTAGTACTTGAGTACATGTGTGTAGTACTAGAGTTAAGTACATGTGTGTAGTACTAGAGTACATGTGTGTAGTACTAGAGTTAAGTACATGTGTGTAGTACTAGAGTACATGTGTGTAGTACTAGAGTTAAGTACATGTTTGTAGTACTAGAGTACATGTGTGTAGTACAAGACTTAAGTACATGTGTGTGGTACTAGAGTTAAGTACATGTGTGTAGTACTAGAGTTAAATACATGTGTGTAGTACTAGAGTACATTTGTGTAGTACTAGAGTTAAGTACATATGGGTAGTACTAGATTTAAGTAAATGTGTGTAGTACTAGAGTCAAGTACATGTGTGTAGTACTAGAGTTAAGTACATGTGTGTAGTAGTAGAGTTAAGTACATGTGTGTAGTACTAGAGTTAAGTACATGTGTGTAGTACTAGAGTTAAGTACATGTGTGTAGTACTAGAGTACATGTCTGTAGTACTAGAGTTAAGTTACATGTGTGTAGTAATAGAGTTAAGTGCATGTGTGTAGTACTAGAGTACATGTGTGTAGTAGTAGAGTTAAGTACATGTGTGTAGTACTAGAGTTAAGTACATGTGTGTAGTACTAGAGTTAAGTACATGTGTGTAGTACTAGAGTACATGTCTGTAGTACTAGAGTTAAGTACATGTGTGTAGTATTATAGTTAAGTACATGTGTGTAGTACTAGTGTACATGTGTGTAGTACTAGAGTTAAGTACATGTGTGTAGTACTAGAGTTAAGTACATCTGTGCAGCATTATAATTACGTACATCTGCGTAGTACTAGAGGTAAGTACATCTGTGTAGTACTAGAGTTAAGTACATCTGTGCAGTATTATAATTATGTACATCTGTGTAGTACTAGAGGTAAGTACATCTGTGTAGTGACAGATTTAAGTACATCTGTGTTGTCCTAGAGTTAAGTACATGTATGTAGTACTAGAGTTAAGTACATCTGTGTAGTACTCGAGTTAAGTATATGTGTGTAGTTCTAGAGTTAAGTACATCCGTATAGTACTCAAGTGAAGTACATCTGTGTAGTACTAGAGTTAAGTACATGTGTGTAGTACTAGAGTTAAATACATGTGTGTAGTACTAGAGTACATGTGTGTAATACTAGCGTTAAGTACATGTGTGTACTACTAGAGTACATGTGTGTAGCACTAGAGTTAAGTACATGTGTGTAGTACTAGAGTACATGTGTGTAGTACTAGAGTTAAGTACATGTCTGTCGTACTAGAGTACATGTGTGTAGTACTAGAGTTAAGTACATGTGTGTAGGACTAGAGTACATGTGTGTAGTACTAGAGTTAAGTACATGTTTGTAGTACTAGAGTACATGTGTGTAGTACAAGAGTTAAGTACATGTGTGTAGTACTAGAGTTAAGTACATGTGTGTAGTACTAGAGTATGTGTGTAGTACTAGAGTTAAGTACATGTGTGTAGTACTAGAGTACATGTGTGTAGTACTAGAGTTAAGTACATATGGGTAGTACTAGATTTAAGTAAATGTGTGTAGTACTACAGTTAAGTACATGTGTGTATTACTAGAGTTAAGTGCATGTGTGTAGTACTAGAGTACATGTGTGTAGTATTAGAGTTAAGTACATGTGTGTAGTACTAGAGTTAAGTACATGTGTGTAGTACTAGACTTAAGTACATGTGTGTAGTAGGAGAGTTAAGTACATGTGTGTAATACTAGAGTTAAGTACATGTGTGAAGTACTAGACTTAAGTACATGTGTGTAGAACTAGAGTGCATGTGTGTAGTGCTAGAGTTAAGTACATGTGTGTAATAGTAGAGTTAAATACATCTGTGTAGTACTAGAGTTAAGTACATGTGTGTAGTACTTGAGTACATGTGTGTAGTACTAGAGTTAAGTACATGTCTGTAGTACTAGAGTACATGTGTGTAGTACTAGAGTTAAGTACATGTGTGTAGTACTAGAGTACATGTGTGTAGTACTAGAGTTAAGTACATGTTTGTAGTACTAGAGTACATGTGTGTAGTACAAGACTTAAGTACATGTGTGTGGTACTAGAGTTAAGTACATGTGTGTAGTACTAGAGTAGTACGTGTGTGGTACTAGAGTTAAGTACATGTGTGTAGTACTAGAGTTAAATACATGTGTGTAGTACTAGAGTACATTTGTGTAGTACTAGAGTTAAGTACATATGGGTAGTACTAGATTTAAGTAAATGTGTGTAGTACTAGAGTCAAGTACATGTGTGTAGTACTAGAGTTAAGTACATGTGTGTAGTAGTAGAGTTAAGTACATGTGTGTAGTACTAGAGTTAAGTACATGTGTGTAGTACTAGAGTTAAGTACATGTGTGTAGTACTAGAGTTAAGTACATGTGTGTAGTACTAGAGTTAAGTACATGTGTGTAGTACTAGAGTTAAGTACATGTGTGTAGTACTAGAGTTAAGTACATGTGTGTAGTAGTAGAGTTAAATACATGTGTGTAGTACTAGAGTTAAGTACATGTGTGTAGTAATAAAGTTAAGTACATGTGTGTAGTACTATTGTACATGTGTGTAGTACTAGAGTACATGTGTGTAGTACTAGAGTTAAGTACATGTGTAGTACTAGAGTTAAGTACATGTGTGTAGTACTAGAGTTAAGTACATGTGTGTAGTACTAGAGTTAAGTACATCTGTGTAGTACAAGAGTTAAGTACGTGTGTGTAGTACTAGAGTTAAGTACATGTGTGTAGTACTAGAGTTAAGTACATGTGTGTAGTACTAGAGTACATGTGTGTAGTACTAGAGTTAAGTACATGTGTGTAGTACTAGAGTTAAGTACATGTGTGTAGTACTAGAGTACATGTGTGTAGTACTAGAGTTAAGTACATGTGTGTAGTACTAGAGTTAAGTACATGTGTGTAGTACTAGAGTTAAGTACATGTGTGTAGTACTAGAGTTAAGTACATGTGTGTAGTACTAGAGTTAAGTACATGTGTGTAGTACTAGAGTTAAGTACATGTGTGTAGTACTAGAGTACATGTGTGTAGTACTAGAGTTAAGTACATGTGTGTAGTACTAGAGTTAAGTACATGTGTGTAGTACTAGAGTTAAGTACATGTGTGTAGTAGTACTAGAGTTAAGTACATGTGTGTAGTACTAGAGCTTAGTACATGTGTGTAGTACTAGAGTTTAGTTAATCTGTGTAATTCTAGAGTTAAGTACATGTGGGCAGTACTAGAGTTAAGTCCATGTGTGTAGTACCAGAGTTAATTACATGGGTGTAGTACTAGAGTTAAGTACATGTGAGTAGTACTAGAGTTAAGTACATGTCTGTAGTACTGGAGTACATGTGTGTAGTACTAGAGTTAAGTACATGTGTGTAGTACTAGAGTTAAGTACATGTGTATAGTACTAGAGTTAAGTACATGTGTGTAGTACTAGAGTTAAGTACATGTGTGTAGTACTAGAGTTAAGTACATGTGTGTAGTACTAGAGTTAAGTACATGTGTGTAGTACTAGAGTTAAGTACATGTGTGTAGTACTAGAGTTAAGTACATGTGTGTAGTACTAGAGTTAAGTACATGTGTGTAGTACTAGAGTTAAGTACATGTGTGTAGTACTAGAGTTAAGTACATGTGTGTAGTACTAGAGTTAAGTACATGTGTGTAGTACTAGAGTACATGTGTGTAGTACTAGAGTTAAGTACATGTGTGTAGTACTAGAGTTAAGTACATGTGTGTAGTACTAGAGTTAAGTACATGTGTGTAGTACTAGAGTTAAGTACATGTGTGTAATACTAGAGTTAAGTACATGTGTGTAGTACTAGAGTTAAGTACATGTGTGTAGTACTAGAGTGCATGTGTGTAGTACTAGAGTTAAGTACATGTGTGTAATAGTAGAGTTAAATACATCTGTGTAGTACTAGAGTTAAGTACATGTGTGTAGTACTTGAGTACATGTGTGTAGTACTAGAGTTAAGTACATGTGTGTAGTACTAGAGTTAAGTACATGTGTGTAGTACTAGAGTTAAGTACATGTGTGTAGTACTAGAGTTAAGTACATGTGTGTAGTACTAGAGTTAAGTACATGTTTGTAGTACTAGAGTACATGTGTGTAGTACAAGACTTAAGTACATGTGTGTGGTACTAGAGTTAAGTACATGTGTGTAGTACTAGAGTTAAGTACATGTGTGTAGTACTAGAGTTAAGTACATGTGTGTAGTAGTAGAGTTAAGTACATGTGTGTAGTACTAGAGTACATGTGTGTAGTACTAGAGTTAAGTACATGTCTGTAGTACTAGAGTTAAGTACATGTGTAGTACTAGAGTACATGTGTGTAGTACTAGAGTTAAGTAAATGTGTGTACATGTGTAGTACTAGAGTTAAGTACATGTGTAGTACTAGAGTTAAGTACATGTGTAGTTAAGTACATGTGTGTAGTACTAGAGTTAAGTACATGTGTGTAGTACTAGAGTTAAGTACATGTGTGTATTACTAGAGTTAAGTACATGTGTGTAGTACTAGAGTTAAGTACATGTGTGTAGTACTAGAGTTAAGTACATGTGTGTAGTGCTAAAGTTAAGTACATGTGTGTAGTACTAGAGTACATGTGTGTAGAACTATAGTACATGTGTGTAATGCTAGAGTTAAGTGCATGTGTGTAGAACTAGAGTTAAGTACATGTGTGTAATACGAGAGTTAAGTACATGTGTGTAGTACTAGAGTTAAGTACATGTGTGTAGTACTAGAGTTAAGTACATTTGTGTAATACTAGAGTTAAGTACATGTGTGTAGTACTAGAGTTAAGTACATGTGTGTAGTACTAGAGTACATGTGTGTAGTACTAGAGTTAAGTACATGTGTGTAGTACTAGAGTACATGTGTGTAGTACTAGAGTTAAGTACATGTGTGTAGTACTAGAGTACATGTGTGTAGTACTAGAGTTAAGTACATGTGTGTAGTACTAGAGTACATGTGTGTAGTACTAGAGTTAAGTACATGTGTGTAGTACTAGAGTTAAGTACATGTGTGTAGTACTAGAGTACATGTGTGTAGTACTAGAAGTACTAGAGTTAAGTACATGTGTGTAGTACTAGAGTTAAGTACATTTGTGTAATACTAGAGTTAAGTACATTTGTGTAGTACTAGAGTTAAGTACATGTGTGTAGTACTAGAGTTAAGTACATTTGTGTAGTACTAGAGTTAAGTACATTTGTGTAATACTAGAGTTAAGTACATGTGTGTAGAACTAGAGTACATGCGTGTAGTACTAGAGTTAAGTACATGTGTGTAATGCTAGACGTAAGTACATGTGTGTAGTACTAGAGTTAAGTACATGTGTGTAATACTAGAGTTAAGTACATGTGTGTAGTACTAGAGTTAAGTACATGTGTGTAGTACTAGAGTTAAGTACATGTGTGTAGTACTAGAGTTAAGTACATGTGTGTAGTATTATAGTTAAGTACATGTGTGTAGTACTAGTGTACATGTGTGTAGTACTAGAGTTAAGTACATGTGTGTAGTACTAGAGTTAAGTACATCTGTGCAGCATTATAATTACGTACATCTGCGTAGTACTAGAGGTAAGTACATCTGTGTAGTACTAGAGTTAAGTACATCTGTGCAGTATTATAATTATGTACATCTGTGTAGTACTAGAGGTAAGTACATCTGTGTAGTGACAGATTTAAGTACATCTGTGTTGTCCTAGAGTTAAGTACATGTATGTAGTACTAGAGTTAAGTACATCTGTGTAGTACTCGAGTTAAGTATATGTGTGTAGTTCTAGAGTTAAGTACATCCGTATAGTACTCAAGTGAAGTACATCTGTGTAGTACTAGAGTTAAGTACATGTGTGTAGTACTAGAGTTAAATACATGTGTGTAGTACTAGAGTACATGTGTGTAATACTAGCGTTAAGTACATGTGTGTAGTACTAGAGTTAAGTACATGTGTGTAATATTTGAGTTAAGTACATGTGTGTAATATTTGAGTTAAGTGCATGTGTGTAGTACTAGAGTACATGTGTGTAGTACTAGAGTTAAGTACATGTCTGTCGTACTAGAGTACATGTGTGTAGTACTAGAGTTAAGTACATGTGTGTAGTACTAGAGTTAAGTACATGTGTGTAGTACTAGAGTACATGTGTGTAGTACCAGAGTTAAAAACATGTGTGTAGTACTAGAGTTAAGTACATGTGTGTAGAACTAGAGTTAAGTACATGTGTGTAGTACTAGAGTTAAGTACATGTGTGTAGTACTAGAGTTAAGTACATGTGTGTAGTACTAGAGTTAAGTACATGTGTGTAGTACTAGAGTACATGTGTGTAGTACTAGAGTTAAGTACATGTGTGTAGTACTAGAGTTAAGTACATGTGTGTAGTACTAGAGTTAAGTACATGTGTGTATTACTAGAGTTAAGTGCATGTGTGTAGTACTAGAGTACATGTGTGTAGTATTAGAGTTAAGTACATGTGTGTAGTACTAGAGTTAAGTACATGTGTGTAGTACTAGACTTAAGTACATGTGTGTAGTAGGAGAGTTAAGTACATGTGTGTAATACTAGAGTTAAGTACATGTGTGAAGTACTAGACTTAAGTACATGTGTGTAGAACTAGAGTGCATGTGTGTAGTGCTAGAGTTAAGTACATGTGTGTAATAGTAGAGTTAAATACATCTGTGTAGTACTAGAGTTAAGTACATGTGTGTAGTACTTGAGTACATGTGTGTAGTACTAGAGTTAAGTACATGTGTGTAGTACTAGAGTACATGTGTGTAGTACTAGAGTTAAGTACATGTGTGTAGTACTAGAGTTAAGTACATGTGTGTAGTACTAGAGTTAAGTACATGTTTGTAGTACTAGAGTACATGTGTGTAGTACAAGACTTAAGTACATGTGTGTAGTACTAGAGTTAAGTACATGTGTGTAGTACTAGAGTACATGTGTGTGGTACTAGAGTTAAGTACATGTGTGTAGTACTAGAGTTAAATACATGTGTGTAGTACTAGAGTACATTTGTGTAGTACTAGAGTTAAGTACATATGGGTAGTACTAGATTTAAGTAAATGTGTGTAGTACTAGAGTCAAGTACATGTGTGTAGTACTAGAGTTAAGTACATGTGTGTAGTAGTAGAGTTAAGTACATGTGTGTAGTACTAGTGTACATGTGTGTAGTACTAGAGTTAAGTACATGTGTGTAGTACTAGAGTTAAGTACATCTGTGCAGCATTATAATTACGTACATCTGCGTAGTACTAGAGGTAAGTACATCTGTGTAGTACTAGAGTTAAGTACATCTGTGCAGTATTATAATTATGTACATCTGTGTAGTACTAGAGGTAAGTACATCTGTGTAGTGACAGATTTAAGTACATCTGTGTTGTCCTAGAGTTAAGTACATGTATGTAGTACTAGAGTTAAGTACATCTGTGTAGTACTCGAGTTAAGTATATGTGTGTAGTTCTAGAGTTAAGTACATCCGTATAGTACTCAAGTGAAGTACATCTGTGTAGTACTAGAGTTAAGTACATGTGTGTAGTACTAGAGTTAAATACATGTGTGTAGTACTAGAGTACATGTGTGTAATACTAGCGTTAAGTACATGTGTGTAGTACTAGAGTTAAGTACATGTGTGTAATATTTGAGTTAAGTACATGTGTGTAATATTTGAGTTAAGTGCATGTGTGTAGTACTAGAGTACATGTGTGTAGTATTAGAGTTAAGTACATGTGTGTAGTACTAGAGTTAAGTACATGTGTGTAGTACTAGACTTAAGTACATGTGTGTAGTAGGAGAGTTAAGTACATGTGTGTAATACTAGAGTTAAGTACATGTGTGAAGTACTAGACTTAAGTACATGTGTGTAGAACTAGAGTGCATGTGTGTAGTGCTAGAGTTAAGTACATGTGTGTAATAGTAGAGTTAAATACATCTGTGTAGTACTAGAGTTAAGTACATGTGTGTAGTACTTGAGTACATGTGTGTGGTACTAGAGTTAAGTACATGTCTGTAGTACTAGAGTACATGTGTGTAGTACTAGAGTTAAGTACATGTGTGTAGTACTAGAGTACATGTGTGTAGTACTAGAGTTAAGTACATGTTTGTAGTACTAGAGTACATGTGTGTAGTACAAGACTTAAGTACATGTGTGTGGTACTAGAGTTAAGTACATGTGTGTAGTACTAGAGTACGTGTGTGGTACTAGAGTTAAGTACATGTGTGTAGTACTAGAGTTAAATACATGTGTGTAGTACTAGAGTACATTTGTGTAGTACTAGAGTTAAGTACATATGGGTAGTACTAGATTTAAGTAAATGTGTGTAGTACTAGAGTCAAGTACATGTGTGTAGTACTAGAGTTAAGTACATGTGTGTAGTAGTAGAGTTAAGTACATGTGTGTAGTACTAGAGTTAAGTACATGTGTGTAGTACTAGAGTTAAGTACATGTGTGTAGTACTAGAGTACATGTCTGTAGTACTAGAGTTAAGTTACATGTGTGTAGTAATAGAGTTAAGTGCATGTGTGTAGTACTAGAGTACATGTGTGTAGTAGTAGAGTTAAGTACATGTGTGTAGTACTAGAGTTAAGTACATGTGTGTAGTACTAGAGTTAAGTACATGTGTGTAGTACTAGAGTACATGTCTGTAGTACTAGAGTTAAGTACATGTGTGTAGTATTATAGTTAAGTACATGTGTGTAGTACTAGTGTACATGTGTGTAGTACTAGAGTTAAGTACATGTGTGTAGTACTAGAGTTAAGTACATCTGTGCAGCATTATAATTACGTACATCTGCGTAGTACTAGAGGTAAGTACATCTGTGTAGTACTAGAGTTAAGTACATCTGTGCAGTATTATAATTATGTACATCTGTGTAGTACTAGAGGTAAGTACATCTGTGTAGTGACAGATTTAAGTACATCTGTGTAGTACTAGAGTTAAGTACATGTGTGTAGTACTAGAGTTAAGTACATGTGTGTAGTACTAGAGTACATGTGTGTAGTACTAGAGTTAAGTACATGTGTGTAGTACTAGAGTTAAGTACATATGTGTAGTACTAGAGTTAAGTACATGTGTGTAGTACTAGAGTTAAGTACATGTGTGTAGTACTAGAGTTAAGTACATGTGTGTAGTACTAGAGTTAAGTACATGTGTGTAGTACTAGAGTTAAGTACATGTGTGTAGTACTAGAGTTAAGTACATGTGTGTAGTACTAGAGTACATGTGTGTAGTACTAGAGTTAAGTACATGTGTGTAGTACTAGAGTTAAGTACATGTGTGTAGTACTAGAGTTAAGTACATGTGTGTAGTACTAGAGAACATGTGTGTAGTACTAGAGTTAAGTACATGTGTGTAGTACTAAAGTTAAGTACATGTGTGTAGTACTAGTGTACATGTGTGTAGTACTAGAGTTAAGTACATGTGTGTAGTACTAAAGTTAAGTACATGTGTGTAGTACTAGTGTACATGTGTGTAGCACTAGAGTTAAGTACATGTGTGTAGTACTTGAGTTAAGTACATTTGTGTACAATTATATTAAAGTACATCTGAGTAGTACTAGAGTTAAGTACATCTGTGTAGTACTAGAGTTAAGTACATCTGTGCAGTATTATAATTATGTACATCTGTGTAGTACTCGAGTTAAGTATATGTCTGTAGTTCTAGAGTTAAGTACATCTGTATAGTACTCAAGTGAAGTACATCTGTGTAGTACTAGAGTTAAGTACATGTGTGTAGTACTAGAGTTAAATACATCTGTGTAGTACTAGAGTTAAGTACATGTGTGTAATACTAGCGTTAAGTACATGTGTGTAGTACTAGAGTTAAGTACATGTGTGTAATATTTGAGTTAAGTACATGTGTGTAATATTTGAGTTAAGTGCATGTGTGTAGTACTAGAGTACATGTGTGTAGTATTAGAGTTAAGTACATGTGTGTAGTACTAGAGTTAAGTACATGTGTGTAGTACTAGACTTAAGTACATGTGTGTAGTACTAGAGTTAAGTACATGTGTGTAATACTAGAGTTAAGTACATGTGTGTAGTACTAGACTTAAGTACATGTGTGTAGAACTAGAGTGCATGTGTGTAGTGCTAGAGTTAAGTACATGTGTGTAATAGTAGAGTTAAATACATCTGTGTAGTACTAGAGTTAAGTACATGTGTGTAGTACTTGAGTACATGTGTGTAGTACTAGAGTTAAGTACATGTGTGTAGTACTAGAGTACATGTGTGTAGTACTAGAGTTAAGTACATGTGTGTAGTACTAGAGTACAGTACATGTGTGTAGTACTAGAGTTAAGTACATGTGTGTAGTACTAGAGTCAAGTACATGTGTGTAGTACTAGAGTTAAGTACATGTGTGTAGTACTAGAGTTAAGTACATGTGTGTAGTACTAGAGTTAAGTACATGTGTGTAGTACTAGACTTAAGTACATGTGTGTAGTACTAGAGTTAAGTACATGTGTGTAGTACTAGACTTAAGTACATGTGTGTAGTACTAGAGTTAAGTACATGCGTGTAGTACTAGAGTTAAGTACATGTGTGTAGTACTAGAGTTAAGTACATGTGTGTAGTACTAGAGTTAAGTACATGTGTGTAGTACTAGAGTTAAGTACATGTGTGTAGTACTAGAGTTAAGTACATGTGTGTAGTACTAGAGTTAAGTACATGTGTGTAGTATTATAGTTAAGTACATGTGTGTAGTACTAGTGTACATGTGTGTAGTACTAGAGTTAAGTACATGTGTGTAGTACTAGAGTTAAGTACATCTGTGCAGCATTATAATTACGTACATCTGCGTAGTACTAGAGGTAAGTACATCTGTGTAGTACTAGAGTTAAGTACATCTGTGCAGTATTATAATTATGTACATCTGTGTAGTACTAGAGGTAAGTACATCTGTGTAGTGACAGATTTAAGTACATCTGTGTTGTCCTAGAGTTAAGTACATGTATGTAGTACTAGAGTTAAGTACATCTGTGTAGTACTCGAGTTAAGTATATGTGTGTAGTTCTAGAGTTAAGTACATCCGTATAGTACTCAAGTGAAGTACATCTGTGTAGTACTAGAGTTAAGTACATGTGTGTAGTACTAGAGTTAAATACATGTGTGTAGTACTAGAGTACATGTGTGTAATACTAGCGTTAAGTACATGTGTGTAGTACTAGAGTTAAGTACATGTGTGTAATATTTGAGTTAAGTACATGTGTGTAGTACTAGAGTTAAGTACATGTGTGTAGTACTAGAGTTAAGTACATGTGTGTAGTACTAGAGTTAAGTACATGTGTGTAGTACTAGAGTTAAGTACATGTGTGTAGTACTAGAGTTAAGTACATGTGTGTAGTACTAGAGTTAAGTACATGTGTGTAGTACTAGAGTTAAGTACATGTGTGTAGTACTAGAGTTAAGTACATGTGTGTAGTACTAGAGTTAAGTACATGTGTGTAGTACTAGAGTTAAGTACATGTGTGTAGTAGTAGAGTTAAGTACATGTGTGTAGTACTAGAGTTAAGTACATGTGTGTAGTACTAGAGTTAAGTACATGTGTGTAGTACTAGAGTTAAGTACATGTGTGTAGTACTAGAGTTAAGTACATGTGTGTAATACTAGAGTTAAGTACAACTGTGCAGTACTAGACTTAAGTACATGTGTGTAGTACTAGAGTTAAGTACATGTGTGTAGTACTAGAGTACATGTTTGTGGTACTAGAGTTAAGTACATGTGTGTAGTACTAGAGTTAAATACATGTGTGTAGTACTAGAGTACATTTGTGTAGTACTAGAGTTAAGTACATATGGGTAGTACTAGATTTAAGTAAATGTGTGTAGTACTAGAGTCAAGTACATGTGTGTAGTACTAGAGTTAAGTACATGTGTGTAGTAGTAGAGTTAAGTACATGTGTGTAGTACTAGAGTTAAGTACATGTGTGTAGTACTAGAGTTAAGTACATGTGTGTAGTACTAGAGTACATGTCTGTAGTACTAGAGTTAAGTTACATGTGTGTAGTAATAGAGTTAAGTGCATGTGTGTAGTACTAGAGTACATGTGTGTAGTAGTAGAGTTAAGTACATGTGTGTAGTACTAGAGTTAAGTACATGTGTGTAGTACTAGAGTTAAGTACATGTGTGTAGTACTAGAGTACATGTCTGTAGTACTAGAGTTAAGTACATGTGTGTAGTATTATAGTTAAGTACATGTGTGTAGTACTAGTGTACATGTGTGTAGTACTAGAGTTAAGTACATGTGTGTAGTACTAGAGTTAAGTACATCTGTGCAGCATTATAATTACGTACATCTGCGTAGTACTAGAGGTAAGTACATCTGTGTAGTACTAGAGTTAAGTACATCTGTGCAGTATTATAATTATGTACATCTGTGTAGTACTAGAGGTAAGTACATCTGTGTAGTGACAGATTTAAGTACATCTGTGTTGTCCTAGAGTTAAGTACATGTATGTAGTACTAGAGTTAAGTACATCTGTGTAGTACTCGAGTTAAGTATATGTGTGTAGTTCTAGAGTTAAGTACATCATTATAGTACTCAAGTGAAGTACATCTGTGTAGTACTAGAGTTAAGTACATGTGTGTAGTACTAGAGTTAAATACATGTGTGTAGTACTAGAGTACATGTGTGTAATACTAGCGTTAAGTACATGTGTGTAGTACTAGAGTTAAGTACATGTGTGTAATATTTGAGTTAAGTACATGTGTGTAATATTTGAGTTAAGTGCATGTGTGTAGTACTAGAGTACATGTGTGTAGTATTAGAGTTAAGTACATGTGTGTAGTACTAGAGTTAAGTACATGTGTGTAGTACTAGAGTTAAGTACATGTGTGTAGAACTAGAGTACATGTGTGTAGTACTAGAGTTAAGTACATGTGTGTAATAGTAGAGTTAAATACATCTGTGTAGTACTAGAGTTAAGTACATGTGTGTAGTACTAGAGTACATGTGTGTAGTACTAGAGTTAAGTACATGTGTGTAATAGTA
>JAVCWC010000059.1:0-50000 GCA_034769755.1 Odontamblyopus lacepedii
TGGTCTGGGAATCAAATCCAAAACTTGCTTGCTGTTAATCAGAAATACTAACTGACTATAGCACTGTATTGCCAAGATCCACATGGAGGAAACAATTCAAAATAGTGTAAACATCATCACCTCTTTGAATACATATTTTTCTTGTTGTTGTTTCCCATACTGCACCTGCCGGTGGGTTTTTTGCTCTCTGGCACCAAGGATCGTGTGTTCATTGAGAGACTGAGGATGGGACAATGTGTTTGCTGATGTCTATGTCAGATTATGTTTCCATGTGTTTCTCTGTGAAGCCCATTGGGGCAACTCTTGTTGTGATTCTGGGCTACAGAAATAAAATTGAATTGAATTGAATTGTTGACTTGTCATCGTCACATCTGCAGTGTTCTATGCTGTGTATTTGGTCAATGCAGTGACTTTATTACCTACAAACTGCTCCAGACCAGTGCAGTGGACAAACAGCCTTCACAATAGCACTTTCAATAACTTCGGAATTCTTATGGGACCATCACATTCGACTCGCATTAGGCTTCAGTCTCCAAGGTAACTGTGCAAGCTTTGTACTTATGAAATCTGGGGGCAATGTTCCATCTCTTCTGTGAAAATATATCTTGTTTTTTAATTCAGCTTCACTTACTTCTGATGTTCTGGCATCTGGCAGGGCACCAACAGACAGAGGGTTGGATCTACAGACTCTGCAGTCTGAGATTCTGAGTATGATCCTGTCCTGTATTGACATCAAAACCATGCAAATGATCCAGTCCCTCCTAATATGATGAAGGATTATGGCTTCATTATCTTAATCCAGATAAACTCAAACTCATTTATTCACCTGTTCTCATTGTTTTTTGGAGATTGCTTCAGATGCAAATTGCTCTATAAAATATATATTGTAAAAGAGAAGGTTTGGTTATAACTAGGGCAGATTAATCACACTTTAGAATTTTGATTAATCATGATTAATCACAGTTCATTATTCTTCAAAAAAGACCAAAATATTTTGACAAAAATGCAATTTAATATCAAAAAGATATTTTATTGACAGGCGGCACGGTGGCTGAGTGGCAACACTCAGGCCTCACAGCAAGAAGGTTGCGGGTTCAATCCCGGGCCTTTCTGTGTGGAGTTTGCATGTTCTCCCCGTGTCTGGATGGGTTTCCTCCGGGTACTCCAGTTTCCCCCATCAACCTAAAACATGCCCGCACCCCTATGAACTAACATCGAGGACCATGTTGTCCACCCTCCTGTGGGCTCACCACCTGCAGAGGGGTTCATAGGGGTGGTCAGGTGCTATGAGGATTGGGCAGTAAACTGCCCCCGCGACCCAGCTGGATTAAGCGGGAGAAGATGGATGGATGGATGGATATTTTATTGACATTTTTCTATCACTGGTAGTTTTGTTGACAACATTGCCGCAGGTTGTCGTGCTCGGCTTGTTGTTGGTACAGGTAGTGTCTTTGGTGCCGCTGAATCAAACTCGTGTTTTGCTTTAAGATGGTATTTTAAACTTGTTGTGCTTCTGTGGAAAGAGAGTTCATCGCTGCAATATCTGCAAACTACCTTAGTTTGATCTAAAGTCACGTATGGACAGACCTGATCACTGACCTAATAACCTGCGCCGCCTTTCAGGTCACCGTCGCGCTTTCCATAGAGGAGCATGTGCGTTCGAAATAAATTGTGTGATTAATCTGCGCTAAAAAAAAACATTAGTGTGATATTTCTTTGTGATTAATCGCAAGCATTGATGTTTTAATGTTGACAACCCTAGTTATAACAGAAGCAGAGAATTTTAATCTGACAATAGATAATACTATAATCTGAAATCATTCTGAGGTTGAAATCATTCTTGGTGCTGCCAAGTTAGATCTGTGGAGAGGTGAGCCTGTTCCTCCGTTCTGCAGAGAAAGTCTCCTCCCAGTCTAGGAATCAAACTGGCAGCCTTCTAGTTGTGAGGCAAGAGAGCTAACAAATGCTATGCACACATATTTTAATATGTACATTATGCAAATACATTTAGTTAATTGGAGCCAGACTGTGCATACACCACCTGCACCTTGACTGCAAACAGATAAATCTGAAATCAAAGCCCACAAGATGTACAGTAGAGCTGGGCATTTCATCACATACATCTGATTCATTTGTATTTTTAATTATCAACATTTTGAAAAATGTTTTTGTGAGTTGTGAGTTGTGAGCAGTTCACGCTCTGACTTCAAATAAACCTATTAAAATCTTAAAGGGACAGTTTGGAATTTTGGACATAAAGCCTTATTTCCTTCCTCATTAACCTTGCATCAGATGAATCGTCGCATGTTGAGGGACTATTTTCTCATATATCAGTCTGCTGCTGCCAAAATTCCAAACTGTCCCTTTAAGCGTCCATTGTATTCCATTGTATTTTGATCTGCTCCAGGAGGCTCTTCCAGCTCCTTCTGACACTGGCTCCAGTTGACTCACATCAGGATCTTGTCGCTCCTCTCTCTTTAAAATGTTCGTATGAACCTGCGACACATGATCCTAAATTTCGATACTTTGTTCCTAAATCAAGATATGGACATAAATAATGAACCAATCAGACGCCTTCATTCCCCAACGTCACTCCCTCCCGCTAGCGTTAGCAACACATTTGATTGACAGTTAGTGCGTCTGGTTGCTAAGTAAGCCTCTTCCACTGTCAGGGGGTCCCCCGTTTTTACAGGTTTGATTGACATGCATTTTTCCAATGATAGAATTAGTTTTCTGGGCTTTTAATAAATGGAAGGCATTCAATAAAACTATCAATGGACCCCTGCTATTTGGTTTGTAGATTTAACTGTGTTTGCTGGTTGTTTGTCCAGGAGTGCATATAACAACTTCAAGTTGTTAGACAATTTTTTTCGGTTTGTTGTACTTTTTCATTTGTGATTTAGGTACATTTACAGTTCGTCATGGTTGTTCGGCATTTAATTGTGCTAATAAACCTTCAAAGACCCCTGATGTCCAGTTTTTCTGGTAAATAAAATAAACTGATGGTGACTGATTTATTAAATAACCTGTAGAGACGTGTCGTAGTATAATAGTCCAATGTAACTGTCACATCCATGTACAGATGAAAAAAACAAAAAACACCACACTACTGCAGTCCTTATATGAAGTCTACGTGAAAAGTAGTATTTGCCGCTCTCAGGATTGGCTCTTGTGGCTGCTATGATATTCGTGGTCAGATTTCCAAATATGAAACCTGTCTCCAGATTCGCTCCTGTAACCGTGAGCATCGGGAGCTTTGTTTGAGTGGAGCTGAACGCCATAGGTGACGTCACACTCCCCTAGTCTTCTCTAGTCTATAGCCTGGGCCTCCTGCACAGGTCTTTCCATTCTATCCCATCCTCCTGGAACTTCATCAAATAACATTCTGTTCTCCACCGCACATCCAACACAACCACTCCTTCCCTTTATATAATTTAGTATAGACCTGTTTGTATGGTGCAGGTGTAGTTTGACGTCCCCCCTCTTCTCGTTCACATATTGATCCCTCCCTCTTCCTCCTCTTCCTCCTCTTCCTCGGTCGGTATGAGTAATGGCTCGCTGGCAGCGGAGGGGATGACGGGCCCTACGTGCTGAATACTTATGAGATGTAATCAGTGCGCCGGCTCCCCTCCCCGGGCCCCAGGAGCGGAAACCGGCCGCTTCGCTCAATCACAGCCCTCACTCGGACCAGGGACTCGGGCAGATTTAGGGCGATGCCTCCTGCACACAGACAATGAGGGGCATGTCCTTTTGGTGACCGACGAACTAATGAAAATGTCTAGGAAGAGATTGGTTCAGGTCAGGACAGTCTTTAGCTTTCAACTGCACTGTCATGATTGGCTTATACAAGGTTAGAGGTGTAAATCTGTAACTTCTCTGCTGGAAGATTGCCCAGCCTGTGTCCATTGAGATGTTATTGCTTTGCCTGGAATGTTCCACATTACGGCATTAAATGTATCTATGTTGCATTCACTATTATAAAAGGGCCCATACTACTAGTGTTCTCTGATCTAAGTCATAATGTTGTTTCCTCATCACAAACATAACTGGAGTTGAGTTTTGTTTTGTTCATACAACATTTAACATATAAATCCTGGATATTTAAGCTTCTCTTAAACACAAAACACTCTGTTCCACCTTGTGATGTCATGTGGTGATACAGGAAGTGCTTCAAACTCCGTACACCTTCACTCGCATCATTTGGATAATTTTAGACGGAATTGCCGACCTCTCCTGACCTAAAGGTTTGTTTGGGTAGTAATACGGTATCTTGAGGTATCAAAAAGTAGCAACAGTATCAGTTTCATTACAGTCATTAAAAAGTCTGCAGCGCATAAGGACCTAATATAATATTAGGAGCATTTTGGCTTCAGGCCGAATGACAGGGGAGAGACAGTAAATGTTGCCAGAGCTACAACCCTGCATGGTTTTGTGTGGACTGGATGTCATCATTGCGGATGACAAATTCTATGGATAATGTGGATGAGATGCTGCACTTAAAATTTACAACTTTACTAAAGGTGAATAATAAAGTCATCTCATTGAGCTGGTGCAATGAAGCTGATTGGTTATTTATTTAGGCTACACAGTGTTTTCTGCAGATTGCCTACATGATGAAATGAATGCACAAAGGGCCCATGCAGCCTACATTTTAGATTAGATTTTCTTCAAGGTCTCTGCTCTTTTTTAAAACGCATGACGCACGGCTCTCAGTGAGGACATTTTCCCACTGTCTGATATCCACTGTGGGCCAAATATTCTCTGATCAAGAGCTTTGCACCGGCCCAAGCATCATCATCATCATCATCATCATCATCATCATCAGTACCATAGCTCCTTACACACATTACGCACAGCATGTAGGACTGCGGGGGCACCATCATGTTCTATCACATTAATATTATTCATGTCGGAAAAGCAGGATGTTTGAAAAAATAGAAAGTGCTGCTACTCCAAAATGAAAAAAAAAAAAAAAAGTCGTAGTAGTGGGACGCTTAAAAAAGTGTCTGTCACTACTCCCACAATTAGACATCCATGTCTAAATAGCAGGATGAAGAAATAGCAGGGTGAGGGTGTAAGCGGCAGATCATGGCATAACTCACCTGGCGTTGCCTCTCTGTCTTGGTGAATGTGTGTTCACCTTCTGTCGTCTAACGCTCCCACACAACTGCAATTTAACTTTGAATGACCTGTTGACACCGAAATCTAGCGGTTGAAGTTCTTTGGTTAATCCACCCAGAATGATGTCAGCTCTGAATTAGTTTTCTTCACTTGAACATGTGAGTCGCATGTCTCTGAACAGGGGCTATTTTGGGCTCCTTATACCCACACCATAATATGATATTAATATGAAGTACAGTGCATATTAATCTGCGAGGCTCCTGAATACGGTCGCCGTAATGCTCCAACATTCCATCCAGTGGTGCGGCTTTGTTGCTTTCCAAAGTCGTACTAAAACATTTTGACAGATATTTGAGCGCCAGCACCATGTAAAATCGGTTCGAGGTCAGTAAGCACAATCGGAATTAATACATAAGATGCAATGGATTATAAGGTGCACTGTCAATTTGTGCGCCTTATAGCCCGAAAAATACACTATATAAACTGAATACCGTATATACTTCGAGCTTTCACGCTATAACGTGCACCAGCATCTTTCCTATGACTTCTGTTTTGGTCCATGTATTGTTGTGCACTGAAACTGTACAAATAAAAAGTATACCATACTAGAAGATGGAAGTGTTTTCTGTTTGGAGAAGGACTCAGCCTTGGTATGCCAGGTTTGTGTGTGAATGAACTCTGGGTATATATAGATCAGAAAATAGATTAATATGGGACCTTTAAACCAGAAAAGGAGAGGAAAGACATGAAAAGTCACTCCATTTCCGCACAAGGTGGGTACAAAACACAGCCTAGTCATCAGATGTCCTACTGGAGAGGTACTGTATGAGCCCCCTTAATACCCGCCTGTACTGAGCCTGTCCCTCTCCGAGAAAACACTCCATTCTCTCTGGTTCACTCCGATCCTGGACCTGCATCACGCTCTGTTTGGCCGTGTGCCCAGAATATATGAAAGTGGCTTCATCACATGACTTTATTCATACAAGGCTTTCAGAAGTTCATGTAAATTCAACCTCTTGTCATTTGTAACTGTCGACAATGTGGCTCTCACCAAATCGCTCCTGAAGCTATAATAGAAATGGACTCTTTCTCCTTTCTTTCCTCCAGCTCTCTGGTGATATGGCAGAGTAACTCATACGGGTGGAATGATATCTAAGTCTCACAATACGATATCATCACGGTATGAACCTCACAGTACAATATTTATTGCGATATCGTGGAAAAGCTCACAATATTACGATATTCTACATAATAACAAGACTGACATTCTAAAATGCTGTGACCAGTCATTTGGTACAACATTTATTGTCACTTGGGGCGACAGTAGCTCAGTTGGTAGAGCGTTTATCCACTGATCCGAAGGTTGGTGGTTCAAATCCCGCTCTTGACATAAACATTATTGATGAGCGGTCAGATCCACTGACCCACAGGTCACTGGTGTGATTCCAGCTCCCACAGATGAATGCTGTCATTGTGTCCTTGGGCAAGACACTTAACCCACCTGTGTGTCTGCGTACACTGGTGTATGAATGTGTCTTGAAGGTGGAAAAGCGCTATAAAAATATGACCATTAATTAAGGATGGAATCAAATCTCTCTGTATATTTTCACCATATACATCTCACAGTATGATATTTATTGCAATATTTTGTGGAGGCTCACAAAACTGTGAATCTGCTACTTTTTCCTCTAAAAATGTCTTCACAAGCCTGACTAAAAGTGCTTAGAACATTTTCTTCATGTAGTCTGCACTGAAATGGAGCAAAGGATCATGGTCTATAATATAGACCATGAAAAAAACAGAGGGAACTATAAAGACTCTATATAGTTCCCTCTGTTTTTTTTAGCTATTTCTGCATCAGAACTATTCATTTAAGCAGAGACTTGGGATTCGATGTATTGTAATGGTCCACGATATTATTGTGAGGCCTTTGACGATACGATATAACCATATTTCAGTTATTGTTATGTCCCTTGTAACTCTCCATACATCCCATCTTCACTGTAGCAGCAGAACCATCAGTCTCTTCTGCCTCTCCATCTCCTCATATTTACCTTTTTATTGTTTTGAAAATGCTGTATTCACTCAAACTAACCCATGTTTAAAACATTTCTGTTTAGTTTTTGACAATCTGAGCTTCCCTCTTCCTTTGCTCTCCATGCTAAGTCTCTGCCCCTTCAGAGCGCTTTCACATTACAGTTGGTGTGCATTTCACTAATGAAACAACTGCACATCAAATCAGGTTTGTCATGTTGTTGTGTACAGTTTTGTGTCCTGTTTTTGTGTATTGATGGAGAATTGCCATGCGGGAGCTTGTGGGATGAGCATTGAAAAGAATCCTTTAGACTTTAGACAAACTTTATTGATCCACTAGGAAAATGATTTGGACACAGTAGCTCACACATCACAATATAATATAATAACAAAAGAAAAAATATAAATGGTAATCATAAATTCGAAAAAAAAGATACCAAGAGACACATGTCAAAGAAGGCATAATTATATAAATGTAAATGTACAAGTCAAAATAAAATGGGTCACAGCTTTTGTTATATCTGTGTCTATAAACTATTCCTTCACCTCTCTCGTGTTTGTGTGTGTTGCTGTGTTGCTGATCTAAAGTGGATCTCAGTGTATTCTGCAGAACGGGAGTTTGTTTAAATCTTGTTTCTTTGGGGAGAGTCATTGAAGATGCACAGAATCTGCCAAGTCTATTTAGGATTCTGTGTGTGCAGCGAAACTTCAAAAAACTAGTACAGAACCGCTCGCCACTCACTGTCACTGCTCGTCTCTCGCTTTCTCTCTGTCTCCCCGTCTGTATCTCCATTTCTCTCTCTCTTTATCTGTCTTTTATTTCTCTTTCACTCTCACTCTGTCTGTCTCTCTCCTTCACTCTCATCTTTCTTTCTTATTCCCTCTCTCTTCCTCTTTCTGTCTCTCCATCTGTAGCTTCCTTTTTCTCTGTCTGTCTCTCTTTCACTCTCTTATCTCTCGCTCTTTCCCTCTCTCTGTCTGTCTCTCTTCTCCTTCCTTCCCTCTTTTCCTCTCTCTCTGTTTCTCCATCTGTATCTCCCTTTCTTTCTTTCTTTCTTTCTTTCTTTTTCTCTCTCTCTTCCTCTCTCTTTTTCACGCTCTCATCTCCCTCCTTCTCTCTCTCTTTCGTTCTCTCATCTCCCTCCTCTCTCTCTTTTTCACGCTCTCATCTCCATCCTCTCTCTCTCTTTTGCTCTCTCATCTCTCTCTTCTTCCTTCCTTCTCCCTTTCTCTCCCTTTCTCTCTTCCTCTCTGTCTTTCTGTTTCTCTCTTTTCTCTCTCTGCTTGTCTCTCTCTTTCACTCTCTTATCTCTCTCTTTGTGTCTGTCTCTCTTTTCCACTTTCTTCTCTCTCTCCATCTGTCCTGTCTCTTTCTCTCTCTCCTTCCCTCTCTCATCTCTGTGTTTCTCTCTCTTTCCTCCCCTCTCTCCTTCTTCCCTTTCTCCAGGCGTCTTAACCACCACTGCATTTTCTGTTCATATAAAAACCACCACCAGAGGGCGCTAAAAGTCCATTTGAGAACAGAAGAACTCAGAGGCAGGAAAGAAGCATTTATGTGTTTTTACTCCTCTTTTACTGCTCTTTGCACTCTCTTCTTCCTCCCCTCCTCTCTCACTCCTTTTAACCTTCCCATCCTCTCTTCCTCTCTCTTCCATGTCTCCTCCTTTCTTCCTTTTTCCTGTCGACTTTCTCTATCTTCTCTCTCCTTTCGCATTCTTGTTTCTCGCCCCTCCCTCAGTCCTCCTGCTCTCTCCTCTGCCTCTCTCCTCCTTTCACCCCTTTTCTCCCTCCATCTCCCAGCCCCCCTCTCCTTGTCCTCTTTAAACTCAGACAGGAGTGTGATTAGGCCCGTGGCGGCCCGTGTTCCTCTCCGCTCAGGTCCAGTGCACAGATGATGAATTCGTGTTTGGCCTTTTGTCGCTTTGTCTTGAGCGGCTTGCGGAGGAGCCGTCAAAGGATCACGTCCAGCGGGAACAGAGGAGCTGTAAACAGGCTGAATCACTGTTCGTGTCATGTGTGGATGTTGCTGTCACCGTTGCTTGGAAGTGACTGAGGGAGTGCGACGTTCACGCTTATGTCACACAAACGAAAGACGTCTGGAAACAAGAGGATGACGACTTTGTTTGGGGTCTGTTGGCGATAGTAACTCTGACTGTGCAGAAGGACCATCCATCCATCTTCTTCCGCTTATCCGGGGCCGGGTCGCGGGGGCAGCAGTCTAAGCAGGGGCTCCCAAGCTTCCTTCTCCCCAGCCACTTCCACCAGCTCCTCCGGACGGACCCCGAGGCCTTCCCAGGCCAGCCGAGAGACATAGTCCCTCCAGCGTGTCCTGGGTCTTCCCCGGGGCCTCCTACCGGTGGGACATGCCTGGAACACCTCCCGAGGGAGGCGTCCAGGAGGCATCCGGACCAGATGCCCGAGCCACCTCAACTGGCTCCTCTCGACGTGGAGGAGCAGCAACTCTACTCCGAGCTCCTCCCGTGTGACCGAGCTCCTCACCCTATCTCTAAGGGAGCGCCCGGCCACTCTGCAAAGGAAACTCATTTCGGCCGCTTGTATCCGCGATCTCGTTCTTTCGGTCATTACCCAAAGCTCATGACCATAGGTGAGGGTAGGAACGTAGATTGACCGGTAAATCTCTTCACCACAACGGTCCGATGCAGCGACCGCATCACTGCCGACACTGCACCGATCCGCCTGTCAATCTCATGCTCCATCCTCCCCTCACTCGTGAACAAGACCCCGAGATACTTGAACTCCTCCACTTGAGGCAGAGACTCCCCACCCACCCGGAGAGGGCAATCCACCTTTTTCCGGTCGAGAACCATGGCCTCGGATTTGGAGCAGCTGATTCTCATCCCAGCCGCTTCACACTCGGCTGCAAACCGCCCCAGTGCACGCTGCAGGTCCTGGTTCGATGAAGCCAACAGGACAACATTGTCCGCAAAAAGCAGCGATGAGATCCTGTGGTTCCCAAACTGGACCCCCTCCGGCCCCTGGCTGCGCCTAGAAATTCTGTCCATAAATACAATGAACAGAACCGGTGACAAAGGGCAGCCCTGGCGGAGTCCAACATGCACCGGGAACAGGTCTGACTTACTGCCAGCAATGCAAACACAGCTCCTGCTCCGGTCATACAGGGACCGGACAGCCCTTAGCAAAGGGCCCCGGACCCCATACTCCCGAAGCACCCCCCACAGGGCACCACGAGGGACATGGTCGAATACCTTCTCCAGGTCCACAAAGCACATGTGGACTGGTTGGGCAAACTCCCATGAACCCTCGAGCACCCGATGGAGGGTGTAGAGATGGTCCAGTGTTCCACGACCAGGCCGAAAACCACACTGCTCCTCTTGAATCCGAGGTTCGACTATCGGACGGACTCTCCTCTCCAGTACCCTGGCATAGACTTTACCGGGGAGGCTGAGGAGTGTGATTCCCCTGTAGTTGGAACACACCCTCCAGTCCCCCTTCTTATACAGAGGGACCACCACCCCGGTCTGCCAGTCCAGAGGTACTGTTCCCGACCGCCACGCGATGTTGCAGAGGCGTGTCAGCCAAGACAGCCCCACAACACCCAGAGACTTAAGGTACTCAGGACGGATCTCGTCCACCCCTGGAGCCTTGCCACCGAGGAGCTTTCTAACCACCTCAGTGACTTCGGCCAGGGTGATGGATGAGTCCGCCTCTGGGTCCCCAGCCTCGGCCTCCTCTTTGGAGGACGTGACGGTGGGATTGAGGAGATCCCCAAAGTATTCCTTCCACCGCCCGACAACATCCCCAGTCGAGGTCAGCAGCTCTCCCCCCGCACTGTAAACAGTATTGGTGAAGGGCCGCTTGCTCCTCCTGAGGCGCCGGACGGTTTGCCAGAATTTCCTTGGGGCCGTCCGATAGTCCTCCTCCATGGCCTCCCCGAACTCCTCCCAAACCCAAGTTTTTGCCTCTGCAACCACCCAGGCTGCAGCACGCTTGGCCCGCCGGTACCCGTCAGCTGCCTCAGGAGCCCACCGGGCCAGCAAGGCCCAGTAGAACTCCTTCTTCAGCTTGACGGCATCCCTTACTTCCGGTGTCCACCACCGGGTTCAGGGATTGCCGCGTCGACAGGCACCACAGACCTTGCGGCCACAGCTACGAGCGGCCGCGTCAACAATGGAGGCCGAGAATGAAGCCCACTCGGACTCCATGTTCCCAGCCTCACCCGGGATCCGGGAGAAACTCTCCCGGATCCCGGGAAGGCACAGAAGTCCAATAACAGAACACCGCTCGGGTTCAGATCAGGGAGGCCGTTCCTCCCAATCACCCCTCTCCAAGTGTCACTGTCGTTGCCCAAGTGGGCGTTGAAGTCCCCCAGTAGAACAATAGAGTCCCCGGTCGGTGCACTGTCCAGTACCCCTCCCAGAGACTCCAAGAAGGCCGGGTACTCTGCACTGCTGTTCGGCCCGTAGGCCGACACCACAGTGAGAGACCTGTCCCCGACCCGAAGGTGCAGTTCACCGGGGTGAACTCCAACACGCAGTGGCTGAGCTGTGGGGCAATGAGCAGGCCCACACCAGCTCGCCGCCACTCCCCGCGGCCAACGCCAGAGAAATGGGGAGTCCAACCCCTCTCAAGGAGTTGGGTTCCGGAACCCAAACTGTGCGTGGAGGTGAGGCCGACTATATCTAGCCGGTAACGCTCAACCATGGAATGTCACCTCGCTGGGGGGGAAGGAGCCTGAGCTTGTGTGGGAGGTTGTGCAGAAGGACATACCGTAAAATACCAAATAAGAGCCGGGTTCTAATTAACCTCCGGGTCCCCTTTAAACACTGGGTGCAGGTGTATATTTTGATAAATGACCGTCGGATCTAAATAAACAGTGAGTCTAATGTACGAGCTGCAACAACAGGACACAGGACTGATACTCGCATCATCTCTACAGAAACAAATTGCCGCCTGGTCTCAAATAAACGCTCGGTGATTGCTACAAGCTTCACCTGCCTCTGCTCAGCTCCTCCTTGTCAGCCTCATTTCTGCCTGCAATAAAACTTTAATGCATTTTTTCACTCTGCTTGCATTTTTGGGTCCATTCTTGTTTGACACCGTTTTGAACGCTGTGGCTTATGGGTTAGATATGTCCATTTATATATACCATCTGTGGCTGTCACTAAACCAAAATACAACTCAATTTCTATAGAATACGCTGTACTTAATACCCATTTTGACACCATGATGATAATTAAAGACACTAGACATTAGATTGTGATTTTCAACATTCAAATACTTAATCTGAGATTGGGTGTTTGCATTTTGCTTCTAAATATCACTGAAGGATAGAGGCCGTCATCTTTGACACACTTCATTAAACACTTTTATTGATTGAGTTTAGCTCTGCGTTCAATACTCCTCAACTGCACATTTGAAATAAGAGGAAGAGTGATGTTATAATGTGTCTCTGTATCAGTCTTTTCAACCCTCAGCAGTTAGGGGGTTACAGTCACGCTCCACCATTCTGAGGCCAGTTCTCTCCAGGCCTGTGTAAGATCACCTGTTTTATTTACTTCTGTAAAACCAAAGAATTTGTGTTTGAGCCCAGGTGGAGAGGTGACCACAGGTCAGCCGGGATCCACAGTCAAACCTGTGTCCAGGACGACTCGTACAAGTATTTAAGTGTCTTTACACTAGGTTCACCTGGAGCACACACATGTGTCTCTAAAGAGCCCATGGTGTGGACAGGAGGATCATGCTGATCTTTTATCAGGCCATGCTGGAAACTCCTCTAAGATACAGCACTACAGGCTGGTGTGATAATCTGTGTGCATTTTAACAACAGACGGCCTCACCTTGTCCACACACAGTTTAAACTTGTGGGTCAACAGGGGCCCCTGTCCCTGCAGAGCGTCCACGAGCATATGGCCCTATATGCACATGGACTATATTTGTATCTATAGAACAGAACTGATGGCAGCACGAGTAGAGACTTGAGACAAATTTACCACTCGTGGGACAGTAAAGTTGTATGTGTGTAATCCCTCAGTGGTCCTGTAGGTTCTACAGTGCTCCATGGGCCTATACTAGTCTATGTGCCCTTCTACTTTTTCTGATACAGCTCAAGATCATTCTAAAACTATTCAGGAAAGCTTCATTTCTGCCCTGTGAATGGGACTAGTTTAGTATCAATACCTGAATGATTTAGTATCTACTTTTTGTTACTGGTTGTCGATTAGTATCAGATTTTTGATACGTTTGACATCCCTGGATACTGACCTCATATTTCTTATAAGTTCTTAACCCATCCTGTCTTCAAAATATGCCCAAAAATATAATTCACTTTTCAAGGTTCTGTATTTGTCACCTGCATATTTTCAGCAGCTGCTTTTGTCCTCCAGCCTTGGCCAGAACTCAAGATAAAGTTTAGTCTTAAAATAGCCCAAACAAACCCAATACAATTCTTTTCATTTTGGTTCATACTGGCAAGGATGGGGCGCTTCAACCAGAGACTTGCTAGTTTAAATCCAAAAGCAGATACCATTGTTGTGCACCTGGGCAAGGCACTTTTTTTTTCAATTGCACATTGTTGTGATGGTGCTTTAAACCACACAAAGAAAAGTTACACAGTGCATCACCATACCTGGAGTTGTGTTTTGTTTCATTGAACAGTGAACAAAAGGTAAAAGGTAACTTAAACTAACACTTCACAACATCACAAGGTGGAAAAGAGCATTTTCAGCGTTGGAGATGTAGACAGACATAATAAAGAGTTACTCAAACATGTGAATGAAGCAAAACACAGCTCCAAACGGACTAAAGGTCACAAGAGTCAGTTTTGTGTTATATATTTCTAAAACCTTCAAATAAGGCTAGAAATCTATAGGGTAATAATAATAATAATAATAATAATAATAATAATAATAATAATAATAATAATAATAATAATAATTTAAAGGGACATTCCAGAATTTTGGACATAGGGCCTCATTTCCTAAAGTGTTGGAGACGCGTGGAGACACTTTTTGAAATCTTCCACCCAGTCCTTGTATTTGGAGAGGTTGCTGGTGCTAGACTAGTGCATGTCAATGGCCATAGTTGTCCTGCCACTAAAAACAGTCTTACCCACTCCACAGAGCACCCGAGACAAAACTATTAGAACTCCAGACTGTCCATGTGAATGTTTGTGTTGACAGAATAATGTTTAAAATAAAACTAACCTTGCATGGCATGAATCATCGCATGTTGAGGGACTATTTTCTCATATATCAGTCCGCCGCTGCCGAGCTTTCTATCAGGAAATACAACTCACTGCTGCTTAGACAGAAATCAGACAGAAAACGGTTGGTTTTACTTCTAACATTATTCTATAGACACAGACATTTAACAGCCACATCAAATCAATAACATCTGCAGCCTTTTACCATCTAAAAAGCAGCAGAAATCACAGGTCTACTGTCTAAAGCAGATGTGGAGAGACTTCTCCATGCATTGGTCTCCAGTAGGCCCCCTGTGCTCTGGTCTCTGCACTGCCCCCTGTGGATCAGAGACTTTAAAGCAGCTCTGCTTGTGTTCAAGTCTCTGTGGCCGAGCACAGAGCACTGTGCCACATAAACCGTGTGCACTCTGAGGAGCTCAGGGACCGGCCTCCTGCTGGTCCCAGAGTCAGGACTAAACCCGGGGAGTCAAAGGTTCAGATTAAGCTAAAACCTGGAACGGTCTGAACATGTGAGACAGACTCTACTCTGACTCTGTTTAAATCCAGGCTTTGGGGCGACAGTAGCTTAGGTGGTAGAGCATTTGTCCACTGATCCAAAGGTTGCCGGTTCGACATAAACATCATTGGTGAGCGGTCAGATCCACTGACCCACAGGTCGCTGGTGTGATTCCAGCTCCCACAGATGAATGCTGTCATTGTGTCCTTGGGCAAGACACTTAACCCACCTCGCCCCAATGTCTGTGTACACTTGTATATAAATGTGTGTGTGAATGTGTTAGTGGCTCCTTGTTGTAAAGCGCTTTGACGGCCTTGAAGGTGGAAAAGCACTATAAAAATGTGACCATTTACCATGAAAACAGTTCTGTTTAGCTGCATATTACTGAAAGGTTTTCATTCCACACTCTTCCCTCTCATTTAATTTCTCTCTTTTTAATTTTATGATTATTTATGTTTTGATTCATTTATATTGTGATTTTAATGTATTTCTTATTGTGTAAAGCACTTTGAATTACGTTATCTACGGATTGTGCTGTACAAATAAACTTGCCTTGCCATATTGGACCTGTAAACATTGCTCCTGTGATATTTTAAACCAAACTTGCTTTAAACACGCTGCAAACGACCCCCTCAGTGGACGTCTCTGTACGAGTTTCATATTATTTAAAGTGAATGACAGTTTGCTTCCTCACGGCGAGCCCTCCAGCTGTCAGGTGTCTGCTCGTATTTATTTGTCAAATGGATCGTTGGCGTCTCCTCCTCTTTCACTCTCTCTCACTCACGTCTTTTTCTCATTTCACTTTAAACCCAAATGTTCAGCTCCCCCATGTGACAGTGAAGACAGCCACACTGACACCAGGGCTGCTCCCACTCACACATTAGAACAAATAACATTATGCAAATACGAAGGAAATGGGAGAATACTTAGCATATTTTTAAAGGTGCTGTGCCTACATTTTGCTGTCTTAAAGGTCCTATATTGCGCAAAATGGACTCTTGTGAGTTTTTAGACAACACAGATCAGAAAATACTGTAATATCAGCTCTTTAAACCAGTAAAAACCAAAATTCTGCAGCGATCCAAAGTTATTCCTCATTTTTCTTATGCATTCTGAGCATCCTAATTATTCACTGTGGTTCATTTAAGCACTTTTTGCAACTTTCAAAGGCCACGGTGGAATTTTGCCATCAAAGTAAAGCTTGCAAACAGTGACAACTAACATGCTGACAGTGTGCTTCCTGATTATCAAGCTTTATGGCACAAATGCAGATAGTGCACACTACACCGCAGACTTATTTTGACCTCAGGATCTGCTTATACAATTGATCTATACTGGGGCAAGACACATTTTTCTCGAATAGATGGAAAAATCCAGTACAGGCCCAAGTATATAGATCACAGCATTTTGACCATCTAAATAAAAACATTTTAATCCCTTCTTAACACTGTCCACTCAAAAATACTTGAATTTACACAGATGTATGTATTTGTTTTTTGATGTGAATATGTTATCTAAATTGAAAGTAAATATGTTTTTATAGATTAAACTTAAAATCTTTAAAAAATAAATAAATAGATCAGCGTAATCATTTAAGGGAAAACAACATAACATATTATTGTAATTGTGTATTCACACTTGCTTTTGGTCTTGGTTTTAGCCCATTTTTGTTTGGATGTTGATTTGAAGATGTATTGTCTTTAAAAGGAACCCAAGAAGTTTATATTTTTGGTTTAGTCCTGGTTTAGTTTAGGGTTTAGTCCCAACATGGATGTGGTGTGCGCAGGGGTAGTAGCAGTTTATTTTCTTTTTTTCGACTATGAAGTACATGACTGTAGAATTTTTGTATTATTATTATTATTTTTTTAACCTTTATTTACCCAGGAAAGTCCCATTGAGATTACTAATCTCTTTTTCCAGGGAGTCCTGCCATGCACATATCACTTTCATACTAGGCAATGTGGGTGAAGTGTTTTGCCTAAGGACACAACAACAGTTTTTGTGACTGGCGCCCCACTGTGGAACCTGGAATTCCCAGTGGTCTCCCATCCAAGTACTAACCAGGCCCTGCTGAGCTTCTGAGATCTGACGGGATCAGACTTTGACAAGTCGGTATGGCCACAAATAATTTCACATACTCACATACATACATCACTTCTGAATCCCTGACCTTGTTTACAAATGATGAAGCCAAGAATACAGTGGTCAGAAAACAACAAGCAACAACTTGGACAGCACAGAGAAAAAATATATATGTTCGGCTCATCAACAATTCCAACCATACCTCAGTTTTCATCATTTCCACTGACGCACAACTCCGAGTGCACTGGGTACATGCGATTAGAAGAGACACGGGTGCCAAATTCCAGATGATTCCAAACAGCACATACGTGTGAAGTCACATCACATTTACTTCAGTAGGAACTATATTGGAAGTCGTCATCGCATGTTTCCAAATATCTTCCTGGTTTGTGAAATAAGCGTGAATAGAGCCTCTTGGAGTTGATCACATGGTGGGTCAGGTGACCAGACTATATACAGTATATCCTCCTGAGACTCGGCCCATTCATTGGCCGAGTCTCATTCGTGTCCTTTATAGTGGACATTGAGTTAACCAGTCGATCTTTTAAGTTTTGAGATAGACTCTTAATTCATGTTGTACTTTGTAGAGTACGCCCAGGTATTTCTGCTGATATTTGATTTGTTTACCTGGAACTTTTGGAACCACCTTTTCCTTTCCATCCAAAATGGTATATTTTATGGTACAAGGAAAAGAAAATAGCCTTTATTTATAAAATTTTAAACTACATTTTCACATGTATTTGTATTTCTTAACCCTTTAAGATTAAATTTAGCAATTAGTTTAATAATTTTAATGTTTGTGTCTAACAGAATTATCCATCCATCTTCGAACCTGCAACCTTCTTGCTGTGAGGCCTGAGTGTTGCCACTCAGCCACCGTCTAACAGAATTAACAAAAATGCTGAATGCTAAGGTTCATTTACCTCCAAATAGATAGAAAATTTAAAAAAAAATATTAGGGCTGTCAAACGATTAATTTTTTTCATCTTGATTAAGATCCCATAGTTAATCATGATTAATCACATATTGAATTGCATGAAGTGCAAATTAAAATTGTGTTATTTTGCATTTCAAGACAGTTTTAAAGCCATAATGTAAAGCCATTTGTACCCATTTAACAGTTAACAGCTGTAGTTATTTTCTTTGATGTGTGATTATCCACAGGTCTGAGGCGACTCACGGTCATTTGTCGGATCTGAGGCTCTTGGCTGGGACGCTCCAGTTGCTGCTCCCGATGGTTTAGCTCGGAGGTGTAACTTAGACTAGACGTACTTCGCTGGTACTGAAACTCTGCTTGACACAGGCTGCATTTAACTCTTGACTTGTAAACTGTAGCGTCTGAAAGTTTTTAAAAGTCAAATAAACAGTTCAAAAGTCCAGAAGCGTCTGTTTCTCCATCACGGCGGGAAGTTTACTGAAACACGGTGCTCTGAAGTTCGAAAGCGAAACAGCCAGAGGAGCTGCCTACAGATGTGGAGAAGGACAAAAATTCGGCCGTGAGTTTTAGAAGGGACAAAAGGCTGGCAAACTCTAATCTCAATTTTTTTTTTTAAATGGCGTTATGGATTGCATTAATCTAGTCATGATTACTGTGTTAACGCTGACAGCCCTAAAATATATATATTGCAATACACATTTTCTTCAGGTCCCAGGAGAATATAACAGATGTGAAACCTTTCACGTCTGAAGAAGGGCTTGACCCGAAATGTCACATCATGGTGTCATTTGGGAGCTTTAAAGAACTGCAGTGTGGATCTCTTTCTTCTTTTGGACCCAGCACACAGTCACACATTTGTTAGATGTGCACATCTCCTTCTACCTTTACTTTTTGTAACACTCTGGACCAACAAGCAGCTTTTCTGTGTTACAAAACGGAGCTGGTTTGCAATTGTTTAAACGAGCAGGAACACAACAAATGCGCTCTCCAGCTTTATGAGTTTCATTGGACTATTCAGCATAGCCAGTACAACAGAATAATTTTTTTCAACACCATGTTTACACAAGGCTTTTTGTTTTCAAAGTTCTGTTAGTTTGTTAGTGAGTTCTAAAGTCACAGTAGAATAGTGTTTTTCTGTCACACACACAGAAGTGCAGCCCTAAAGGCGGCTGTGTAGGCAGAGTTTTCTTCTCTAAACAATGAACAGAACAGAGAGCATTATTTTTGTCACTGTTTCCCCCCAGAAGTAACATTTGATCAGTTTTTTCCTGTTTGAATAGATTTGTTTACAATTGCTCCTTATTAGATTTGTTTGCAATTGCTCCTTATTATTTCATCATTCCAAAACCTCTGGATAGGCTCTGATATAGTGTATAATCTACTGCACAAAGTGACACTGAAAAAACGTCTTTTTAGGATCATTTTATACATCCAGTCTGGGTCCACTGAAGGTGCAGACTGTGACGCCAGATGACGTCTTTTTTTCAACGTATTCTGGATGTCATTTTAAAAAAAACATAGGCCTTCGGAAAAATATCTCGCCTAAAATGGAGGCTGCATGGGTCCTCTGTGCTTCATTCATTTCTTCATGCAGGTTATCAAAAATGTTTATTTTAATCCCACTATCTATTTAAAATGTATCTATCTATTTGTAATCATCTATCTATAATATATTTATAATCTGTCTATCTATCTATCTATCTATCTATCTATCTATCTATCTATCTTGATCCTTGGTGCCAGAGAGCAAAAAACCCACCGGCGGGTGCAGTATGGGAGAATTCTCTCCAGACGCGGTTGCCAACCAGCTGTCGCCATGCGGCACCTTCAGACCTGAGACCCTATCTATCTATAATCTATTTATAATCTATCTATCTATTTATAATCTATCTATTTAAAATCTGTCTATTTGTAATCTATTCATAATCTGTCTATTTATCTATAGTATGTATATTTATAATCTATCTATCTATCTGTCTACAATCTATATATAATCTATCTATAACATATCTATTTATAATCTATCTATAATTTATTTATAATCCTCTATATCTATCTATCTGGCTATTCTATCCATCTATCTATCTAAACTCTATCTGTTTATATTCTTTCTATCTGTCTATCTATTTATAATCTATTTATAATCTATTTATCTATTATAATCTCTCTGTGTTCTGTTTGTGTAATCTGTCTTGTATTGTGGTGTTGTATCTCGTCTCCTCCAGCTCTTTGTATGTATGAGCTGTTGTTATGTGTGGCTGGCTGGAGGATATTCCAGGTGAGAGAACTGTCTTGTTCTGAAGGTCTAAAGAGCGTCTGAACAGTGGCTGGTGTCAGATGGAGGCTGGAGGGCATCTGGGCTTTTTCTGAGCAGCACAAAGCAGCTTTCTCCCCTTTGAAGCCGCACACAACTTAGAAACATGATTAAAGGGCTCCACTTTCCCACAACCCCCGCCAGTGAAACTTGATAAATCTACAGCGCCGCAAAAGGGACGTGTAGTGAGAAACAAGGGGGTAAAGAGGAGAGGTAACAGCCTTGTGCAAACGTGTCTTGTCACTCATTCGATGCAGAAATAGAGAAAACATGTCTACGCCAGTAAAGACTAAATCACTTCAGTTGTGTGTTGCTTTTATATATTTTTAAAGGCTGGTGAAACTGGATGGAATAAAAGAAATGTCATGTTTGATCTTTCTCATCTAAAAACTTTTTAAAAAGTTTTTAAAGTGCTCTTGTTTATATCAAGCTGACTCCCTCTGAGCTAATCGTTGCATATCAGAACAGATGTGTGTGGAATTGTCTACTCATGTTTCATCATTTTAAAGGGGAACTCCGGCAAGTTTGAAGCTAAAGTCCGTTGCTAGAGGTGGTGGAATTCTGTCAGAAGCCAAAAAAACGGTACAGATCCGTGTTGCCTCGGTGGAGATCTCGCTGTGGAAGTGAGTCTGTCAAGGCAACAAACTAGTGTAGTGATGGGGGCAAGTTCTTAATTTCCACATAAAACACCAATTTACTTCACACTGAAGAAGCTTAACACCACTTTAACCCATCTTACAACAGGCACGAGTCTAACAAAAAAAACGCTCTGCCTGGCTCACTCAGTGTCTGGAAATATTAGAAAACAACTTTATAAGCAGCCTTATACTTACATCTGTTGATTTCCTACTGCACATGCCAGAGCCCAAAAGACTCAATTGCTGATGTCGTTTCTAATCCCATTATTTACGAGTGAATTATATTTTTAAAAAACGCTGTGGTTAAGTATTTAAATCATCACCACAATATTGCAGAGCATGTAACAATGTAACAACATGGATAGGTATTGGGTGGTGCTTTTGAGCTGTTTCAGTCTATCCTTCTATTCACGTGTGAGTTTGTTGTTGCAGGAAGACATACTTCAGCAGTGGCAAGCAGCTTGAGCCTCCAGAAGCAACAAGTGAGGATCGACTACTGATGGTGAAGAAGAAGAGAAACTGAACGTTGTTGAAAGAAAATCGTTCATGAATGTATTTTTTAGGGTTTTTCAAAAAATATCATTCACACATAAATGTGTTTAGAAATTATATCGGCGATCGAGTCTTTTGGGCTTTTGCATGCGCAGTGGGAAATAAACAGAGGGAAGTGTAAGGCTGCTAATAAAGTTGTTTTCTAACGTTTCCAGACACTAATGAGTGAACCAGCGTTTTGTTTGTTAGACTCGTGCCTGTTGTAAGATGGGTTAAAATGGTGTTAAGATTCTTCAGTGTGAAGCAAATTGGTGTTTTATGTGGAAGTTAAGAACTTGCCCCCATCACTACACTAGTTTATTGTCTTGACAGACTCACTGCCACAGTGAGATCTCCGCCGAAGCAACACTGATCTGTGCTGTTTTTTTAATTTTCTGACAGAATTCAACCACCTCTAGCAATGGACTTTAGCTTCAAATGTGTCTGAGTTCCCTTTTAAGTGGGAAGTTGCTTTTATAAATGAATCCCTATAATCAAGGCTGGATCATCTGTTGCTCTAATATGTGGCCAAAAATTGTTCAAGCCGGATTTGGTCACATCTCAGGAGCTAAGCAGGTTCATACTTGGATGGGAGACTGCTGGGAACATCAGGTGCCACAGTGGAGCGCCAGAGGCAAAACACTGTCATTGTATCATTAGGCAAGGCACATTGCCTTGTGTGAAAGTGGTGTGTGTTGGTGCTGGTTAGAGGGGCCGATGGTGCAGAATATTGGCCTCACTTCTGACTCTGAGCATGTGGAAAAGATAATGCATTACACTGAGGAACAAACTGAAGAAAAATTCTGTTGAGTTAGATGTTTATGCTGATTAAAACTAAAATTGGAGTCAGTTTTTTTCTAACACGTCAAGTTTTTTTCTCAGTGTTTTTCTCTGTATTTTTGAGCTATAAAACCACCTGTAATTGAATAAATGTAAAGTAGAGCTGTTTAATGGCATACTGTGGAACATTTCAAGCAGAGCAATGACATCTCCATAGAAACAAGTAGGTGCTTAACCCGCAACCTGAAAAGTTACACAGTGCACCTTTAAGTCTCGGGATCAGGAAGTTGTTAAAATTATAGCACAAACTGAAGTGCACCATGGTGTTGGCATCACAGCATTTTCAAGGTTTTCGGGAAATACTAAAATAAGCTGCCTGTGTCAATAAGATTAGCAGAGCCAATTGTGTTTTTGGCTCTAAAAATGTTTCAGATTTGCCGAGAACAGAGACAATGACAAACAGAATTAGACCCAAAACTCCATTTGGCCAAAAAGACTTCTGTCGTTACACTGTGAGGCCGGCAGTGTTTTAGCAGAGGGTCAGGTTATTCAACTTAGAGTAACGTTACTTCAAAATGATAGGACTCAAGTAGTGTTCTAAGAAGCTACTCAAGTAAGAGTAACATTACTTCAAAATTATATTTATTAAGTAGACATATAAAATGGTGGTCTAAGAAACTACTCAAGTAAGAGTAATGTTATTTTGAAGTAACATTACTCAAGTAAGAGTAATCATATTAAGTAGAAGTATAAGGATTTTCACCCTCTTAATAAACAGGGTTAAAAATAAACCCTCCGCAGGCCTTTAATTGCAATACAGAAATATACTTTTACTTTTCTGTCCTGTTCAAAAATGTCATGAAGTTGAAAGCACCGATACCTGCTCTGAGATGGAAAGTAGTGAAGTAAAAGTAAAAAGACACTCACATGAACAGTCTGGAGTTCTAATAGTTTTGCCTCGGGTGCTCTGTGGAGTGGGTAAGACTGTTTTTAGTGGCAGGACTATGGCCATTGACATGCACTAGCCTAACACCAGCAACCTCTGCAAATACAAGGACTGGATGGAAGATTTTAAAAAGTGTCTCCACACGTCTCCAACACTCATGAGGAAATGAGGCCCTATGTCCAAACTCCTGAACTGTCCCTTTAATGTCATACTGTGGAACATTGCAGGCAGGGCAACGACATCTCCATAGAAACAAGCTGGTGACAGACCTCCAAAAAGTTACACCTTTAAGTGATTTTTTTTTTTTTTTTTTTTTTTTTTTTTTTCATATTTAAGTACAAAAATCTTGTTGCATGGGTAGATCATTTTACTTGTTAAGTGAACGTTGCTCAAATGATGATAAAAATGTTTTAATTCAGGTCATAACTTGACAAGATTTAGTTTTTTGCAGTGTACAGACACACACACACACAGAGACACACACACTCACACACAGAGCCTCTCCAGTGTCAGTGTGTGATGGATGCAGCGCTCCAATTGTCTGGAATGACATCTTTGTTCTTTGTTCCAGTTTGAGGTCTGACTCAAGTCTGACAAAAACAAAGATTTTTCACAGGAGCCATGTTGCTTTAAAAATGTTCCACTATTTTCTGATCTGTGTTCTAATGTGGTTTCCTCATCATAAACAGATCCGGAGTTTTGTTTTGTTTCATTCACACATGTTTAACACACAAACCTACAGAAGATAATTTGTTCCATTGGATTTTGAATTTTAGATACAGCTGAATTTCTCACTTTGAATTTTTTTACTCTGAAAAAACATGTCTGATGTTTAAAAAGTACCATTTTAGCATAATAAACAACACAAGAAATTGGAACTAAAACATCCAACTAAACTAAATTAAATCACATCCAAAACCAACATTAATAATGCAAAACTAAACGTTAATCAAACCAAAACAACCAGTCGAATCCTACATTTCAGTAACCAAATTGCTAGAGCTGTGCAAAACAATACAATACAAAAGTGCTGAGGTTATTTTCCTTTTTTTCTTAGATGTAAAGTGCTTAAGTGTGCGGACTTAGTGTTAGTGTTAATGCATTGCACTGTCCTCTATTGCACAAACAATCCCAACCAATACATAAATACGCACTAACTACTACTAACTACGGAAATAAAAATGGAGATTATGGGCGGACTTTGAGACTAGACTTTGCAAGAGAATTTGAGAGAGGAAATATTAGCAGCAGGGCAATCTGTGACACACAACACACAGGAGTCATTACCACAATGCTGTTTACACCAAACCAAATTGACTCTACAAAAGGCATTTACCCAGATTCTATCCTCATGGGGCTTAGGAACTGACCAGAGCACCCACCGTGACCACCCCAAATCCGCACAACATATACAGCGCTTCAGCTTCAGCTAAAGCCCCGACACTCACCCTAGGGCGTAGTTTGAAATCAGTGCTTGTATCTATAGAGATGTCATTGCTCTGCCTGGAATGTTCCCCAGTGTGACTTTACACAGCTCTACTTTACAATTATTCAATCACAGGTGCTTTTATAGGTCAAAAATACCTTGAAAAACAACATTCTGACTGAAAACGGTGTCGTTTTTCCACAGACCCGACCTGTAACTTGGTCTGGTTTGGTCTCCGTGACTATATAAAGGTTTAATGCCATACATGCTGTGAAACATTCCAGACAAAGCAATAACATATCCATGGAGAAAACAGGTTAGGGTTACACGATGCACCATCAGCCAATGTGAAAATTTGACCCGTCTTGCGTAGAACTCACTGACCCATTATCAGGTTGTTGAAGTGTCTTGCTTGACAACACCCGTCCCTAGAACAGCTTTTAACAGTCAAGTCAAATGAAAAGTTGAAAAACAAACAGTAAATACAATAAAATGTCCAGAGAGCAGTTAGCACGAATACAAGTTTGTGAGGTATAAATACACACATACTCAAGCTCACACCTGTGCACACCTCACATACAGACACACACACACACACACACACCTCACATACATGCACACATGTACACACCTAACATACACACACACACACACACCTCACATACACACACACCTCACATACATGCACACACGCACACACACAATCACGCACACACAAACACACACACAGACAAACACACGCACACACACAAACACACACACACAATCACGCACACACAAACACGCACACACACACAAACACAATCACTCACACACAAACACACACACACACTAACACACAAAAACACACACACAAAAGCACACACAAACATACCTAAACACAATCACGCTCACACAAAAACACAAAAACACACACACAAAAACACACACAAACACACACACACAAAGACACACAAACACACACACACACAAACACACACAAACACACACACTCAAACACACACAAACACACTCAAACACACACACTCAAACACACACACACTAACACACAAAAACACACACACAAAAGCACACACAAACATACCTAAACACAATCACGCTCACACAAAAACACACACACAAAAACACACACATAAACACACACACACAAACACACACAAACACACACACCCACACACAAACACGCACACACAAACACACCTAAACACACACACACACAAACACACACACTCAAACACACACAAACACACACACTCAAACACACACAAACACACACACACTCAAACACACACACTCAAACACACGCACACACATTTCATTTTCATTTCAAGTGACATGTTTACAGTGCTGTTGCTCTATGAGGCAGGATTTAGTTTGTTTTTGAAGTTTAGTTATTGTCTTTATGTTTGCAGAGAGAGAGTTCCACTATTTGGCCCCTCTCACAGAGAAAACATTCTGGGCAAAAGATGTTTGACAAAATGGAACTTTACAGTCTCCACATGTGGCTGCTCTCGTCGCTCTGGAGGTCTCCAGTCTGTTCACACATTTACAAACAGGCTGAGGTGCAAGTCCAGTCAAACATTTGAAGAACAACTTTAAATGGTTAAAATGAACGAAATTCATGAAGTTTAAGATTTTATGTTTGCTTAAAATGTAACAGCAATGGAACTGAATGGGCTTTTTGTGCACTAGAAAACCCTCCAAAGTCTCTCGCACGGTGAGATAAAACACAATCATCCCATCTCCTTTATACAAACCTATCTGGGAGCGTATTAGTGTCAGGGTTTTATAACAAATCCATAATTCAGCATTTGCCTGTGAGCAGTCAGTCTGTCCTCTCGTCTCCGTGTGCACATCTCCCACGTGACTCTGCCCTAGATTCATGTGGAGGCTTCACAGAATTAGGCACAGACACAGATAAGCAGCAGAAGAAGAGAGCGGGGATCTCCTCAGGGTCAAAATGTGGAAAGTGGGTGGCAAAAAGAAGGCAATGCAAAAAAGTCCTTGAATTCAGAATCTTGATTTGAATTGGTTCAGATTTATTTGATTTATTTGGAAATGGGCCTCAGACGTCTCTATTTACCCAGGACAGTCCCAGTTTGGAGCCTTGTGTCATCTATTCCAGCAGATTTATCCAAAACTAATGATTTGTCCCAGTTTTATACAAAGACATGTTATTATTGTTGACCAATCTGATCCCTGCTAACGGTAAAGAGAAGCATACGTTGTCATTTGTTTTGGTAAAATACAGAAAAGCTGCTTAAAAACCAGATTTTAGTCCCTATTTTTGACCCGTCTGATCCCCGCCAACGGTAAAGAGAAGCATAAATTGTCATTTGTTTTGGTAAAATACAGAAAAGCTACAAAAAAGCTGCTTAAAAACAACCAAAACACAAAGAAAATTCGACTATACTGACTCACATTAGTACGACGGAATATAAGGCGCTATGAGACTAAAGTCGTAACATTTTGACATTAAAGACGTAATATTATGAGTATAAAGTTGAAGCCAGAAAAAAGACGTAATTTTAGGAGAATAAAGTAATAATTTTACGAGAATAAAGTGGTAATTTTATGAGTTGTAGTCAAAATAAAGTCATAATATTATGTTGTGCATTAGTGCCAAGTGCAGAACAGTTTTCCTTAATTACACCCTCATTTCACAGTTTTATTATTATCAACCACTACAAACCAGGCATGTCCCAGTTTTTTATTTTGAAAATCTGGTCACCCCACTCAGACTAGTTTCAGTCCTTTCCTCTTTCCCTTAACCGAAGATATATAATTTTATGACCAAAAATTGACAAAAAGAAACCTGCTTCGGTGTCATGGTTCAATATAAAACAAAGAAAAAATAATATAAACTATAAAAGAGAAAACATTAAAAAAAAGGGTAAATAAATTTACTTTCATAAATGATACCAAATCTACAGTAGGGCAGAATGAAGAGTGTTATAGAGTGTTATAGAGTGTTGTAGAGTGTTATAGAGTGTCATAGAGTGTTATAGAGTGTTATAGAGTGTTAAAGAGTGTTGTAGAGTGTTATAAAGTGTCAATGAGTGTTGTAGAGTGTTATAGAGTGTTATAGAGTGTTATAGAATGTCATAGAGTGTTATAGAGTGTTATAGAGTGTCATAGAGTGTTATAGAGTGTTATAGAGTGTCATAGAGTGTTATACAGTGTCATAGAGTGTCATAGAGTGTTATAGAGTGTTATAGAGTGTTATAGGGTGTCGTAGAGTGTCATAGGGTGTTATAGAGAGTTATAGAATGTCATAGAGTGTTATAGAGTGTTATAGAGTGTCATAGAGTGTTAGAGAGTGTTATAGAGTGTTATAGAGTGTCATAGAGTGTTATAGAGTGTTATAGAGTGTCATAGAGTGTTATAGAGTGTTATAGAGTGTTATAGAGTGTTATAGAATGTCATAGAGTGTTATAGAGTGTTATAGAGTGTTATAGAGTGTTATAGAGAGTTATAGAGTGTTATAGAGTGTTATAGTGTTGTAGAGTGTTATAGAGTGTTATAGAGTGTTATAGAGATTTAAAGAGTGTCATAGAATGTCATAGAGTAATATAGAGTGTTATACAGTGTTATAGAGTGCCATAGAGTGTTATAGTGTTATAGAGTGGTATAGAGTGTTATAGAGTGCCATAGAATGTTATAGAGTGTCATAGAGTGTCATAGGGTGTTATAGAGTGTTACAGAGTGTCATAGAGTGTTATAGTGTGTCATAGAGGGTTATAGAGTGTTATAGAGAGTTATAGAGTGTTATAGAGTGTTATAGAGAGTTATAGAGTGTTATAGACTGTTATAGTGTTATAGAGTGTTATAGAGTGTTAAAGAGTGTCATAGAGTGTCATAGAGTGTCATAGGGTGTTATAGAGTGTCATAGAGTGTTATAGAGTGTTATAGAGTGTCATAGAGTGCCATAGAGTGTTATAGAGTGTTATAGAGAGTTATAGAGTGTTATAGTGTTGTAGAGTGTTATAGAGTGTTATAGAGTGTTAAAGAGTGTCATAGAGTGTCATAGAGTGTCATAGGGTGTTATAGAGTGTTATAGAGTGTCATAGAGTGTTATAGAGTGTTATAGAGTGTCATAGAGTGTCATAGAGTGTTATAGAGTGTTATAGAGTGTTATAGAGTGTTATAGAGTGTCATAGAGTGTTATAGAGTGTCATAGAGTGTTATAGAGTGTTATAGAGAGTTATAGAGTGTTATAGAGTGTTATAGTTTTGTAGAGTGTTATAGAGTGTTATAGAGTGTTATAGAGTGTTAAAGAGTGTTATATATTGTTGTAGAGTGTCATAGAGTGTTATAGAGTGTTACAGAGTGTCATACGGTGTTATAGAGAGTTATAGTGTTATAGAGTGTTGTAGAGTGTTATAGAGTGTTATAGAGTGTTGTAGAGTGTCATAGAGTGTCATAGAGTGTTATAGAGTGTTATAGAGAGTTATAGAGTGTTATAGAGTGTTATAGAGTGGTATAGTGTTGTAGAGTGTTATAGAGTGTTATAGAGTGTTAAAGAGTGTCATAGAATGTCATAAAGTGTTATAGAGTGTTATATAGTGTTGTAGAGTGCCATAGAGTGTTATAGAGTGTTATATAGTGTTAAAGAGTGTCATAGAATGTCATAGAGTGTTATAGAGTGTTATAGAGTGTTGTAGAGTGTCATAGAGTGTTATAGAGTGTTATAGAGTGTCATAGAGTGTCATAGAGTGTTATAGAGTGTCATAGAGTGTTATAGATTGTTGTAGAGTGTCATAGAGTGTTATAGAGTGTTATAGAGTGTCATAAGGTGTAATAGAGAGTTACAGTGTGTTATAGAATGTTAAAGAGTGTCATAGAGTGTCATAGAGTGTCATAGGGTGTTATAGAGTGTCAAAGAGTGTCATAGGGTGTCATAGAGTGTTATAAAGTGTTATAGAGTGTCATAGGGTGTTATAGAGTGTCAGAGAGTGTCATAGAGTGTCATAGAGTGTTATAGAGTGTTATAGAGTGTTATAGAGAGTTATAGAGTGTTATAGAGTGTTATAGAGCGGTATAGTGTTGTAGAGTGTTATAGAGTGTTATAGAGTGTTAAAGAGTGTCATAGAATGTCATAGAGTGTTATAGAGTGTTATATAGTGTTATAGAGTGCCATAGAGTGTTATAGAGTGTTATAGAGCGTTTTATAGAGTGCCAGAAAGTGGTATATAGTGTTATAGAGTGTTATAGAGTGTTATTGAGTGTCATAGAGTGTCATAGAGTGTTATAGAGTGTTGTAGAGTGTGATAGATTGTTATAGAGTGTTACAGAGTGTCATAGAGTGTTATAGAGTGTCATAGAGTGTTATACAATGTTATAGAGTGTCATAGAGTGTTATAGGGTGTTATAGAATGCCATAGAGTGTTATAGAGTGTCATAGAGTGTTATAGAGTGTTATAGAGTGTCGTAGACTGTCGTAGACTGTCATAGGGTGTTATATAATGTCATAGAGTGTCATAGGGTGTGAAAGAGAGTTATAGAGTGTTATAGAGTGTTATAGAATGTCATAGAGTGTTATAGAGTGTTATAGAGTGATATAGAGTGTTATAGTGTTGTAGAGTGTTATAGAGTGTTATAGAGTGTGATAGAGTTTTAAAGAGTGTCATAGAATGTCATAGAGTGTTATAGAGTGTTATAGAGTATTGTAGAGTGTCATAGGGTGTTATAGAGTGTCATAGAGTGTCATAGGGTGTTATAGAGAGTTATAGAGTGTTATAGAGTGTTATAGAATGTCATAGAGTGTTATAGAGTCTTATAGAGTGTTATAGAGAGTTATAGAGTGTTATAGAGTGTTATAGTGTTGTAGAGTGTTATAGAGTGTTATAGAGTGTTATGGAGTTTTAAAGAGTGTCACAGAATGCCATAGAGTGTTATAGAGTGTTATAGAGTGTTATAGAGTGCCATAGAGTGTTATAGTGTTATAGAGTGTTATAGAGTGTTATAGAGTGCCATAGAGTGTTATAGAGTGTCATAGAGTGTCATAGAGTGTTATAGATTGTTGTAGAGTTATAGAGTGCAATAGAGTGTCATAGAGTGTTATAGAGTGTTATAGAGTGTTGTAGAGTATCATAAGGTGTTATAGAGTGTCATAGAGTGTCATAGGGTGTTATAGAGAGTTATAGAGTGTTATAGAGTGTTATAGAATGTCATAGAGTGTTATAGAGTCTTATAGAGTGTTATAGAGAGTTATAGAGTGTTATAGAGTGTTATAGTGTTGTAGAGTGTTATAGAGTGTTATAGAGTGTTATAGAGTTTTAAAGAGTGTCACAGAATGTCATAGAGTGTTATAGAGTGTTATAGAGTGTTATAGAGTGCCATAGAGTGTTATAGTGTTATAGAGTGTTATAGAGTGTTATAGAGTGCCATAGAGTGTTATAGAGTGTCATAGAGTGTCATAGAGTGTTATAGATTGTTGTAGAGTGTGATAGATTGTTATAGAGTGTTACAGAGTGTCATAGAGTGTTACAGAGTGTTATAGAGTGTTATGGAGTGTTATTGAGTGTCAGAGAGTGTCATAGAGTGTTATAGAGTGTTGTAGAGTGTGATAGATTGTTATAGAGTGTTACAGAGTGTCATAGAGTGTTATACAATGTTATAGAGTGTTATAGAGTGTCATAGGGTGTTATAGAGTGCCACAGAGTGTCATAGAGTGTTATAGAGTGTTATAGAGTGTTATAGAGTGTTATAGAGAGTTATAGAGTGTTATAGAGTGTTATAATGTTGTAGAGTGTTATAGAGTGTTATAGAGTGTTATAGATTGTTGTAGAGTGTCACAGAGTGTTATAGAGTGTTATAGTGTCATATAGAGTTATAGAGTGTTATAGAGTCTTATAGAGTGTTATAGAGTGTTAAAGATTGTTGTAGAGTGTCATAGAGTGTTATAGAGTGTTATAGAGTGTCATAGAGTGTTATAGAGTGTCATAGGGTGTTATAGAGTGTCATAGAGTGTCATAGAGTGTCATAGAGTGTCGTAGAGTGTTGTAGAGTGTTATAGAGTGTTATAGGGTGTCCTAGGGTGTTATAGAGTGCCATAGAGTGTTATAGAGTGTTAAAGGGTGTTATAGAATGTCATAGAGTGTTATAGAGTGTCATAGAGAGTTAGAGAGTGTTATAGAGCCTTATAGTGTTGTAGAGTGTTATAGAGTGTTATAGAGTTTTAAAGAGTGTCATAGAATGTCATAGAGTGTCATAGAGTGTTATAGAGTGCCATAGAGTGTTATAGAGTGTTATAGAGTGTTATAGAGAGTTATAGAGTGTCATAAAGTGGCATAGAGTGTTATAGAGTGGTATAGAGTGTTACTGAGTGTCATAGAGTGTCATAGAGTGTTATAGAGTGTTGTAGAGTGTGATAGATTGTTATAGAGTGTTACAGAGTGTCATAGAGTGTTATAGAGTGTCATAGGGTGTTATAGAGTGTCATAGAGAGTCCTAGAGTGTTATAGAGTGTTATAGAGTGTTATAGAGTGTTATAGAGTGTTATAGAGAGTTTTAGAGTGTTATAGAGTGTCATAGAGTGTTATAGAGTGTCATAGGGTGTTATAGAGTGTCATAGAGTGTCATAGAGTGTCGTAGAGTGTTGTAGAGTGTTATAGAGTGTTATAGGGTGTCCTAGGGTGTTATAGAGTGCCATAGAGTGTTATAGAGTGTTATAGAGTGTTAAAGGGTGTTATAGAATGTCATAGAGTGTTATAGAGTGTCATAGAGTGTTATAGAATGTTATAGAGTGTCGTAGAGTGTCATAGGGTGTTATAGAGTGCCATAGAGTGGTATAGAGTGTTATAGAGTGTTATAGAGTGTCATAGAGTGTTATAGAGTGTTATAGAGTGTTATAGAGTGTCGTAAAGTGTCAGAGGGTGTTATAGAGTGTCATAGAGTGTCATAGGGTGTTATAGAGAGTTATAGAGTGTTATAGAGTGTTATAGAATATCATAGAGTGTTATAGAGTGTTATAGAGTGCCATAGAGTGTTATAGTGTTATAGAGTGTGGTAGAGTGTCATAGGGTGGTGTAGAGTGTCTTAGAGTGTCATAGGGTGTTATAGAGAGTTATAGAGTGTTATATAGTGTAATATAGTGTTATAGAGTGTCATAGAGTGTCATAGAGTGTTATAGAGTGTCATAGAGTGTTATAGATTGTTATAGAGTGTCATAGAGTGTTATAGAGTGTTATAGTGTTGTAGAGTGTTATAGAGTGTTATAGAGTGTTATAGAGTGTTATAGAGTGTTATAGCGTGTTATAGAGTGTCATAGAGAGTTAGAGAGTGTTATAGAGTGCCATAAAGTGGCATAGAGTGTTATAGAGTGTTATAGAGTGTTACTGAGTGTCATAGAGTGTCATAGAGTGTTATAGAGTGTTGTAGAGTGTCCTAGAGTGTTATAGAGTGTTATAGAGTGTTATAGAGTGTTATAGAGAGTTATAGAGTGGCATAAAGTGGCATAGAGTGTTATAGAGTGTTATAGAGTGTTACTGAGTGTCATAGAGTGTCATAGAGTGTTATAGAGTGTTGTAGAGTGTGATAGATTGTTATAGAGTGTTACAGAGTGTCATAGAGTGTTATAGAGTGTCATAGGTTGTTATAGAGTGTCATAGAGTGTCCTAGTGTGTTATAGAGTGTTATAGAGTGTTATAGAGTGTTATAGAGAGTTATAGAGTGTTATAGAGTGTTATAGAGTGTTATAGAGAGTTATAGAGTGTTACAGAGTCTTATAGTGTTGTAGAGTGTTATAGAGTGTTATAGAGTTTTAAAGAGTGTCATAGAATGTCATAGAGTGTTATAGAGTGTTATAGAGTGTTATAGAGTGCCATAGAGTGTTATAGAGTGTTATAGAGTGTTTTATAGAGTGCCATAAAGTGGTATAGAGTGTTATAGAGTGTTATAGAGTGTTATTGAGTGTCATAGAGTGTCATAGAGTGTTATAGAGTGTTATAGAGTGTTTTATAGAGTGCCATAAAGTGGTATAGAGTGTTATAGAGTGTTATTGAGTGTCATAGAGTGTCATAGAGTGTTATAGAGTGTTGTAGAGTGGGATAGATTGTTATAGAGTGTTACAGAGTGTCATAGAGTGTTATAGAGTGTCATAGGGTGTTATAGAGTGTCATAGAGTGTCATAGAGTGTTATAGTGTTATAGAGTGTTATAGAGTGTTATAGAGTGTTATAGAGTGTTATAGAGAGTTATAGAGTGTTATAGAGTGTTATAGTGTTATAGAGAGTTATAGAGTGTTATAGAGTCTTATAGTGTTGTAGAGTGTTATAGAGTGTTATAGAGTTTTAAAGAGTGTCATAGAATGTCATAGAATGTCATAGAGTGTTATAGAGTGTTATAGAGTGCCATAGAGTGTTATAGAGTGATATAGAGTGTTATAGAGTGTTTTATAGAGTGCCATAAAGTGGTATAGAGTATCATAGTGTGTCATAGAGTGTTATAGAGTGTTGTAGAGTGTGATAGATTGTTATAGAGTGTTACAGAGTGTCATAGAGTGTTACAGAGTGTTATAGAGTGTCATAGGGTGTTATAGAGTGTCAAAGAGTGTCATAGAGTGTTATAGAGTGTTATAGAGAGTTATAGAGTGTTATAGAGTGTTATAAAGTGTTATAGTGTTGTATAGTGTTATAGAGTGTTATAAAGTGTTATAGTGTTGTAGAGTGTTATAGAGTGTTGTAGAGTGTTATAGAGTGTCATAGAGTGTTATAGGGTGTTATAGAATGTCATAGAGTGTTATAGAGTGTCATAGAGTGTTATAGAGAGTTATAGAGTGTTATAGAGTGTTATAGAATGTCATCGAGTGTTATACAGTGTTATAGAGTGTTATAGAGTGTTATAGAGTGCCATAGAGTGTTATAGTGTTATATAGTGTCGTAGAGTGTCATAGGGTGTTATAGAGTGTCATAGAGTGTCATAGGGTGTTATAGAGAGTTATAGAGTGTTATATAGTGTTATATAGTGTTATAGAGTGTTATAGAGTGTCATAGAGTGTTATATAGTGTTATAGAGTGTCATAGAGTGTTATAGAGTGTTTTAAAGTGCCATAGAGTGTTATAGAGTGTTATAGAGTGTTAAAGAGTGTTTTATAGAGTGCCATAAAGTGGTATAGAGTGTTATAGAGTGTTATAGAGTGTTATTGAGTGTCATAGAGTGCCATAGAGTGTTATAGTGTTATAGAGTGTCGTAGAGTGTCATAGGGTGTTATAGAGTGTCATAGAGTGTCATAGGGTGTTATAGAGAGTTATAGAGTGTTATATAATGTTATATAGTGTTATAGAGTGTCATAGAGTGTCATAGATTGTTATAGAGTGTCATAGAGTGTTATAGAGTGTTATAGAGTGCCATAGAGTGTTATAGAGTGTTATAGAGTGTTTTATAGAGTGCCATAAAGTGGTATAGAGTGTTATAGAGTGTTATTGAGTGTCATAGAGTGTCATAGAGTGTTATAGAGTGTTGTAGAGTGTGATAGATTGTTATAGAGTCTTACAGAGTGTCATAGAGTGTTATAGAGTGTTACAGAGTGTCATAGGGTGTTATAGAGTGTCATAGAGTGTTATAGAGCATTACAGAGTGTCATAGAGTGTTATAGAGTGTTATAGAGTGTTATAGAGTGTTATAGAGTGTTATAGAGAGTTATAGAGTGTTATAGAGTGTTATAAAGTGTTATAGTGTTGTAGAGTGTTATAGAGTGTTATAGATTGTTGTAGAGTGTCACAGAGTGTTATAGAGTGTTATAAAGAGTTATAGAGTGTTATAGAGTGTTATAGTGTCATAGAGAGTTATAGAGTGTTATAGAGTCTTATAGAGTGTTATAGAGTGTTATAGATTGTTGTAGAGTGTCATAGAGTGTTATAGAGTGTTATAGAGTGTCATAGAGTGTTATAGAGTGTCATAGGGTGTTATAGAGTGTCATAGAGTGTCATAGAGTGTCATAGAGTGTCGTAGAGTGTTGTAGAGTGTTATAGAGTGTTATAGGGTGTCCTAGGGTGTTATAGAGTGCCATAGAGTGTTATAGAGTGTTAAAGGGTGTTATAGAATGTCATAGAGTGTTATAGAGTGTCATAGAGAGTTAGAGAGTGTTATAGAGCCTTATAGTGTTGTAGAGTGTTATAGAGTGTTATAGAGTTTTAAAGAGTGTCATAGAATGTCATAGAGTGTTATAGAGTGTTATAGAGTGCCATAGAGTGTTATAGAGTGTTATAGAGTGTTATAGAGAGTTATAGAGTGTCATAAAGTGGCATAGAGTGTTATAGAGTGTTATAGAGTGTTACTGAGTGTCATAGAGTGTCATAGAGTGTTATAGAGTGTTGTAGAGTGTGATAGATTGTTATAGAGTGTTACAGAGTGTCATAGAGTGTTATAGAGTGTCATAGGGTGTTATAGAGTGTCATAGAGTGTCCTAGAGTGTTATAGAGTGTTATAGAGTGTTATAGAGTGTTATAGAGTGTTATAGAGAGTTATAGAGTGTTATAGAGTGTCATAGAGTGTTATAGAGTGTCATAGGGTGTTATAGAGTGTCATAGAGTGTCATAGAGTGTCGTAGAGTATTGTAGAGTGTTATAGAGTGTTATAGGGTGTCTTAGGGTGTTATAGAGTGCCATAGAGTGTTATAGAGTGTTATAGAGTGTTAAAGGGTGTTATAGAATGTCATAGAGTGTTATAGAGTGTCATAGAGTGTTATAGAATGTTATAGAGTGTCGTAGAGTGTCATAGAGTGTTATAGAGTGTTGTAGAGTGTGATAGATTGTTATAGAGTGTTACAGAGTGTCATCGAGTGTTATAGAGTGTCATAGGGTGTTATAGAGTGTCATAGAGTGTCCTAGTGTGTTATAGAGTGTTATAGAGTGTTATAGAGTGTTATAGAGAGTTATAGAGTGTTATAGAGTGTTATAGAGTGTTATAGAGAGTTATAGAGTGTTACAGAGTCTTATAGTGTTGTAGAGTGTTACAGAGTGTTATAGAGTTTTAAAGAGTGTCATAGAATGTCATAGAGTGTTATAGAGTGTTATATAGTGTTGTAGAGTGCCATAGAGTGTTATAGAGTGTTATATAGTGTTAAAGAGTGTCATAGAATGTCATAGAGTGTTATAGAGTGTTATAGAGTGTTGTAGAGTGTCATAGAGTGTTATAGAGTGTTATAGAGTGTCATAGAGTGTCATAGAGTGTTATAGAGTGTCATAGAGTGTTATAGATTGTTGTAGAGTGTCATAGAGTGTTATAGAGTGTTATAGAGTGTCATAGAGTGTCATAGAGTGTTATAGATTGTTGTAGAGTGTTAAAGAGTGTCATAGAGTGCCATAGAGTGTCATAGGGTGTTATAGAGTGTCGTAGAGTGTCATAGGGTGTTATAGAGTGTTATAAAGTGTTATAGAGTGTCATAGGGTGTTATAGAGTGTCAGAGAGTGTCATAGAGTGTCATAGAGTGTTATAGAGTGTTATAGAGTGTTATAGAGAGTTATAGAGTGTTATAGAGTGGTATAGTGTTGTAGAGTGTTATAGAGTGTTATATAGTGTTAAAGAGTGTCATAGAGTGTTATAGAGTGTAATAGAGTGTCATAGAGTGTTATAGAGTGTTACAGAGTGTCATAGAGTGTTATAGAGTGTCATAGAGTGTTATAGAGTGTTATAGAGTGTGAAAGAGTGTGTGTCATAGAGTGTCATAGAGTGTCATAGGGTGTTATAGAGTGTTATAGAGTGTTATAGTGTTGTAGAGTGTTATAGAGTGTTATAGAGTGTTATAGAATGTCATAGAGTGTTATAGAGTGTTATAGAGTGTCATAGGGTGTTATAGAGTGTTATAGTGTTGTAGAGTGTTATAGAGTGTTATAGAGTTTTATAGAATGTCATAGAGTGTTATAGAGTGTCATAGCGTGTTATAGAGTGTTATAGAGTGTTATAGAGTGTTATAGAATGTCATAGAGTGTTATAGAGTGTTATAGAGTGTCATAGGGTGTGAAAGAGAGTTATAGAGTGTTATAGAGTGTTATAGAATGTCATAGAGTGTTATAGAGTGTTATAGAGTGATATAGAGTGTTATAGTGTTGTAGAGTGTTATAGAGTGTTATAGAGTGTGATAGAGTTTTAAAGAGTGTCATAGAATGTCATAGAGTGTCATAGAGTGTTATAGGGTGTTATAGAATGTCATAGAGTGTTATAGAGTGTCATAGAGTGTTACAGAGTGTTATAGAGTGTTATAGAGTGTCGTAGAGTGTCATAGGGTGTTATATAGTGTCATAGAGTGTCATAGGGTGTTATAGAGTGTCAAAGAGTGTCATAGGGTGTCATAGAGTGTTATAGAGAGTTATAGAGTGAAATAGAGTGTTATAGTGTTGTAGAGTGTTATAGAGTGTTATAGAGTGTGATAGAGTTTTAAAGAGTGTCATAGATTGTCATAGAGAGTTATAGTGTTATAGAGTGTTATAGAGTGCCATTGAGTGTTATAGAGTGTTATAGAGTGTTATAGAGTGCCATAGAGTGTCATAGAGTGTTATAGAGTGTTATAGAGTGTTGTAGAGTGTCATAGGGTGTTATAGAGTGTCATAGAGTGTCATAGGGTGTTATAGAGAGTTATAGAGTGTTATAGAGTGTTATAGAATGTCATAGAGTGTTATAGAGTGTTGTAGAGTGTTGTAGAGTGTTATAGTGTGTTATAGAGTGTTATAGAGTGTTATAGATTGTTGTAGAGTGTCATAGAGTGTTATAGAGTGTTACAGAGTGTCATAGAGTGTTATAGAGTGTTATAGATTGTTATAGAGTGTTATAGAGTGTTATAGAGTGTTGTAGTGTGTCATAGAGTGTTATAGAGTTTATGGAGTGTTATAGAGTGTTATAGAGTGTTACAGAGTGTCATAGAGTGTTATAGAGTGTTATAGATTGTTATAGAGTGTTATAGAGTGTTATAGAGTGTTGTAGTGTGTCATAGAGTGTTATAGAGTTTATGGAGTGTTATAGAGTGTTATAGAGTGTTGTAGGGTGTCATAGAGTGTCATAGAGTGTTATAGAGTGTTGTAGAGTGTGATAGATTGTTATAGAGTGTTACAGAGTGTCATAGAGTGTTATAGAGTGCCATAGAGTGTTATAGGGTGTCATAGAGTGTCATAGAGTGTTATAGTGAGTGTTATAGAGTGTGATAGATTGTTATAGAGTGTTACAGAGTGTCATAGAGTGTTATAGAGTGTTATAGAGTGTCATAGAGTGTTATAGAGTGTTATAGAGTGTTATAGAGAGTTATAGAGTGTTATAGAGTGTTATAGAGTGTCATAGAGTGTCATAGAGTGTTATAGAGTGTCATAGAGTGTTATAGAGTGTTATAGAGTGTTATAGAGTGTTATAGAGTGTTATAGAGTGTTATATAGTGTCATAGAGTGTTATAGGGTGTTATAGAATGTCATAGAGTGTTATAGAGTGTCATAGAGTGTTATAGAGTGTTATAGAGTGTTATAGAGTGTTATATAGTGTTATATAGTGTTATAGAGTGTCATAGAGTGTCATAGAGTGTTATAGAGTGTCATAGAGTGTTATAGAGTGTTATAGAAGTGTTATAGAGGTATTTATAGAGTGTTATAGAGTGTTATAGAGTGTTATAGAGTGTTATAGAAGTGTTATAGAGTGTTATAGAAGTGTTATAGAGTGTTATAGAGTGTCATAGAGTGTTATAGAGTGTTATAGAGTGTTATAGAGTGTTATAGAAGTGTTATAGAGTGTCATAGGAGTGTTATAGAGTGTTATAGAAGTTATAGAGTGTTATAGAGTGTTATAGAGTGTTATAGAGTGTCATAGAGTGTTATAGAGTGTCATAGAAGTGTTATAGAGTGTCATAGGGTGTTATAGAGTGTTATAGTGTTGTAGAGTGTTATAGAGTGTTATAGAGTTTTATAGAGTGTTAAAGAGTGTCATAGAGTGTCATAGAGTGTCATAGGGTGTTATAGAGTGCCATAGCGTGTCATAGAGTGTTGTAGAGTGTTGTAGAGTGTTATAGAGTGTTATCGAGTGTTATAGATTGTTGTAGAGTGTCATAGAGTGTTATAGAGTGTTATAGAGTGTCATAGGGTGTTATAGAGAGTTATAGAGTGTTATAGAGTGTTATAGAGTGTCATAGAGTGTCATAGAGTGTTATAGATTGTTGTAGAGTGTTAAAGAGTGTCATAGAGTGCCATAGAGTGTCATAGGGTGTTATAGAGTGTGTATAGAGTGTTATAGAGTGTTATAGTTATAGAGTTATAGAGTGTTATATAGTGTAATATAGTGTTATAGAGTGTCATAGAGTGGCATAGAGTGTTATAGAGTGTCATAGAGTGTTATAGATTGTTATATAGTGTCATAGAGTGTTATAGAGTGTTATACTGTTGTAGAGTGTTATAGAGTGTTATAGAGTGTTATAGAGTGTTATAGAGTGTCATAGAGAGTTAGAGAGTGTTATAGAGTGCCATAAAGTGGCATAGAGTGTTATAGAGTGTTATAGAGTGTTACTGAGTGTCATAGAGTGTCATAGAGTGTTATAGAGTGTTGTAGAGTGTCCTAGAGTGTTATAGAGTGTTATAGAGTGTTATAGAGTGTTATAGAGAGTTATAGAGTGTCATAAAGTGGCATAGAGTGTTATAGAGTGTTATAGAGTGTTACTGAGTGTCATAGAGTGTCATAGAGTGTTATAGAGTGTTGTAGAGTGTCATAGGGTGTTATAGAGTGTCATAGAGTGTAACAGAGTGTTATAGAGTGTTATTGAGTGTTATAGAGTGTCATAGAGTGTCATAGAGTGTTATAGAAGTGTGATAGAGTGTTATAGAGTGTTATAGAGAGTTATAGAGTGTTATAGAGTGTTATAGAGTGTTATAGAGAGTTATAGAGTGTTACAGAGTCTTATAGTGTGGTAGAGTGTTATAGAGTGTTATAGAGTTTTAAAGAGTGTCATAGAATGTCATAGAGTGTTATAGAGTGTTATAGAGTGTTATAGAGTGCCATAGAGTGTTATAGAGTGTTATAGAGTGTTTTATAGAGTGCCATAAAGTGGTATAGAGTGTTATAGAGTGTTATAGAGTGTTATTGAGTGTTTTATAGAGTGCCATAAAGTGGTATAGAGTGTTATAGAGTGTTATTGAGTGTCATAGAGTGTCATAGAGTGTTATAGAGTGTTGTAGAGTGGGATAGATTGTTATAGAGTGTTACAGAGTGTCATAGAGTGTTATAGAGTGTCATAGGGTGTTATAGAGTGTCATAGAGTGTCATAGACTGTTATAGTGTTATAGAGTGTTATAGAGTGTTATAGAGTGTTATAGAGTGTTATAGAGTGTTATAGAGAGTTATAGAGTGTTATAGAGTGTTATAGTGTTATAGAGAGTTATAGAGTGTTATAGAGTCTTATAGTGTTGTAGAGTGTTATAGAGTGTTATAGAGTTTTAAAGAGTGTCATAGAATGTCATAGAATGTCATAGAGTGTTATAGAGTGTTATAGAGTGCCATAGAGTGTAATAGAGTGATATAGAGTGTAATAGACTGATTTAAAGACTTCCATAAAGAGTAATAGAGTGCCATAGAGTGTCATAGATAGTTAGAGAGTGTTTTAGAGTGTGATAGATTGTTATAGAGTGTTATATAGTGTTTTAGAGTGTTATAGAGTGTCATAGGGTGTTATAGAGTGTCAAAGAGTATCATAGAGTGTTATAGAGTGTTATAGAGAGTTATAGAGTGTTATAGAGTGTTATAAAGTGTTATAGTGTTGTATAGTGTTATAGAGTGTTATAAAGTGTTATAGTGTTGTAGAGTGTTATAGAGTGTTGTAGAGTGTTATAGAGTGTCATAGAGTGTTATAGGGTGTTATAGAATGTCATAGAGAGTTATAGAGTGTCATAGAGTGTTATAGAGAGTTATAGAGTGTTATAGAGTGTTATAGAATGTCATCGAGTGTTATAGAGTGTTATAGAGTGTTATAGAGTGCCATAGAGTGTTATAGTGTTATATAGTGTCGTAGAGTGTCATAGGGTGTTATAGAGTGTCATAGAGTGTCATAGGGTGTTATAGAGAGTTATAGAGTGTTATATAGTGTTATATAGTGTTATAGAGTGTCATAGAGTGTTATAGAGTGTTTTAAAGTGCCATAGAGTGTTATAGAGTGTTATAGAGTGTTAAAGAGTGTTTTATAGAGTGCCATAAAGTGGTATAGAGTGTTATAGAGTGTTATAGAGTGTTATTGAGTGTCATAGAGTGTCATAGAGTGTTATAGAGTGCCATAGAGTGTTATAGTGTTATAGAGTGTCGTAGAGTGTCATAGGGTGTTATAGAGTGTCATAGAGTGTCATAGGGTGTTATAGAGAGTTATAGAGTGTTATATAATGTTATATAGTGTTATAGAGTGTCATAGAGTGTCATAGATTGTTATAGAGTGTCATAGAGTGTTATAGAGTGTTATAGAGTGCCATAGAGTGTTATAGAGTGTTATAGAGTGTTATAGAGTGTTTTATAGAGTGCCATAAAGTGGTATAGAGTGTTATAGAGTGTTATTGAGTGTCATAGAGTGTCATAGAGTGTTATAGAGTGTTGTAGAGTGTGATAGATTGTTATAGAGTCTTACAGAGTGTCATAGAGTGTTATAGAGTGTTACAGAGTGTCATAGGGTGTTATAGAGTGTCATAGAGTGTTATAGAGCATTACAGAGTGTCATAGAGTGTTATAGAGTGTTATAGAGTGTTATAGAATGTTATAGAGAGTTATAGAGTGTTATAGAGTGTTATAAAGTGTTATAGTGTTGTAGAGTGTTATAGAGTGTTATAGATTGTTGTAGAGTGTCACAGAGTGTTATAGAGTGTTATAAAGAGTTATAGAGTGTTATAGTGTGTTATAGTGTCATAGAGAGTTATAGAGTGTTATAGAGTCTTATAGAGTGTTATAGAGTGTTATAGATTGTTGTAGAGTGTCATAGAGTGTTATAGAGTGTTATAGAGTGTCATAGAGTGTTATAGAGTGTCATAGGGTGTTATAGAGTGTCATAGAGTGTCATAGAGTGTCGTAGAGTGTTGTAGAGTGTTATAGAGTGTTATAGGGTGTCCTAGGGTGTTATAGAGTGCCATAGAGTGTTATAGAGTGTTAAAGGGTGTTATAGAGTGTTATAGAGTGTTATAGAGTGTTATAGAGTGTTATAGAGTGTTATAGAGTGTCATAGAGTGTTATAGAGTGTTATAGAGTGTTATAGATTGTTGTAGAGTGTCATAGAGTGTTATAGAGTGTTATAGAGTGTTATAGAGTGTTACTGAGTGTCATAGAGTGTCATAGAGTGTTATAGAGTGTTGTAGAGTGTGATAGATTGTTATAGAGTGTTACAGAGTGTCATAGAGTGTTATAGAGTGTCATAGGGTGTTATAGAGTGTCATAGAGTGTCCTAGAGTGTTATAGAGTGTTATATAGTGTTATAGAGTGTTATAGAGAGTTATAGAGTGTTATAGAGTGTCATAGAGTGTTATAGAGTGTCATAGGGTGTTATAGAGTGTCATAGAGTGTCATAGAGTGTCGTAGAGTATTGTAGAGTGTTATAGAGTGTTATAGGGTGTCTTAGGGTGTTATAGAGTGCCATAGAGTGTTATAGAGTGTTATAGAGTGTTAAAGGGTGTTATAGAATGTCATAGAGTGTTATAGAGTGTCATAGAGTGTTATAGAATGTTATAGAGTGTCGTAGAGTGTCATAGGGTGTTATAGAGTGCCATAGAGTGGTATAGAGTGTTATAGAGTGTTATAGAGTGGCATAGAGTGTTATAGAGTGTTATAGAGTGTTATAGAGTGTCGTAGAGTGTCATAGGGTGTTATAGAGTGTCATAGAGTGTCATAGAGAGTTAGAGAGTGTTATAGAGCCTTATAGTGTTGTAGAGTGTTATAGAGTGTTATAGAGTTTTAAAGAGTGTCATAGAATGTCATAGAGTGTTATAGAGTGTTATAGAGTGCCATAGAGTGTTATAGAGTGTTATAGAGTGTTATAGAGAGTTATAGAGTGTCATAAAGTGGCATAGAGTGTTATAGAGTGTTATAGAGTGTTATTGAGTGTCATAGAGTGTCATAGAGTGTTATAGAGTGTTGTAGAGTGTGATAGATTGTTATAGAGTGTTACAGAGTGTCATAGAGTGTTATAGAGTGTCATAGGGTGTTATAGAGTGGCATAGAGTGTCCTAGAGTGTTATAGAGTGTTATAGAGTGTTATAGAGTGTTATAGAGTGTTATAGAGAGTTATAGAGTGTTATAGAGTGTCATAGAGTGTTATAGAGTGTCATAGGGTGTTATAGAGTGTCATAGAGTGTCATAGAGTGTCGTAGAGTATTGTAGAGTGTTATAGAGTGTTATAGGGTGTCTTAGGGTGTTATAGAGTGCCATAGAGTGTTATAGAGTGTTATAGAGTGTTAAAGGGTGTTATAGAATGTCATAGAGTGTTATAGAGTGTCATAGAGTGTTATAGAATGTTATAGAGTGTCGTAGAGTGTCATAGGGTGTTATAGAGTGCCATAGAGTGGTATAGAGTGTTATAGAGTGTTATAGAGTGTCATAGAGTGTTATAGAGTGTTATAGAGTGTTATAGAGTGTCGTAGAGTGTCATAGGGTGTTATAGAGTGTCATAGAGTGTCATAGGGTGTTATAGAGAGTTATAGAGTGTTATAGAGTGTTATAGAATATCATAGAGTGTTATAGAGTGTTATAGAGTGTTATAGAAGTGTTATAGAGTGCCATAGAGTGTTATAGTGTTATAGAAGTGTGGTAGAGTGTCATAGGGTGGTATAGAGTGTCTTAGAGTGTCATAGGGTGTTATAGAGAGTTATAGAGTGTTATATAGTGTTATATAGTGTTATAGAGTGTCATAGAGTGTCATCGAGTGTTATAGAGTGTCATAGAGTGTTATAGATTGTTATAGAGTGTCATAGAGTGTTATAGAGTGTTATAGTGTTGTAGAGTGTTATAGAGTGTTATAGAGTGTTATAGAGTGTTATAGAGTGTTATAGAGTGTTATAGAGTGTCATAGAGAGTTAGAGAGTGTTATAGAGTGCCATAAAGTGGCATAGAGTGTTATAGAGTGTTATAGAGTGTTACTGAGTGTCATAGAGTATCATAGAGTGTTATAGAGTGTTGTAGAGTGTCCTAGAGTGTTATCGAGTGTTATAGAGTGTTATAGAGTGTTATAGAGAGTTATAGAGTGTCATAAAGTGGCATAGAGTGTTATAGAGTGTTATAGAGTGTTACTGAGTGTCATAGAGTGTCATAGAGTGTTATAGAGTGTTGTAGAGTGTGATAGATTGTTATAGAGTGTTACAGAGTGTCATAGAGTGTTATAGAGTGTCATAGGGTGTTATAGAGTGTCATAGAGTGTCCTAGTGTGTTTTAGAGTGTTATAGAGTGTTATAGAGTGTTATAGAGAGTTATAGAGTGTTATAGAGTGTTATAGAGTGTTATAGAGAGTTATAGAGTGTTACAGAGTCTTATAGTGTTGTAGAGTGTTATAGAGTGTTATAGAGTTTTAAAGAGTGTCATAGAATGTCATAGAGTGTTATAGAATGTTATAGAGTGTTATAGAGTGCCATAGAGTGTTATAGAGTGTTATAGAGTGTTTTATAGAGTGCCATAAAGTGGTATAGAGTGTTATAGAGTGTTATAGAGTGTTATTGAGTGTCATAGAGTGTCATAGAGTGTTATAGAGTGTGATAGAGTGTTTTATAGAGTGCCATAAAGTGGTATAGAGTGTGATAGAGTGTTATTGAGTGTCATAGAGTGTCATAGAGTGTTATAGAGTGTTGTAGAGTGTGATAGATTGTTATAGTGTGTTACAGGGTGTCATAGAGTGTTATAGAGTGTCATAGGGTGTTATAGAGTGTCATAGAGTGTCATAGAGTGTTATAGTGTTATAGAGTGTTATAGAGTGTTATAGAGTGTTATAGAGTGTTATAGAGAGTTATAGAGTGTTATAGAGTGTTATAGTGTTATAGAGAGTTATAGAGTGTTATAGAGTCTTATAGTGTTGTAGAGTGTTATAGAGTGTTATAGAGTTTTAAAGAGTGTCATAGAATGTCATAGAGTGTTATAGAGTGTTATAGAGTGTTATAGAGTGCCATAGAGTGTTATAGAGTGATATAGAGTGTTATAGAGTGTTTTATAGAGTGCCATAAAGTGGTATAGAGTGCCATAGTGTGTCATAGAGTGTTATAGAGTGTTGTAGAGTGTGATAGATTGTTATAGAGTGTTACAGAGTGTCATAGAGTGTTACAGAGTGTTATAGGGTGTCATAGGGTGTTATAGAGTGTCAAAGAGTGTCATAGAGTGTTATAGAGTGTTATAGAGAGTTATAGAGTGTTATAGAGTGTTATAAAGTGTTATAGTGTTGTATAGTGTTATAGAGTGTTATAAAGTGTTATAGTGTTGTAGAGTGTTATAGAGTGTTGTAGAGTGTTATCGAGTGTCATAGAGTGTTATAGAGTGGTATAGAGTGTCATAGAGTGTTATAGGGTGTTTTAGAATGTCATAGAGTGTTATAGAGTGTTATAGAGTGTTATAGAGTGTTATAGAGTGTCATAGAGTGTTATAGGGTGTTATAGAATGTCATAGAGTGTTATAGAGTGTCATAGAGTGTTATAGATTGTTATAGAGTGTCATAGAGTGTTATAGAGTGTTATAGTGTTGTAGAGTGTTATAGAGTGTTATAGAGTGTTATAGAGTGTTATAGAGTGTTATAGAGTGTTATAGAGTGTTATAGAGTGTCATAGAGAGTTAGAGAGTGTTATAGAGTGCCATAAAGTGGCATAGAGTGTTATAGAGTGTTACTGAGTGTCATAGAGTGTCATAGAGTGTTATAGAGTGTTGTAGAGTGTCCTAGAGTGTTATAGAGTGTTATAGAGTGTTATAGAGAGTTATAGAGTGTCATAAAGTGGCATAGAGTGTTATAGAGTGTTATAGAGTGTTACTGTGTGTCATAGAGTGTCATAGAGTGTTATAGAGTGTTGTAGAGTGTGATAGATTGTTATAGAGTGTTACAGAGTGTCATAGAGTGTTATAGAGTGTCATAGGTTGTTATAGAGTGTCATAGAGTGTCCTAGTGTGTTATAGAGTGTTATAGAGTGTTATAGAGTGTTATAGAGAGTTATAGAGTGTTATAGAGTGTTATAGAGAGTTATAGAGTGTTACAGAGTCTTATAGTGTTGTAGAGTGTTATAGAGTGTTATAGAGTTTTAAAGAGTGTCATAGAATGTCATAGAGTGTTATAGAGTGTTATAGAGTGTTATAGAGTGCCATAGAGTGTTATAGAGTGTTATAGAGTGTTTTATAGAGTGCCATAAAGTGGTATAGAGTGTTATAGAGTGTTATAGAGTGTTATTGAGTGTCATAGAGTGTCATAGAGTGTTATAGAGTGTTATAGAGTGTTTTATAGAGTGCCATAAAGTGGTATAGAGTGTTATAGAGTGTTATTGAGTGTCATAGAGTGTCATAGAGTGTTATAGATTGTTGTAGAGTGTGATAGATTGTTATAGAGTGTTACAGAGTGTCATAGAGTGTTATAGAGTGTCATAGGGTGTTATAGAGTGTCATAGAGTGTCATAGAGTGTTATAGTGTTATAGAGTGTTATAGAGTGTTATAGAGTGTTATAGAGTGTTATAGAGAGTTATAGAGTGTTATAGAGTGTTATAATGTTGTAGAGTGTTATAGAGTGTTATAGAGTGTTATAGATTGTTGTAGAGTGTCACAGAGTGTTATAGAGTGTTATAGTGTCATATAGAGTTATAGAGTGTTATAGAGTCTTATAGAGTGTTATAGAGTGTTATAGATTGTTGTAGAGTGTCATAGAGTGTTATAGAGTGTTATAGAGTGTCATAGAGTGTTATAGAGTGTCATAGGGTGTTATAGAGTGTCATAGAGTGTCATAGAGTGTCATAGAGTGTCGTAGAGTGTTGTAGAGTGTTATAGAGTGTTATAGGGTGTCCTAGGGTGTTATAGAGTGCCATAGAGTGTTATAGAGTGTTAAAGGGTGTTATAGAATGTCATAGAGTGTTATAGAGTGTCATAGAGAGTTAGAGAGTGTTATAGAGCCTTATAGTGTTGTAGAGTGTTATAGAGTGTTATAGAGTTTTAAAGAGTGTCATAGAATGTCATAGAGTGTCATAGAGTGTTATAGAGTGCCATAGAGTGTTATAGAGTGTGTTATAGAGTGTTATAGAGAGTTATAGAGTGTCATAAAGTGGCATAGAGTGTTATAGAAGTGGTATAGAGTGTGTCAGAGTGTCATAGAGTGTCATAGAGTGATATAGAGTGTTCTAGAGTGTGATAGATTGTTATAGAGTGTTAAAGAGTGTCATAGAGTGTTATAGAGTGTCATAGGGTGTTATAGAGTGTCATAGAGTGTCCTAGAGTGTTATAGAAGTGTTATAGAGTGTTATAGAGTGTTATAGAGTGTTAAATATAGTAATAAATTGTTATAGAGTGTCATATAGTATTATAGAGTGACATAGTGTGATATAGAGAGTCATAGAGTGTCAAAGAGTGTCGTAGAGTGAAATATAGTGTTATAGAGTGTTATAGGGTGTCCTAGGGTGTTATAGAGTGCCATAGAAGTGTTATAGAGTGTTATAGAGTGTTAAAGAGTGTTATAGAATGTCATAGAGTGTTATAGAGTGTCATAGAGTGTTATAGAATGTTATAGAGTGTCGTAGAAGTGTCATAGGGTGTTATAGAGTGCCATAGAGTGGTATAGAGTGTTATAGAGTGTTATAGAGTGTCATAGAGTGTTATAGAGTGTTATAGAGTGTTATAGAGTGTCGTAGAGTGTCATAGGGTGTTATAGAGTGTCATAGAGTGTCAGAGGGTGTTATAGAGAGTTATAGAGTGTTATAGAAGTGTTATAGAGTGTTATAGAGTGTTATAGAGTGTTATAGAGTGTTATAGAGTGCCATAGAAGTGATAGAGTGTTATAGAGTGTGGTAGAGTGTCATAGGGTGGTGTAGAGTGTCTTAGAGTGTCATAGGGTGTTATAGAGAGTTATAGAGTGTTATATAGTGTAATATAGTGTTATAGAGTGTCATAGAGTGTCATAGAGTGTTATAGAAGTGTCATAGAGTGTTATAGAGTGTTATAGAGTGTTATAGAGTGTCATAGAAGTGTTATAGAGTGTTATAGAAGTGTTATAGAGTGTTATAGAGTGTTATAGAAGTGTTATAGAGTGTTATAGAGTGTATAGAGTGTAGAAGTTAGAGAGTGTTATAGAGTGCCATAAAGTGGCATAGAGTGTTATAGAGTGTTATAGAGTGTTACTTGAGTGTCATAGAGTGTCATAGAGTGTTATAGAGTGTTGTAGAGTGTCCTAGAGTGTTATAGAAGTGTTATAGAGTGTTATAGAGTGTTATAGAAGAGTTATAGAGTGTCATAAAGTGGCATAGAGTGTTATAGAGTGTTATAGAGTGTTACTCAGTGTCATAGAGTGTCATAGAGTGTTATAGAGTGTTGTAGAGTGTGATAGGTGTTATAGAGTGTTACAGAGTGTCATGGAGTGTTATAGAGTGTCATAGGTTGTTATAGAGTGTCATAGCGTGTCCTAGTTATAGAGTGTTATAGAGTGTTATAGAGTGTAATAGAGTGTTATAGAGAGTTATAGAGTGTTATAGAGTGTTATAGAGTGTTATAGAGAGTTATAGAGAGTGTTACAGAGTCTTATAGTGTTGTAGAGTGTTATAGAGTGTTATAGAGTTTTAAACAGTGTCATAGAATGTCATAGAGTGTTATAGAGTGTTATAGAGTGTTATAGAGTGCCATAGAGTGTTATAGAGTGTTATAGAGTGTTTTATAGAGTGCCATAAAGTGGTATAGAGTGTTATAGAGTGTTATAGAGTGTTATTGAGTGTCATAGAGTGTCATAGAGTGTTATAGAGTGTTATAGAGTGTTTTATAGAGTGCCATAAAGTGGTATAGAGTGTTATAGAGTGTTATTGAGTGTCATAGAGTGTCATAGAGTGTTATAGAGTGTTGTAGAGTGGGATAGATTGTTATAGAGTGTTACAGAGTGTCATAGAGTGTTATAGAGTGTCATAGGTTGTTATAGAGTGTCATAGAGTGTCCTAGTGTGTTATAGAGTGTTATAGAGTGTTATAGAGTGTTATAGAGTGTTATAGAGAGTTATAGAGTGTTATAGAGTGTTATAGAGTGTTATAGAGAGTTATAGAGTGTTACAGAGTCTTATAGTGTTGTAGAGTGTTATAGAGTGTTGTAGAGTTTTAAAGTGTGTCATAGAATGTCATAGAGTGTTATAGAGTGTTATAGAGTGTTATAGAGTGCCATAGAGTGTTATAGAGTGTTATAGAGTGTTAAGTGTCATAGAAGTGTTATAGAGTGCCATAAAGTGTTATAGAGTGTTATAGAGTGTTATAGAGAGTTATAGAGTGTTTTATAAAGTGGCATAAAGTGTTATAGAGTGTTATAGAGTGTTATTGAGTGTCATAGAAGTGTCATAGAGTGTTATAGAAGTGTTGTAGAGTGTGATAGATTGTTATAGAGTGTTACAGAGTG
>JAVCWC010000034.1:0-50000 GCA_034769755.1 Odontamblyopus lacepedii
GCACAACAGTAGCAATCCAAAAATGCAATCCTCTCATCACCAGAAAACGCTTGAGGATTTTTTGGTATCAAATTTAATAAAATACCACAATTTGAATAAGCATTTCCTGTGTTCAGCAGGCCAAGACAAACATTTCTGTGTTGGTCCCATCTCTGTCTGATGTTCAGGTAAAAGATGGTAGTTAGGTAGAATACCCCTTGTTAGGTTAGGTTAGGGTTAGGGTTAGGGTTAGGGTTAGGGTTAGGGTTAGGGTTAGGGTTAGGGTTAGGGTTAGGTTAGGGTTAGAGAGGGTTAGGGTTAGGGTTAGGTTAGGGTTAGGGTTAGGGTTAGGGTTAGGGTTAGGGAGTTAGGAGTTAGGGTCAGGAGACATCCATTCAAAGTCAATGGGCGAGCGATAACTCCATATTTTCATCCACATTCTCATCTATATAAATGGAAACACGGATGAAATTCTGGTACAGGGATAAAATTCTGGGGAACATTCTTGGATATATTTTTGGCCACTAGATGGCAGTATAATCTTAAAAATGGCAGATTCCAAAATGGGTTTTTGACGATATGGAGTTGGAAAAGGCCACAAGATGGCAGTATAAACTTCCAAAATGGGTTTTTGACGATATGGAGTTGGAAAAGGCCACAAGATGGCAGTATAAACTTCCAAAATGGGTTTTTGACGATATGGAGTTGGAAAAGGCCACAAGATGGCAGTATAAACTTCCAAAATGGTAGATTCGATGTTTAATTTCCAAAATTAAAAACACATTCTTATTTCATATTTAAGTGAAATAAGTATTTATTTCACTTAAATATGATTTTTATTTTTTTATATTATAAAAACATTTTTTTACCGGTTTTGGTTTGAAGCCCCGTCGCCAAGGAAACGGGCGCGTTTCGAAGGGCGCCTGATTTCATTGAGGAGGCAGGATGCGAGTGGTTTGAAGCCCCCGTCGCCAAGGAAACGGCGCTGGTTTCGGGGGCACCTGATTTCCATTGAGGAGGCAGGATGCGATGGTTTGAAGCCCCGTCGCCAAGGAAACGGCGCGGTTCGGGGCGCCTGATTTCCCATTGAGGAGGCAGGATGCGATGGTTTGAAGCCCCGCCGCCAAGGAAACGGCGCGGTTTCGGGGCACCTGATTTCCCCATTGAGGAGGCAGGATCACGATGGTTTGAAGCCCCGTCGCCATGAAACGGCGCGGCGGTTTCGGGGGCACCTGATTTCCCATTGAGGAGGCAGGATGCGATGGTTTGAAGCCCCGTCGCCAAGGAAACGGGCGCGGTTTCGGGGCGCCTGATTTCCCATTGAGGAGGCAGGATGCGATGGTTTGAAGCCCCGTCGCCAAGGAAACGGGCGCGGTTTCGGGGCGCCTGATTTCCCATTGAGGAGGCAGGATGCGATGGTTTGAAGCCCTGCCGCCAAGGAAACGGGCGCGTTTCGGGGGGCGCCTGATTTCCCATTGAGGAGGCAGGATGCGATGGTTTGAAGCCCCGTCGCCAAGGAAACGGCGCGGTTTAGGGGCGCCTGCTTTCCCATTGAGGAGGCAGGATGCGATGGTTTCAAGCCCCCCTCGCCTATGAAAAGGCGCGGATTCGGGGGGCGCCTCCTTTCCCATAGCGGAGGAAGGATGAGATGGTTTGAAGCCCTGTCGCCAAGGAAACGGGCGCGTTTCGGGGCGCCTGATTTCACATTGAGGAGGCAGGATGCGATGGTTTGAAGCCCTGTCGCCAATGAAACGCGCGCGTTTCGGGGCGCCTGATTTCCATTGAGGAGGCAGGATGCGATGGTTTCAAGCCCCCTCGCCAAGCGAAATGGCGCGGTTTCGGGGTGCCTGCTTTCCCATTGAGGAGGCAGGATGCGATTGTTTGAAGCCCCGTCGCCAAAGAAACGGGCGCAGTTTCGGGGCGCCTGATTTCCCATTGAGGAGGCAGGATGCGATGGTTTCAAGCCCCCCTCGCCAAGGAAAAGGCGCAGTATCGGGGGCTGCCTGCTGTCCAATTGAGGAGTCAGGATGCGATTGTTTGAAGCCCCCGTCGCCATGAAACGGCGCAGTTTCGGGGCGCCTGATTTCACATTGAGGAGGCAGGATGCGATGGTTTCAGCCCCCTCGCCAAGCGAAATGGCGCGGTTTCGGGGTGCCTGCTTTCCCATTGAGGAGGCAGGATGCGATTGTTTGAAGCCCCGTCGCCAAGAAACGGCGCAGTTTCGGGGGGCGCCTGATTTCACATTGAGGAGGCAGGATGCGATGGTTTGAAGCCCCCGTCGCCAAGGAAACGGGCGCGTTTCCCGCCAAAATTCTTTTCCAAAATTATATCTATATTGCATGGCAACAATGATTCATTCTCTTTTCTGCTCCCATTTTTTACCCAAAGGAATTAAGACATGGCAATCACATATGTGCATCACTGTAGAGTCTTTATTACGTGACTCAAATTTGATGCCGATAGGACCTTGTTCTCCCATGAAAACTCAAAAGACTGACAAATTGATTTTCCCGCCAAAAAAATTCTTCCAAATTTACATTTATATTGCATGGCAGCATTGATTCATTCTCTCTTTCTGCTCGCATTTTTGACTCAAAGGAATTAAGATGCACCTGTCACTATATGCACCTGTCACTACACGCACCTGTCACTACACACACCTGCCACTACAGCACCTGCCACTTCTTACTTACTTGCACCTGTCACTACAAGCACCTGTCACTACAAGCACCTGTCACTACATGCACCTGCCACTACAGCACTTGTCACTACATTTACCTGCCACTACACACACCTGCCACTACACACACCTGCCACTACAGGCAGCTGCCAAATTGATTTTCACACCAAAAGTCTTCCATATTTATCTAGCGCCTGCTTTCCCATTGAGGAGGCAAGATGCGATGGTTTGAATCCTCTTCGCCAAAAAAACGGCATGGTTTTTTTATTCCAAAATTATATCTATATTGCATGGCAGTAGTGATTTATTCTCTTTTTCTGCTCCCATTTTTACCCAAAGGAATTAAGACATGGCAATCACATATGTGCATCACTGTAGAGTCTTTATTAACTGACCCAAATTTGATGCCGATAGGACCTTGTTCTCCCCATGAAAATTCAAAAGACTGACAAATTGATTTTCCCGCCAAAAAAATTCTTCCAAATTTACATTTATATTGCATGGCAGCATTGATTCATTCTCTTTTCTGCTCGCATTTTTGACTCAAAGGAATTAAGATGCACCTGTCACTACACGCACCTGTCACTACACACACCTGCCACTACAGCACCTGCCACTTCTTACTTACTTGCACCTGTCACTACAAGCACCTGTCAGTACAAGCACCTGTCACTACAAGCACCTGTCACTACAAGCACCTGTCACTACATGCACCTGCCACTACAGCACTTGTCACTACATTTACCTGCCACTACACACACCTGCCACTACACACACCTGCCACTACAGGCACCTGCCAAATTGATTTTCCCACCAAAAAGTCTTCCATATTTATCTAGCGCCTGCTTTCCCATTGAGGAGGCAAGATGCGATGGTTTGAATCCCCCGTCGCCAAAAAAAACGGCATTTTTTTTTTATTCCAAAATTATATCTATATTGCATGGCAGTAGTGATTTATTCTCTTTTCTGCTCCCATTTTTTTACCCAAAGGAATTAAGACATGGCAATCACATATGCGCATCACTGTAGAGTCTTTATTACGTGACCCAAATTTGATGACGATTGGACCTTGTTCTCCCCATGAAAATTCAAAAAAGACTGACAAATTTAGCCAGGCTCCACTTTGGGCCTTCAGTGATCTTCCACATTCTCATTTGTACCATGTAAAATGCTTTTGGCTGCCAATCAGTGATCTTTGAACCCAGGCCCACCAAATTTGACTCAGTAGATGTCCTGACACCCTCTACAATAATATTGACATGAAAAGTACCTCAGACCATCGGTAGAGTTAATTGCTTTTCTCAAAATAACCTCCGCAGTATGGCCTTAGATCCATTAGACCCAAAGGTTGCAAGCATGACTTTTAGACCATGCACTTTTTCACAATGTCGCACAGAGCACATTTTAAAATATGTCTTCAGGATTGTTGAGCCGAGTAGAACGATGTCATTTTGGTGTCTGTCGGCCTCAAGCAGCTTTTCTATAGGCGGAGCCTCGAACGAGCGCCGTTTTTCATAAACAAAGCCCCGTCAAATCGTCAAACATGAACCAAATGACTTGAAATTCACAACTCTACCACAAAAACAGAATTAGAAACGTTTTCTAAAATATCATGCTTGTAGCACTTGAGGAACTCTACTTATCTTCCCGAAGGTCATTTTGAAAAATGGTCAATAACATGGTTATCAGCATGGGTCACTTGCTTACCCTTTCAAATTTGGTACATATCAGACCTCTATCTACCTTAGTCTGCGGAAGCCACTCACTTGGAAGTTGGAAGTTGGAAGTTAGAATGTGATAATTGTAGGGTCAAAAAGTGTATTTTAACAGATAAAATGGCATAGAAATCATTAAATCCCATCTTAAACCTAATACACCTTTATATACCTTAATCTTCGTAATTTTAAAATATGGAGAAAAATATGGAGAAAAATATGGAGAAAAATATGGCAGAAAAAAATGTGATAATTATATGGTCAAAAAGTGTAATTTGACAGGAAAAATGGCATAGAAAACCTTAAATCCCATCTTAAACCTAATACACCTTTATATACCTTAATCTGCGTAATTTTAAAATATGGAAGAAAATATGGAGAAAAATATGGAGAAAAATATGGAGAAAAATATGGAGAAAAATATGGCAGAAAAATATGGGTTGTTTTCAATGTGATAATTATATGGTCAAAAAGTGTAATTTGACAGGAAAAATGGCATAGAAAACCTTAAATCCCATCTTAAACCTAATACACCTTTATATACCTTAATCTGCGTAATTTTAAAATATGGATGAAAATATGGAGAAAAATATGGAGAAAAATATGGAGAAAATATGGCAGAAAAATATGGGTTGTTTTCAATGTGATAATTATATGGTCAAAAAGTGTAATTTGACAGGAAAAATGGCATAGAAAACCTTAAATCCCATCTTAAACCTAATACACCTTTATATACCTTAATCTGCGTAATTTTAAAATATGGAGAAAAATATGGAGAAAAATATGGAGAAAAATATGGAGAAAAATATGGAGAAAAATATGGCAGAAAAATATGGGTTGTTTTCAATGTGATAATTATATGGTCAAAAAGTGTAATTTGACAGGAAAAATGGCATAGAAATCATGTCAACTTGGGATGGTTTGAAGCCCCCGTCGCCAAGGAAACGGGCGGTTTCGGGGGCGCCTGCTTTCCCATTGAGGAGGCAGGATGCGATGGTTTGAAACCCCGTCGCCATGAAACGGGCGTGGTTTCCCGCCAAATTTATTTTCCAAAATTATATCTATATTGCATGGCAACAATGATTCATTCTCTTTTCTGCTCCCATTTTTTTACCCAAAGGAATTAAGACATGGCAATCACATATGCGCATCACTGTAGAGTCTTTATTACGTGACCCAAATTTGATGCCGATAGGACCTTGTTCTCCCCATGAAAATTCAAAAAAGACTGACAAATTGATTTTCCCGCCAAAAAAATTCTTCCAAATTTACATCTATATTGCATGGCAGCATTGATTAATACTCTATTCTGCTCCCATTTTTTTACCCAAAGGAATCAAGACATGGCAATCACATATGTCCATCACTGTACAGTCTTTATTACGTGACTCAAATTTGATGCCGATAGGACCTTGTTCTCCCCATGAAAATTCAAAAAAGACTGACAAATTGATTTTCCCGCCAAAAAAATTCTTCCAAATTTACATCTATATTGCATGGCAGCATTGATTCATTCTCTTTTCTGCTTGCATTTTTTACCCAAAGGAATTAAGATGCACCTGTCACTATATGCACCTGTCACTACACGCACCTGTCACTACACACACCTGCCACTACAGCACCTGCCACTTCTTACTTACTTGCACCTGTCACTACACGCACCTGTCACTACAACCACCTGTCACTACATTCACCTGTCACTACACGCACCTGCCACGACGACTCGCACCTGTCACTACAACCACCTGTCACTACATTCACCTGCCACTACACGCACCTGTCACTATACGCACCTGTTACTATACGCACCTGCCACTACACGCACCTGTCACTATACGCACCTGTTACTACATGCACCTGCCACTACAGGCACCTACCACTACACACACCTGTCACTACATGTACTTTCCACTACATGCACCTGCCAGTACACGCACCTGTCACTACACGCACCTGCCATTACACGCACCTGCAACTACAGCACCTGCCACTACAGGCACCTACCACTACACACACCTACCACTACACACACCTACCACTACATGCACCTGCCACTACAGCACCTGTCACTACATGCACCTGCCACTAGTAACCCATTTGCAGAAATTGCTGGCCCAGTCCAATTATGTATTTACCTGATGCCATGTTTCAATCTAGAGGATAACTCTTGTATGTAGATAGAAACTTGAACTTCCTGTGTTAACAGGAAGTAGGAAGTTGACGGTAGACCGCATGGTGAGTTGAAAATCGTTCTCTAGCTGATTTACATTTTTACATATAAATACATTGTCATGAAAGGTTGCTTTTGCCTTACTGTAGCTTCTTACCTTCAACTGTTGCAGTTATTTGTCATTTTTTGTGATTTTGAGCTTTGAACAAAACATTACTTTTATTTATGCGTTAGCGTGTGAAGTAAAACATTATGTATTAGATGTAAATGTGAACCTAAACTTCCAAAACTGAATTTCTTTCATGTGCAATCGTAAAAAAGTTAAAATATAGAAAATAATTATAAATCATTAGAAAATCCTTAAAAATAACGATCTAACTGTGTTTTTGTGAAATGTGCATTTGGTGTGAACACAGCATTAGTGCTGTCACTCTGTGTTTGTGCTGTAGAAGACCATTAATTGTGGTTGACTTTTTCATTACAGCTTGTATGCTATTTGTTTATAAAGTTACAGTTTTAATAACATTTTCTTTTTCCCTCCACAGGTGTTGATTCATTTACGCTTTTATAAAAATGGTAAGTTGATAAAGACTTTTTTTTTCAAAATGCAGAACCCTAATTTGGTGTCATTTTTCTTTGTTCACAGACAGACAAATTGTGTGGACTGTGTTTTGGAAATTATTATTATTCCTAAAGCCACTAAATAGTTTTAATTTTTGTAATATGTGGACTTTGGGCCAGATAGGTCCAGACTTGTCCAAGTACTCATCCTGCAGCTCCTCCGGAAGGACCCCAAGTGGTCCCCAGGGCTGCTGAGCGTAGTTCCTAGGATCATCTGTGCAATCAAACCCTCCACCTCTTTAAGGTGGCGATTCAAGGAGGAAAATTAATTATATAAATGAATTAACCCTGCTGTTATTTGTGTTTTTAGGCCAACGAACACCTCTCCGAAAAACAGGTGACCAAAGCAATGTGCCACGATCTGGTAACAGCAGAACCTTTCGATGTGGCTCTAGCTGACAAAGCCTGTCAAACTGAAAACTCAACATCAGATGATGACCAAACAGTTTCTGATGATGGTCCAGATACAACCACAGAGTCATTATCAGGAGAAGAGCTCTCACCTGTAAATCTGAGTCAAAAGAGAAGATCTGAAGAGAAGCTGGTGAAAAGAGATGGAGAGCAGCCAGAGAAAAGAGGTAGAGATGAACCAGAGAAAAGAGGTGGAGAGGAGCCAGAGAAGAGGATTGGAGAGGAGCCAGAGAAAAGAGGCAGAGAGGAGGCCAGAGAAAAGAGGCGGAGAGGAGCCAAAGAAGAGAGTTAGGCATTTGGCAGGGGGCAAAATCCTCAACCCCAGTGGGGAGCCACACCTTCTGAAAGGAATTCAGGGTACTTGTTTATTTTAGCTAATTGTTTTATTTTATGCCCATTATGTTTCTCAGTGGCAACAGGTATTCAAAATGTTGGAACAAGAGTTAATTATTATGCAATAAGGTTTGAGCCTGGAAAAAGTGTATTTCAAGTTAAAAAAAAAAAAAAAATTATGAAACAGTTATTTTACTTTATTTATTTGGAATGTTATTTATTTTCAATGGGGAGCAAAAATGATGTTTTCTGAGAGAAATGTATATTTCTTATGCCCCTGGTTCAATAAAATGTCATGTGACGTGTTCTATGAAAGGATTTGTGATAAAATAAAAAATGTAACATGGAAGTTGTAATTGGAATTTCATAAGATACTCAATAGATGTATTTTTGGAATATTGAAGTTAGAATGTGATAATTATAGGGTCAAAAAGTGTAATTTAACAGGTAAAGTGGCATAGAAATCATTAAATTCCATCGTAAACCTAATACACCTTTATCTCCCTTAATCTGCCTAATTTTAAAATATGGAAGAAAATATGGCAGAAAATATGGGTTGTTTTCAATGTGATAATTATAGGGTCAAAAAGTGTAATTTAACAGGTAAAATGGCATAGAAATAATTAAATCCCTTCATAAACCTAATAATCTTCCTTTATCTACCTTAGTCTGCGGAATTTTAAAATATCAAAGTAAATATGGAATTTGTACCATTACCAATGGCACTCATACATGTGATTCACTAGTGTCTTTATTACGTGACCCAAATTTGATGCTGATAGGAGCTTGTTCTCCCCATGAAAATTCAAAAGACTGAAAACTTAATTTTCCCGTTAAAATTCGTCAAAATTTATATCTATATTGCATGGAAATTTGTAGTAAGCCACTCACTTGGAAGTTGGAACTTGTAAGGTGGAATGTGATAATTGTAGGGTCAAAAAGTGTATTTTAACAGATAAAATGGCATAGAAATCATGAAATCCCATCCTAAACCTAAACCTTGCACCTGCCACTAAACGCACCTACCACTACATGCACCTGCCACTACAGCACCTGTCACTACATGCACCTGCCACTAGTAACCCATTTGCAGAAATTGCTGGCCCAGTCCAATTATGTATTTACCTGATGCCATGTTTCAATCTAGAGGATAACTCTTGTATGTAGATATAAACTTGAACTTCCTGTGTTAACAGGAAGTAGGAAGTTGACGGTAGACCGCATGGTGAGTTGAAAATCGTTCTCTAGCTGATTTACATTTTAACATATAAATACATTGTCATGAAAGGTTGCTTTTGCCTTACTGTAGCTTCTTACCTTCAACTGTTGCAGTTATTTGTCATTTTTTGTGATTTTGAGCTTTGAACAAAACATTCGTTTATTTGCGTTAGCGTGTGAAGTAAAACATTATGTATTAGATGTAAATGTGAACCTAAACTTCCAAAACTGAATTTCTTTCATGTGCAATCGTAAAAAAGTTAAAATATAGAAAATAATTATAAATTATTAGAAAATCCTTAAAAATAACGATCTAACTGTGTTTTTGTGAAATGTGCATTTGGTGTGAACAAAGCATTAGTGCTGTCACTCTGTGTTTGTGCTGTAGAAGACCATTAATTGTGGTTGACTTTTCATTACAGCTTGTATGCTATTTGCTTATAAAGTTACAGTTTTAATAACATTTTCTTTTTTCCCTCCACAGGTGTTGATTTATTTAAGCTTGATAAAAATGGTAAGTCGATAAAGACTTTTTTTTTCTCAAAAAAATTATTAGAAAATCCTTAAAAATAACGATCTAACTGTGTTTTTGTGAAATGTGCATTTGGTGTGAACAAAGCATTAGTGCTGTCACTCTGTGTTTGTGCTGTAGAAGACCATTAATTGTGGTTGACTTTTCATTACAGCTTGTATGCTATTTGCTTATAAAGTTACAGTTTTAATAACATTTTCTTTTTCCCTCCACAGGTGTTGATTTCTTTACGCTTGATAAAAATGGTAAGTAGATAAAGACTTTTTTCAAAATGCAGAACCCTAATTTGGTGTCATTTTTCTTTGTTCACAGACAGACAAATTGTGTGGACTGTGTTTTGGAAATTATTCCAACTTGAAGCAACACCTCACGGTGTCCCACAAAATTCCCAATCAAAAAGAGTTTAAGCTCCTCTTAAATTATGGGTGTGCACGGTGAGTATATAATTGTGTGTATGTAAATATGGTTGTAATGGATTGCAATATTCCGTTGTGTGTTCATGTTACCTACAACAGAACCACAGAACGTTTGGACTGTAAATTATGTGCGAAAAAGCACTTGTGCGCCTTGATAAGCACCTCCAAGAGTCCCATTCCATGTCTTCAGTGAAGGTACTCATGTTTAACTGTTCAATAGTTTCTTTTACTTTACTGTAATTTGTCTGGTTTACCACCATTCGATACAATATACTTATGTGAACAGGAAGGAGAATCAATCCTCAGGGAAGCCAAGAGGACAGCAATAGCAAACAAAATAGCCAAATTGCGAGCATCCAATCCTGATAAGCCGCTTGTTTCATCAATGGATTTAGGCATTATGGATCCAGGCCTAGAACGTGAAAACTCTGGTGACTGTTCATACATCTGTTATTGCATAGACTGAAATGTGGAATCATTAAATACTTTGAAACATTATTTTATGACAGACATCAATGAGGAACAGTCAGAGCATTTTGTGAGTCCTGACCAGTCCCAGGGCCTGGAAGATGAAAACTCTGGTGAGTGTTCATACATCTGTTATTGCATAGACCAGAATGCGGAATCATTAAGTAATTTAAATTATTATTTTTTTCTTACAGACAAGAATTTCTCTGAGGGTCAGGATCAGTCAGAGACATTAGCAGTGAAATGGACAGTTGGCAGTGACTTGGACAATGAAAACACACTCAGTCAACCACTGCATTCAACCCCTGTTTCGGCCTCATTCAACTCTTCCTCCACTAGTGCGCGTTCTTCCTTCAGAAGTCAGGGATGCAATAGTGAAAGTGATCCACGCTCATGCAGCTCCCGCATTGCGAAGCTTCAATCCCGCTTTAAAAGGGTGTCAAGAAGAAATGGTTATTTGGTAAGTTTTTATTTGTACTCAACTAAAAGGTGGGGAGAGGCGTGAAAGAGGTTAAATGTATTTGTCCATCCATCCGTTTTGGCCGCTTTACACCATCTCACCGCTTCTCCCCATGGGCAACTCCAGAGACATGGAGAGTCCCTCCCCTCTTGAGGATATCTAAGCCATGCCTCTTAATGTAATCCATGCTTTTTTGTGTAAACCACGCCTCTTTTATGTGAAATGTGGATTATGACACTGAGTAGAGTTCATTTTGGAATATGGCTGTTGTAATTGGAATTTGTAATGTGATAATTATAAGGTCAAAAAGTTTAATTTGAGATGTTAAATGGGATCTAACAGAAATGTTTTCTTTTCTTTTGGTTTCAGAAAAAATTGTTGAAGATTATCAGACTTTTCAACTTGGCTCACGGGATGGATACAAAGACATTGAAAATGCACGGCAGAGTGCAAGTCATGCTCATCGCTTTTGCCTCTACATGTCAGCGGACCTACCGTATAGTTCCATCTGCAGTGACCTAAGGTTTCTCAACAGAATGGACAGACTGCGCACGTGAGCAATTTTCTATTATATTATTCTATTATTAAGTTCTATGTGTTGAAATTTGAAAACTGAATGTATGTATGCCTTTTTTCACAGTTGGCCAACCTACCTTGCTAAGAAGGGCTATGCAGCTACCACAATAAAAAACATGATGATGTTCTTAAAACATGTACAATCATCATTCATGCCTGTTTGCAAACTCAAGCAGAAAGAACTGACTACCATTCAATATGAAATGAAGAGGATACAGTCTGATGTCCAAAGACAAGTGGTTGTTCACCGGCAGAAAGTGCTCCGCAAAAGACCGGTAGATGACAGTGTACTTTCAAAAACAGATTATGTATATGTAATTCAATGGAAATGTAATTCAGAGCCTGATTAAGTTATTGGATGCTATTTTCACAGATAACCAGCTTGATGCAAACCAGTCGAGTAAATTTATGACCAGTGCCAGGATGAAAATTGCTCAACTCATTCGTAAGTAGACCTTATTTTTGTGTTTCTTTGTTTATCATTCTAACACTGTGTTTTTCCCTAATCATTGTTTTGTAGAGGGTTTATCTGAAGCTGAAACTCCAAAAATCAGCACGCTCTGCTCTCGGATACTTCTTGTGCTATTTGGCCATTTTAACTGGGCACAGGTCTGTTGTCTTTACAAACATGACCAAGGAAAGCGTGACCGACTGTGAAAGTTGGCATGATAGGAAAGATGGAAAGATTTTTCAAATTCTGGTCAGTCTTTTAACAGATTACACTGCTGTTATGTTCAATTTTTAACATTTGTGGACACAATATCAGCATTTGTGCGAGCCACAGCTTTTCTAGAGCTAGGTTATGGATGGTCAAGCTGTTGGGGAAGCTCATATTTACGTACTACACACATACTAACCACAACACGAGGGACACAGTCGAATGCCTGACTTCATAATAAGTATTTTTGTGCCAAATCTAGTCCACTGACCCACACCAACACATTTTATGCTTTTTATTTTCCAAGGTGGATGACCACAAGACTACAAAATCATTTGGCCAAGCGTCAGTGTGTGTCAATAAGGAGGAGTATGGGTGGTTTAAACATCTGAGCGATGGAAGGTGCTGTGTTGGAGGTCAAGGCAGCAGTTATGTTTTTCACACTACGCTTGGCAACCAGATACAGAAGCCCTCCAACTACACTGACTTGGCATGGAAGGATTCGGGTGGAAAAGACACCATCACCTTCAATAAGATCCGGAGCAGTGTGTCTACTCAGGTAGTAAACCACTCAACAGATGTCATTTTGGAATATGTGGCATATGCCGTTCAGTAGTTTTAATTGTGGAATATGGAACTTGCAATTGGAATTTGGAGTAAGCCAATCAGTAGTTGTAATTTTGGAATATGTGGACTTTGGCCCAGATTGGGCCAGAGTTGTCCACGTACACATCCTCCAGCTCCTCCAGAAGGACCCCAAGTGGTCCCCAGGGCTGCTAAGCGTAGCTCCTAGGATCATCTGTGCACTCAAACCCCTCCACCTCTTTAAGATGGCGGGGTTAGGGTTACGTTAATTATATAAATGAATTAATCCTGCTTTTAATTGTGTTTTTAGGCCAACGAACACCTCTCAGAAAAACAGAGAAAACAGGTGGCAAACGCAATGTGCCACGATCCGGTAACAGCAGAACATTTCTATGTGGCTCTACCTGACAAAAAGAAAGCCACACCTTCTGAAAGGAATTCAGGGTACTTGTTTATTTTAGCTAATTGTTTTATTTTATGCCCATTATGTTTCTCAGTGGCAACAGGTATTCAAAATGTTGGAACAAGAGTTAATTATTATGCAATAAGGTTTGAGCCTGGAAAAAGTGTATTTCAAGTTAAAAAAAAAAAAAAAAAAAATGTATGAAACAGTTATTTTACTTTATTTATTTGGGAGAAATGTACATTTCTTATGCCCCTGGTTCAATAAAAATGTCATGTGACGTGTTCTATGAAAGGATTTGTGAAAAATAAAAATGTAACATGGAAGTTGTAATTGGAATTTCATAAGATACTCAATAGATGTATTTTTGGAATATTGAAGTTAGAATGTGATAATTATAGGGTCAAAAAGTGTAATTTAACAGGTAAAGTGGCATAGAAATCATTAAATTCCATCGTAAACCTAATACACCTTTATCTACCTTAATCTGCCTAATTTTAAAATATGGAAGAAAATATGGCAGAAAATATGGGTTGTTTTCAATGTGATAATTATAGGGTCAAAAGTGTAATTTAACAGGTAAAATGGCATAGAAATAATTAAATCCCTTCATAAACCTAATAATCTTCCTTTATCTACCTTAGTCTGCGGAATTTTAAAATATCAAAGTAAATATGGAATTTGTACCATTACCAATGGCACTCATACATGTGATTCACTATAGTGTCTTTATTACGTGACCCAAATTTGATGCTGATAGGAGCTTGTTCTCCCCATGAAAATTCAAAAGACTGAAAACTTAATTTTCCCGTTAAAAATTCTTCAAAATTTATATCTATATTGCATGGAAATTTGTAGTAAGCCACTCACTTGGAAGTTGGAACTTGTAAGGTGGAATGTGATAATTGTAGGGTCAAAAAGTGTATTTTAACAGATAAAATGGCATAGAAATCATGAAATCCCATCCTAAACCTAAACCTTGCACCTGCCACTAAACGCACCTACCACTACATGCACCTGCCACTACAGCACCTGTCACTACATGCACCTGCCACTAGTAACCCATTTGCAGAAATTGCTGGCCCAGTCCAATTATGTATTTACCTGATGCCATGTTTCAATCTAGAGGATAACTCTTGTATGTAGATATAAACTTGAACTTCCTGTGTTAACAGGAAGTAGGAAGTTGACGGTAGACCGCATGGTGAGTTGAAAATCGTTCTCTAGCTGATTTACATTTTTACATATAAATACATTGTCATGAAAGGTTGCTTTTGCCTTACTGTAGCTTCTTACCTTCAACTGTTGCAGTTATTTGTCATTTTTTGTGATTTTGAGCTTTGAACAAAACATTCGCTTTATTTATGCGTTAGCGTGTGAAGTAAAACATTATGTATTAGATGTAAATGTGAACCTAAACTTCCAAAACTGAATTTCTTTCATTTTATGTGCAATCGTAAAAAGTTAAAATATAGAAAATAATTATAAATTATTAGAAAATCCTTAAAAATAACGATCTAACTGTGTTTTTGTGAAATGTGCATTTGGTGTGAACAAAGCATTAGTGCTGTCACTCTGTGTTTGTGCTGTAGAAGACCATTAATTGTGGTTGACTTTTCATTACAGCTTGTATGCTATTTGCTTATAAAGTTACAGTTTTAATAACATTTTCTTTTTTCCCTCCACAGGTGTTGATTTATTTACGCTTGATAAAAATGGTAAGTAGATAAAGACTTTTTTTTTTCAAAATGCAGAACCCTAATTTGGTGTCATTTTTCTTTGTTCACAGACAGACAAATTGTGTGGACTGTGTTTTGGAAATTATTCCAACTTGAAGCAACACCTCACGGTGTCCCACAAAATTCCCAATCAAAAAGAGTTTAAGCTCCTCTTAAATTATGGGTGTGCACGGTGAGTATATAATTGTGTGTATGTAAATATGGTTGTAATGGATTGCAATATTCCGTTGTGTGTTCATGTTACCTACAACAGAACCACAGAACGTTTGGACTGTAAATTATGTGCGAAAAAGCACTTGTGCGCCTTGATAAGCACCTCCAAGAGTCCCATTCCATGTCTTCAGTGAAGGTACTCATGTTTAACTGTTCAATAGTTTCTTTTACTTTACTGTAATTTGTCTGGTTTACCACCATTCGATACAATATACTTATGTGAACAGGAAGGAGAATCAATCCTCAGGGAAGCCAAGAGGACAGCAATAGCAAACAAAATAGCCAAATTGCGAGCATCCAATCCTGATAAGCCGCTTTGTTTCATCAATGGATTTAGGCATTATGGATCCAGTCCTAGAACGTGAAAACTCTGGTGAGTGTTCATACCTCTGTTATTGCATAGACTGAAATGTGGAATCATTAAATACTTTGAAACATTATTTTATGACAGACATCAATGAGGAACAGTCAGAGCATTTTGTGAGTCCTGACCAGTCCCAGGGCCTGGAAGATGAAAACTCTGGTGAGTGTTCATGGCTCTGTTATTGCATAGACCAGAATGCGGAATCATGAAGCAATTTAAATTATTATTTTTTCTTACAGACAAGAATTTCTCTGAGGGTCAGGATCAGTCAGAGACATTAGCAGTGAAATGGACAGTTGGCAGTGACTTGGACAATGAAAACACACTCAGTCAACCACTGCATTCAACCCCTGTTTCGGCCTCATTCAACTCTTCCTCCACTAGTGCGCGTTCTTCCTTCAGAAGTCAGGGATGCAATAGTGAAAGTGATCCACGCTCATGCAGCTCCCGCATTGCGAAGCTTCAATCCCGCTTTAAAAGGGTGTCAAGAAGAAATGGTTATTTGGTAAGTTTTTATTTGTACTCAACTAAAAGGTGGGGAGAGGCGTGAAAGAGGTTAAATGTATTTGTCCATCCATCCGTTTTGGCCGCTTTACACCATCTCACCGCTTCTCCCCATGGGCAACTCCAGAGACATGGAGAGTCCCTCCTCTTGAGGATATCTAAGCCATGCCTCTTAATGTAATCCATGCTTTTTTGTGTAAACCACGCCTCTTTTATGTGAAATGTGGAATATGCCACTGAGTAGAGTTCATTTTGGAATATGGCTGTTGTAATTGGAATTTGTAATGTGATAATTATAAGGTCAAAAAGTTTAATTTGAGATGTTAAATGGGATCTAACAGAAATGTTTTCTTTTCTTTTTGGTTTCAGAAAAAATTGTTGAAGATTATCAGACTTTTCAACTTGGCTCACGGATGGATACAAAGACATTGAAAATGCACGGCAGAGTGCAAGTCATGCTCATCGCTTTTGCCTCTACATGTCAGCGGACCTACCGTATAGTTCCATCTGCAATGACCTAAGGTTTCTCAACAGAATGGACAGACTGCGACGTGAGCAATTTTCTATTATATTATTCTATTATTAAGTTCTATGTGTTGAAATTTGAAAACTGAATGTATGTATGCCTTTTTCACAGTTGGCCAACCTACCTTGCTAAGAAGGGCTATGCAGCTACCACAATAAAAAACATGATGATGTTCTTAAAACATGTACAATCATCATTCATGCCTGTTTGCAAACTCAAGCAGAAAGAACTGACTACCATTCAATATGAAATGAAGAGGATACAGTCTGATGTCCAAAGACAAGTGGTTGTTCACCGGCAGAAAGTGCTCCGCAAAAAGACCGGTAGATGACAGTGTACTTTCAAAAACAGATTATGTATATGTAATTCAATGGAAATGTAATTCAGAGCCTGATTAAGTTATTGGATGCTATTTTCACAGATAACCAGCTTGATGCAAACCAGTCGAGTAAATTTATGACCAGTGCCAGGATGAAAATTGCTCAACTCATTCGTAAGTAGACCTTATTTTTGTGTTTCTTTGTTTATCATTCTAACACTGTGTTTTTCCCTAATCATTGTTTTGTAGAGGGTTTATCTGAAGCTGAAACTCCAAAAATCAGCACGCTCTGCTCTCGGATACATCTTGTGCTATTTGGCCATTTTAACTGGGCACAGGTCTGTTGTCTTTACAAACATGACCAAGGAAAGCGTGACCGACTGTGAAAGTTGGCATGATAGGAAAGATGGAAAGATTTTTCAAATTCTGGTCAGTCTTTTAACAGATTACACTGCTGTTATGTTCAATTTTTAACATTTGTGGACACAATATCAGCATTTGTGCGAGCCACAGCTTTTCTAGAGCTAGGTTATGGATGGTCAAGCTGTTGGGGAAGCTCATATTTACGTACTACACACATACTAACCACAACACGAGGGACACAGTCGAATGCCTGACTTCATAATAAGTATTTTTGTGCCAAATCTAGTCCACTGACCCACACCAACACATTTTATGCTTTTTATTTTCCAAGGTGGATGACCACAAGACTACAAAATCATTTGGCCAAGCGTCAGTGTGTGTCAATAAGGAGGAGTATGGGTGGTTTAAACATCTGAGCGATGGAAGGTGCTGTGTTGGAGGTCAAGGCAGCAGTTATGTTTTTCACACTACGCTTGGCAACCAGATACAGAAGCCCTCCAACTACACTGACTTGGCATGGAAGGATTCGGGTGGAAAAGACACCATCACCTTCAATAAGATCCGGAGCAGTGTGTCTACTCAGGTAGTAAACCACTCAACAGATGTCATTTTGGAATATGTGGCATATGCCGCTCAGTAGTTTTAATTGTGGAATATGGAACTTGCAATTGGAATTTGGAGTAAGCCAATCAGTAGTTGTAATTTTGGAATATGTGGACTTTGGCCCAGATTGGGCCAGAGTTGTCCACGCACACATCCTCCAGCTCCTCCAGAAGGACCCAAAGTGGTTCACAGGGCTTCTAAGCGTATCTACTAGGATCATCTGTGCACTATAAACACTTCACCTCTTTAAGATGGCGGGGTTAGGGTTACGTTAATTATATAAATGAATTAATCCTGCTTTTAATTGTGTTTTTAGGCCAACGAACACCTCTCAGAAAAACAGAGAAAACAGGTGGCAAACGCAATGTGCCACGATCCGGTAACAGCAGAACATTTCTATGTGGCTCTACCTGACAAAAAGAAAGCCACACCTTCTGAAAGGAATTCAGGGTACTTGTTTATTTTAGCTAATTGTTTTATTTTATGCCCATTATGTTTCTCAGTGGCAACAGGTATTCAAAATGTTGGAACAAGAGTTAATTATTATGCAATAAGGTTTGAGCCTGGAAAAAGTGTATTTCAAGTTAAAAAAAAAAAAAAAAATGTATGAAACAGTTATTTTACTTTATTTATTTGGGAGAAATGTATATTTCTTATGCCCCTGGTTCAATAAAATGTCATGTGACGTGTTCTATGAAAGGATTTGTGAAAAATAAAAAATGTAACATGGAAGTTGTAATTGGAATTTCATAAGATACTCAATAGATGTATTTTTGGAATATTGAAGTTAGAATGTGATAATTATAGGGTCAAAAAGTGTAATTTAACAGGTAAAGTGGCATAGAAATCATTAAATTCCATCGTAAACCTAATACACCTTTATCTACCTTAATCTGCCTAATTTTAAAATATGGAAGAAAATATGGCAGAAAATATGGGTTGTTTTCAATGTGATAATTATAGGGTCAAAAAGTGTAATTTAACAGGTAAAATGGCATAGAAATAATTAAATCCCTTCATAAACCTAATAATCTTCCTTTATCTACCTTAGTCTGCGGAATTTTAAAATATCAAAGTAAATATGGAATTTGTACCATTACCAATGGCACTCATACATGTGATTCACTAGTGTCTTTATTACGTGACCCAAATTTGATGCTGATAGGAGCTTGTTCTCCCATGAAAATTCAAAAGACTGAAAACTTAATTTTCCCGTTAAAAATTCTTCAAAATTTATATCTATATTGCATGGAAATTTGTAGTAAGCCACTCACTTGGAAGTTGGAACTTGTAAGGTGGAATGTGATAATTGTAGGGTCAAAAGTGTATTTTAACAGATAAAATGGCATAGAAATCATGAAATCCCATCCTAAACCTAAACCTTGCACCTGCCACTAAACGCACCTACCACTACATGCACCTGCCACTACAGCACCTGTCACTACATGCACCTGCCACTAGTAACCCATTTGCAGAAATTGCTGGCCCAGTCCAATTATGTATTTACCTGATGCCATGTTTCAATCTAGAGGATAACTCTTGTATGTAGATATAAACTTGAACTTCCTGTGTTAACAGGAAGTAGGAAGTTGACGGTAGACCGCATGGTGAGTTGAAAATCGTTCTCTAGCTGATTTACATTTTTACATATAAATACATTGTCATGAAAGGTTGCTTTTGCCTTACTGTAGCTTCTTACCTTCAACTGTTGCAGTTATTTGTCATTTTTTGTGATTTTGAGCTTTGAACAAAACATTCGTTTTATTTGCGTTAGCGTGTGAAGTAAAACATTATGTATTAGATGTAAATGTGAACCTAAACTTCCAAAACTGAATTTCTTTCATTTTATGTGCAATCGTAAAAGTTAAAATATAGAAAATAATTATAAATTATTAGAAAATCCTTAAAAATAACGATCTAACTGTGTTTTTGTGAAATGTGCATTTGGTGTGAACCAGGGCTCTACACTAACTTTTTTTTTCAGGAGCACATGTGCCCCTAAGTCAAAAATTTTAGGAGCACAGAAAAACAAATGGGGGCACAAATAGGTTTTAGTTTTGAACGTTTATTACAGTGCAGAACTTGTGCACACCAACTTATTTGAATGAATTTTATACAAAAACACAATTATGACTACTTTTCCTGCACAATCACTGTGTTTTTAATCAGTCTATCTCCATTTTATCTGATTAATATTCATTTAGACACTCTGAAACACTCTGTGCCCCTTTTGGACCTAAGCTAACATACAAGAACATTCACACAGACAGTGGCTTCCTCTTTTCTGCATCACTGAGGAAAAACAAAAACTAAAACACAACACTACCCACAGTTTGAGAACCTCTTCTTTAAGAGAACTTCCACTGGCACTTTACACAAAACTGCTTCGATGTGAATAAAGTGGGTAGAATTTTTAAACCTGTATTTTCAAATTCCTGGAGTTGTGACAAACAGATTTATTTGGCATTTTCTTTTGCAAACTTCAGCCCACATATCGCCTGCTCTGTGCCGTAGCTCTGCTCTGTGCGGACACTGACATAAAATTAGTTTTTTTCACAGGGCAGATGTTTAACCTGCCCCTGTGACGCACGCTGAGGGTGGCGCTGTGGACAAGCCGCGCTGGCGGTGCAGTGTCCACGGGCTCCAGCGCACAGGTCCCGCAGACACTGGTACAAGTTTATTGGCGACAGCAGCGGTCCGTGAATGAAATATGATGCACTCAGTATTCAGACATCGAGTCCGTGGACGTGACCGAGTCCAAATGCGCCGAGTCCTAAACAAGACCGAGACAAAGCTCTCGCTTTAGAGAGGGAAGTCCAGCGGCACAGGGGAATCTACTGAGTGGTGGAACAGGTGTGGGTCCTGCTGCGGTGCCGCTTCTTCGCTTAAGGGGGCATGGGTGTGTTTTGAAGCGGAGTTTGTTCAGATGAGTGATATCGCCGCACACGTGGAGCTCAGATGTTGGGGTCGTGGCGCTGGTCGGAGGTGTCGTGCCCGGCACGGCTCGTTGCGCCGCTGGGCGTGTCGCGCTTTAGGGGCGATCCTGGCTTGGGCACGGTTCTGAAGTCCTAGTGTGAGTGCGCCCCAAATGTTTGACACATTTAGAACGCTTAACTCGCCACGCTGCGCCTGTGCGCAGCTCCTTATTGTGTTGTAGAAGCACTCGCACTGGTGCGACTGTTTTATTTTCCTCGTCAAGACGACGAAATATTTGCTCGCAAATGCGAGTGAAATGGGCGCACTGTAGAGCCCTGGTGTGAACACAGCATTAGTGCTGTCACTCTGTGTTTGTGCTGTAGAAGACCATTAATTGTGCTTGACTTTTCATTACAGCTTGTATGCTATTTGCTTATAAAGTTACAGTTTTAATAACATTTTCTTTTTTCCCTCCACAGGTGTTGATTTATTTACGCTTGATAAAAATGGTAAGTAGATAAAGACTTTTTTTTTTTCAAAATGCAGAACCCTAATTTGGTGTCATTTTTGTTTGTTCACAGACAGACAAATTGTGTGGACTGTGTTTTGGAAATTATTCCAACTTGAAGCAACACCTCATGGTGTCCCACAAAATTCCCAATCAAGAAGAGTTTAAGCTCCTCTTAAATTATGGGTCTGCACGGTGAGTATATAATTGTGTGTATGTAAATATGGTTGTAATGGATTGCAATATTCCGTTGTGTGTTCATGTTACCTACAACAGAACCACCGAAAGTTTGGACTGTAAATTATGTGCGAAAAAAGCACTTGGGCGCCTTGATAAGCACCTCCAAGTGTACCATTCCATGTCTTCAGTGAAGGTACTCATGTTTAACTGTTCAATAGTTTCTTTTTTATTTTACTGTAATTTGTCTGGTTTACCACCATTCGATACAATATACTTATGTGAACAGGAACGAGAATCAATTCTCAGGGAAGCCAAGAGGACAGCAATAGTAAACAAAATAGCCAAATTGCGAGCATCCAATCCTGATAAGCCGCTTGTTTCATCAATGGATTTAGGCATTATGGATCCAGGCCTAGAACATGAAAACTCTGGTGAGTGTTCATACATCTGTTATTGCATAGACTGAAATGTGGAATCATTAAATACTTTGAAACATTATTTTATGACAGACATCAATGAGAAACAGTCAGAGCATTTTGTGAGTCCTGACCAGTCCCAGGGCCTGGAAGATGAAAACTCTGGTGAGTGTTCATGGCTCTGTTATTGCATAGACCAGAATGCGGTATCATTAAGTAATTTAAATTATTATTTTTTTCTTACAGACAAGAATTTCTCTGAGGGTCAGGATCAGTCAGAGGCATTAGCAGTGAAATGGACAGTTGGCAGTGACTTGGACAATGAAAACACACTCAGTCAACCACTGCATTCAACCCCTGTTTCGGACTCATTCATCTCTTCCTCTACTAGTGCGCGTTCTTCCTTCAGAAGTCAGGGATGCAATAGTGAAAGTGATCCACGCTCATGCAGCTCCCGCATTGTGAAGCTTCAATCCCGCTTTAAAAAGGGTGTCAAGAAGAAATGTTTATTTGGTAAGTTTTTATTTGTACTCAACTAAAAGGTGGGGAGAGGCGTGAAAGAGGTTAAATTTATTTGTCCATCCATCCGTTTTGGCCGCTTTACACCATCTCACCGCCTCTCCCCATGGGCAACTCCAGAGACATGGAGAGTCCCTCCCCTCTTGAGGATATCTAAGACATGCCTCTTAATGTAATCCATGCCTTTTTGTGTAAACCACGCCTCTTTTATGTGAAATGTGGATTATGACACTGAGTAGAATTATTTTTGGAATATGGATGTTGGAATAAGGCATTTGGAATGTGATAATTATAAGGTCAAAAAGTTTAATTTGAGATGTTAAATGGGATGTAACAGAAATGTTTCCTTTTTCGTTTCAGAAAAAATTGTTGAAGATTATCAGAATTTTCGACTTGGCTCACGGGATGGATACAAAGACATTGAAAATGCACAGCAGAGTGCAAGTCATGCTCATCGCTTTTGCCTCTACATGTCAGCGGACCTACCGTATAGTTCCATCTGCAATGACCTAAGGTTTCTCAACAAAATGGACAGACTGCGCACGTGAGCAATTTTCTATTATATTATTCTTTTATTAAGTTCTATGTGTTGAAATTTGAAAATTGAATGTATGTATGCCTTTTTTCACAGTTGGCCAACCTACCTTGCTAAGAAGGGCTATGCACCTACCACAATGAAAAGCATGATGACCAATGTGGTGATGTTCTTAAAACATGTACAATCATCATTCATGCGTGTTTGCAAACTCAAGCAGAAAGAACTGACTACCATTCAATATGAAATGAAGAGGATACAGTCTGATGTCCAAAGACAAGTGGTTGTTCACCGGCAGAAAGTGCTCCGCAAAAAGACGGGTAGATGACAGTGTACTTTCAAAAACAGATTATGTATATGTAATTCAATGGAAATGTAATTCAGAGCCTGATTAAGTTATTGGATGCTATTTTCACAGATAACCAGCTTGATGTAAACCAGTCAAGTAAATTCATGACCAGTGCCAGGATGAAAATTGCTGAACTCATTCGTAAGTAGACGTTATTTTTGTGTTTCTTTGTTTATCATTCTAACACTGTGTTTTTCCCCTAATCATTGTTTTGTAGAGGGTTTATCTGAAGCTGAAACTCCAAAAAATCAGCACGCTCTGCTCTCGGGATACATCTTGTGCTATTTGGCCATTTTAACTGGGCACAGGTCTGTTGTCTTTACAAACATGACCAAGGACAGCGTGATCGACTGTGAAAGTTGGGATGAGGGGAAAGATGGAAAAATGTTTCAAATTCTGGTCAGTCTTTTAACAGATTATACTGCTGTTATGTTAAATTTTTAACATTTGTGGACACAATATCAGCATTTGTGTGAGCCACAGCTTTTCTAGAGCTAGGTTATGGATGGTCAAACTGTTGGGGAAGCTCATATTTACGTACTACACACACACTAACCACAACACGAGGGAAACAGTCGAATGCCTAACTTCATAATAAGTATTTTTGTGCCAAATCTAGTCCACTGACCCACACCAACACATTTTATGCTTTTTATTTTCCAAGGTGGATGACCACAAGACTACAAAATCATTTGGCCAAGCATCAGTGTGTGTCAATAAGGAGGAGTATGGGTGGCTTAAACATCTGAGCGATGGAAGGTGCTGTGTTGGATGTCAAGGCAGCAGTTATGTTTTCCACACAACACGTGGCAACCAGATTCAGAAGCCCTCCAACTACATTGACTTGGCATGGAAGGATTCGGGTGGAAAAGACACCATCACCTTCAATAAGATCCGGAGCAGTGTGTCTACTCAGGTAGTAAACCACGATGTCATTTTGGAATATGTAGCTTAGGCCATTCAGTAGATTTAATTGTGGAATATGGAACTTGCATTTGGAATTTGGAGTAAGCCAATCAGTAGTTGTAATTTTGGAAGATGTGGACTTTGGCCCAGATTGGGCCAGAGTTGTCCACGTACACGCGGCACGGTGGCTGAGTGGCAACACTCAGGCCTCACAGCAAGAAGGTTGCGGGTTCGATCCCCGGGTCGCCCGGGCCTTTCTGTGTGGAGTTTGCATGTTCCTCACTGTGTCTGGATGGGTTTCCTCCGGGTACTCCGGTTTCCCCCATCAACCTAAAACATGCCTGCACCCCTATGAACTAACATCAAGGACCATGTTGTCCACCCTCCTGTGGGCTCACCACCTGCAGACGGGTTCATAGGGGGGGTCAGGTGCTATGAGGATTGGGCAGTAAACTGCCCCCGCGACCCAGCCGGACTAAGCGGGAGAAGATGGATGGATGGATGTCCACGTACACGTCCTCCAGCTCCTCCAGAAGGACCCCAAGTGGTCCCCAGGGCTGCTGAGCGTAGCTCCTAGGATCATCTGTGCACTCAAACCCTCCACCTCTTTAAGATGGCGGGGTTAGGGTTACGTTAATTATATAAATGAATTAATCCTGCTTTTAATTGTGTTTTTAGGCCAACGAACACGTCTATGTGGCTCTACCTGACAAAAAGAAAGCCTTTCAAGCTAGGAAACTCAGAATGAAGGCTCTGAAAATGAGTGTCCAATGCCAAAAGGATGTTGTTGAAGAGGCCACCCTCAGTGGCTCTGAAAACTCAACATCAGATGATGAGCAACCAGTTTATGATGATAGTCCAGATACAACCACAGAGTCATCTTCAGAAGAGGCCAATTCATCAAGAAAAGGACAATCAAGTGTCAAGAACAACAAAGTGGAAGCAAAAAGAAAAAAAGGCAAGGCTGAGGTTTCCTCGTCAGAAGAAGAGCTCTCGTTGTCAGAAGAAGATCTGTCTTTGTCAGAAGAAGACCTCTCAATGCAAAATCTGAGTAAAAAGAGGAAGTTAGAGTTCTCTCCAAAATCTTCTGAAATGTTTACACTATCTGAGTGCTCGGTGGTATTGGATAAAATGAATAAGCCAATTGCAAATTTTCATTTAGGTCAAATGAATGAAGTACATCCCATGCTCAAAAAGGCAAAAAGTTGTACAAATCAAAAGAGAAGAGCTGAAGAGAAGCTGGCGAAAGAGATGGAGAGGAGCCAGAGAAAAGAGGTAGAGATGAGCCAGAGAAAAGAGGTGGAGAGGAACCAGAGAAAAGAGGTGGAGATGAGCCAGAGAAGAGGGTTGGAGATGAGCCAGAGAAAAGAGGTGGAGATGAGCCAGAGAAAAGAGGTGGAGATGAGCCAGACAAAAGAGGTGGAGAGGAACCAGAGAAAAGAGGTGGAGAGGAGCCAGAGAAAAGAGGTGGAGATGAGCCAGAGAAGAGGGTTGGAGATGAGCCAGAGAAAAGAGGTGGAGATGAGCCAGACAAAAGAGGTGGAGAGGAACCAGAGAAAAGAGGTGGAGATGAGCCAGAGAAGAGGGTTGGAGATGAGCCAGAGAAAAGAGGTGGAGAGGAGCCAGACAAAAGAGGTGGAGAGAAACCAGACAAAAGAGGTGGAGATGAGCCAGAGAAGAGGGTTGGAGATGAGCCAGAGAAAAGAGGTGGAGATGAGCCAGAGAAAAGAGGTGGAGATGAGCCAGAGAAGAGGGTTGGAGATGAGCCAGAGAAAAGAGGTGGAGATGAGCCAGAGAAAAGAGGTGGAGATGAGCCAGACAAAAGAGGTGGAGAGGAACCAGAGAAAAGAGGTGGAGATGAGCCAGAGAAGAGGTTTGGAGATGAGCCAGAGAAAAGAGGTGGAGATGAGCCAGACAAAAGAGGTGGAGAGGAACCAGACAAAAGAGATGGAGAGGAGCCAGAGAAAAGAGGTAGAGATGAGCCAGAGAAGAGGGTTGGAGATGAGCCAGAGAAAAGAGGTGGAGATGAGCCAGAGAAAAGGGGTGGAGAGGAGCCAGAGAAAAGAGGTGGAGATGAGCCAGACAAAAGAGGTGGAGAGGAACCAGAGAAAAAAGGTGGAGAGGAGCCAGAGAAAAGGGGTGGAGATGAGCCAGAGAAGAGGGTTGGAGATGAGCCAGAGAAAAGAGGTGGAGATGAGCCAGACAAAAGAGGTGGAGAGGAACCAGAGAAAAGAGGTGGAGAGGAGCCAGAGAAAAGAGGTGGAGAGGAGCCAGAGAAAAGAGGTGGAGAGGAGCCAAAGAAAAGAGTTAGGCATTTGGCAGGCAGCAAAATCCTCAACCCCAGTGGGAGCCACACTTTCTGAAAGGAATTCAGGGTACTTGTTTATTTTAGCTAATCGTTTTATTTTATGCCCATTATGTTTCTCAGTGGCAACAGGTATTCAAAATGTTGGAACAAGAGTTAATTATTATGCCATAAGGTTTGAGCCTGGAAGAAAGTGTATTTCAAGTTAAAAAAATATATATATATATTATGAAAGTTATTTTACTTTCTTTATTTGGAATGTTATTTATTTTCAATGGGGGAGCAAAAAATGATGTTTTCTGAGAGAAATGTATATTTCTTATGACCCTGGTTCAATAAAAATGTCATGTGACGTGTTCTATGAAAGGATTTGTGAAAAAATAAAAAAATGTAACATGGAAGTTGTAATTGGAATTTCATAAGATACTCAATAGATGTATTTTTGGAATATTGAAGTTAGAATGTGATAATTATAGGGTCAAAAAGTGTAATTTAACAGGTAAAGTGGCATAGAAATCATTAAATTCCATCGTAAACCTAATACACCTTTATCTACCTTAATCTGCCTAATTTTAAAATATGGAAGAAAATATGGCAGAAAATATGGGTTGTTTTCAATGTGATAATTATAGGGTCAAAAAGTGTAATTTAACAGGTAAAATGGCATAGAAATAATTAAATCCCTTCATAAACCTAATAATCTTCCTTTATCTACCTTAGTCTGCGGAATTTTAAAATATCAAAGTAAATATGGAATTTGTACCATTACCAATGGCACTCATACATGTGATTCACTATAGTGTCTTTATTACGTGACCCAAATTTGATGCTGATAGGAGCTTGTTCTCCCCATGAAAATTCAAAAGACTGAAAACTTAATTTTCCATTTAAAAATTCTTCAAAATTTATATCTATATTGCATGGAAATTTGTAGTAAGCCACTCACTTGGAAGTTGGAACTTGTAAGGTGGAATGTGATAATTGTAGGGTCAAAAAGTGTATTTTAACAGATAAAATGGCATAGAAATCATGAAATCCCATCCTAAACCTAAACCTTGCACCTGCCACTAAACGCACCTACCACTACATGCACCTGCCACTACAGCACCTGTCACTACATGCACCTGCCACTAGTAACCCATTTGCAGAAATTGCTGGCCCAGTCCAATTATGTATTTACCTGATGCCATGTTTCAATCTAGAGGATAACTCTTGTATGTAGATATAAACTTGAACTTCCTGTGTTAACAGGAAGTAGGAAGTTGACGGTAGACCGCATGGTGAGTTGAAAATCGTTCTCTAGCTGATTTACATTTTTACATATAAATACATTGTCATGAAAGGTTGCTTTTGCCTTACTGTAGCTTCTTACCTTCAACTGTTGCAGTTATTTGTCATTTTTTGTGATTTTGAGCTTTGAACAAAACATTCGTTTTATTTGCGTTAGCGTGTGAAGTAAAACATTATGTATTAGATGTAAATGTGAACCTAAACTTCCAAAACTGAATTTCTTTCATTTTATGTGCAATCGTAAAAAGTTAAAATATAGAAAATAATTATAAATTATTAGAAAATCCTTAAAAATAACGATTTAACTGTGTTTTTGTGAAATGTGCATTTGGTGTGAACACAGCATTAGTGCTGTCACTCTGTGTTTGTGCTGTAGAAGACCATTAATTGTGGTTGACTTTTCATTACAGCTTGTATGCTATTTGTTTATAAAGTTACAGTTTTAATAACATTTTCTTTTTTCCCTCCACAGGTGTTGATTTATTTACACTTTATAAAAATGGTAAGTAGATAAAGACTTTTTTTCAAAATGCAGAACCCTAATTTGGTGTCATTTTTGTTTGTTCACAGACAGACAAATTGTGTGGACTGTGTTTTGAAAATTATCCCAACTTGAAGCAACACCTCATGGTGGCCCACAAAATTCCCAATCAAGAAGAGTTTAAGCTCCTCTTAAATTATGGGTCTGCACGGTGAGTATATAATTGTGTGTATGTAAATATGGTTGTAATGGATTGCAATATTCCGTTGTGTGTTCATGTTACCTACAACAGAACCACAGAACGTTTGGACTGTAAATTATGTGCGAAAAAGGCACTTGGGCGCCTTGATAAGCATCTCCAAGCGTATCATTCCATGTCTTCAGTGAAGGTACTCATGTTTAACTGTTCAATAGTTTCTTTTTTATTTTACTGTAATTTGTCTGGTTTACCACCATTCGATACAATATACTTATGTGAACAGGAACGAGAATCAATCCTCAGGGAAGCCAAGAGGACAGCAATAGCAAACAAAATAGCCAAATTGCGAGCATCCAATCCTGATAAGCCGCTTGTTTCATCAGTGGATTTAGGCATTATGGATCCAGGCCTAGAACGTGAAAACTCTGGTGACTGTTCATACATCTGTTATTGCATAGACTGAAATGTGGAATCATTAAATACTTTGAAACATTATTTTATGACAGACATCAATGAGGAACAGTTAGAGGAGAGTTTTGTGAGTCCTGACCAGTCCCAGGACTTGGAGCACGAAAACTCTGGTGACTGTTCATACCTCTGTTATTGCATAGACTGAAATGTGGAATCATTAAATACTTTGAAACATTATTTTATGACAGACATCAATGAGGAACAGTTAGAGGAGAGTTTTGTGAGTCCTGACCAGTCCCAGGACTTGGAGCACGAAAACTCTGGTGAGTGTTAATACCTCTGTTATTGCATAGACTGAAATGTGGAATCATTAAATACTTTGAAACATTCTTTTTTTTACAGACAACAATGAGGAACAGTCAGAGTATTTTGTGAGTCCTGACCAGTTCCAGGGCCTGGAAGATGAAAACTCTGGTGAGTGTTAATACCTCTGTTATTGCACAGACCAGAATGCAGAATCACTGAGTAATTTAAATTATAATTTTTTCTTACAGACAAGAATTTCTCTGAGGATCAGGATCAGTCAGAGGCATTAGCAGTGAAATGGACAGTTGGCAGTGACTTGGACAATGAAAACACACTCAGTCATCCACTGACTTCAACCCCTGTTTCGGCCTCATTCATCTCTTCCTCCACTAGTGCGCGTCCTTCCTTCAGAAGTCAGGGATGCAATAATGAAAGTGATCCACGCTCATGCAGCTCCCGCTTTGCGAAGCTTGAATCCCGCTTTAAAAATATGGAATCCACATTAAATTTAATGAGACGGAAGGTGGATTGCATCTTGACAACCAATAAAGCTCCTCTATCCGCTCACAAAGGGGAACATGTGGGAAAGGGTGTCAAGAAGAAATGTTTATTTGGTAAGTTTTTATTTGTACTCAACTAAAAGGTGGGGAGAGGTGTGAAAGAGTTTAAATTTATTTGTCCATCCATCCGTTTTGGCCGCTTTACACCATCTCACCGCTTCTCCCCATGGGCAACTCCAGAGACATGGAGAGTCCCTCCCCTCTTGAGGATATCTAAGCCATGCCTCTTAATGTAATCCATGCCTTTTTGTGTAAACCACACCTCTTTTATGTGAAATGTGGAATATGACACTGAGTAGAATTCACTTTGGAATATGGATGTTGAAGTAAGGCATTTGGGATGTGATAATTATAAGGTCAAAAAGTTTAATTTGAGATGTTAAATGGGATGTAACAGAAATGTTTCCTTTTTCGTTTCAGAAAAAATTGTTGAAGATTATCAGAATTTTCGACTTGGCTCACGGGATGGATACAAAGACATTGAAAATGCACAGCAGAGTGCAAGTCATGCTCATCGCTTTTGCCTCTACATGTCAGCGGACCTACCGTATAGTTCCATCTGCAATGACCTAAGGTTTCTCAACAGAATGGACAGACTGCGCACGTGAGCAATTTTCTATTATATTATTCTGTTATTAAGTTCTAGGTGTTGAAATTTGAAAACTGAATGTATGTATGCCTTTTTCACAGTTGGCCAACCTACCTTGCTAAGAAGGGCTATGCACCTACCACAATGAAAAACATGATGACCAATGTGGTGATGTTCTTAAAACATGTACAATCATCATTCATGCCTGTTTGCAAACTCAAGCAGAAAGAACTGACTACCATTCAATATGAAATGAAGAGGATACAGTCTGATGTCCAAAGACAAGTGGTTGTTCACCGGCAGAAAGTGCTCCATAAAAGACCGGTAGATGACAGTGTACTTTCAAAAACAGATTATGTATATGTAATTCAATGGAAATGTAATTCAGAGCCTGATTAAGTTATTGGATGCTATTTTCACAGATAACCAGCTTGATGTAAACCAGTCAAGTAAATTCATGACCAGTGCCAGGATGAAAATTGCTGAACTCATTCGTAAGTAGACCTTATTTTTGTGTTTCTTTGTTTATCATTCTAACACTGTGTTTTTCCCCTAATCATTGTGTTTTTTAGAGGGTTTATCTGAAGCTGAAACTCCAAAAAATCAGCACGCTCTGCTCTCGGGATACATCTTGTGCTATTTGGCCATTTTAACTGGGCACAGGTCTGTTGTCTTTACAAACATGACCAAGGACAGCGTGACCAACTGTGAAAGTTGGGATGATAGGAAAGATGGAAAAAAATTTCAAATTCTGGTCAGTCTTTTAACAGATTATACTGTTGTTATGCTCTATTTTTAACATTTGTGGATTCAATATCAATTCAATTCAATTCAATTTATTTTGTAGCGCCCAAAATCGCAACAACAGTTGCCTCTAAGGGCGTTCCAAGATATGGATGAGCCAAACATACACACAGACATATCAAAACAGGAAAAAAACAACATTCATGTAAAGCAGCAAATGAAACATTGTCCAGTCATCCCCTGTCCTTAGACCCTCCTTCTCAGCAAGGAAAAACTCCAAAAAACCCAGGGTCCTGGGAAAAAGAAGAAACCTCGGGGAGAACTACAGTGAAGGAGAGATCCACTCCCATGGACGGACAGGCTAAGCATCAGCATTTGTGCGAGCCGCAGCTTTTCTAGAGCTAGGTTATGGATGGTCAAACTGTTGGGGAAGCTCATATTTACGTACTACACACACACTAACCACAACACGAGGGAAACAGTCGAATGCCTAACTTCATAATAAGTATTTTTGTGCCAAATTTAGTCCACTGACCCACACCAACACATTTTATCCTTTTTATTTTCCAAGGTGGATGACCACAAGACTACAAAATCATTTGGCCAAGTGTCAGTGTGCGTCAATAAGGAGGAGTATGGGTGGCTTAAACATCTGAGCGATGGAAGGTGCTGTGTTGGAGGTCAAGGCAGCAGTTATGTTTTCCATACAACGCGTGGCAACCAGATACAGAAGCCCTACATCTACATTCACTTGGCATGGAAGGATTCGGGTGGAAAAGACACCATCACCTTCAATAAGATCCGAAGCAGTGTGTCTACTCAGGTAGTAAACCACTCAACAGATGTCATTTTGGAATATGTGGCTTAGGCCATTCAATAGATTTAATTGTGGAATATGGAACTTGCATTTGGAATTTGGAGTAAGCCAATCAGTAGTTAGGCCTAGATTGGGCCAGAGTTGTCCACGTACACATCCTCCAGCTCCTCCAGAAGGACCCCAAGTGGTCCCCAGGGCTGCTGAGCATAGCTCCTAGGATCATCTGTGCACTCAAACCCCTCCACCTCTTTAAGATGGCAGGGTTAGGGTTACGTTAATTATATAAATGAATTAATCCTGCTTTTAATTGTGTTTTTAGGCCAACGAACACCTCTCCGAAAAACAGAGAAAACAGGTGGCAAAAGCAATGTGCCACGATTCGGTAACAGCAGAACGTTTCTATGTGGCTCTACCTGACAAAAAGAAAGCCTTTCAAACTAGGAAACTCAGAATGAAGGCTCTGAAAATGACTGTCCAATGCCAAAAGGATGTTGTTGAAGAGGCCACCCTCAGTGGCTCTGAAAACTCAACATCAGATGATGAGCAACCAGTTTATGATGACAGTCCAGATATAACCAAAGAGTCATCTTCAGAAGAGACCAATTCATCAAGAAAAAGACAATCAAGTGTCAAGAACAACAAAATGGAAGCAAAAAGAAAAAAAGGCAAGGCTGAGGTTTCCTCGTCAGAAGAAGAGCTCTCCTTGTCAGAAGAAGATCTGTCTTTCTCAGAAGAAGACCTCTCAATGCAAAAAAAAAAAAAAAAAAAAATTATGAAAGTTATTTTACTTTATTTATTTGGAATGTTATTTATTTTCAATGGGGGAGCAAAAAATTATGTTTTCTGAGAGAAATGTATATTTCTTATGCCCCTGGTTCAATAAAAATGTCATGTGACGTGTTCTATGAAAGGATTTGTGATAAAATAAAAAAATGTAACATGGAAGTTGTAATTGGAATTTCATAAGATACTCAATAGATGTATTTTTGGAATATTGAAGTTAGAATGTGATAATTATAGGGTCAAAAAGTGTAATTTAACAGGTAAAGTGGCATAGAAATCATTAAATTCCATCGTAAACCTAACACACCTTTATCTACCTTAATCTGCCTAATTTTAAAATATGGAAGAAAATATGGCAGAAAATATGGGTTGTTTTCAATGTGATAATTATAGGGTCAAAAAGTGTAATTTAACAGGTAAAATGGCATAGAAATAATTAAATCCCTTCATAAACCTAATAATCTTCCTTTATCTACCTTAGTCTGCGGAATTTTAAAATATCGAAGTAAATATGGAATTTGTACCATTACCAATGGCACTCATACATGTGATTCACTATAGTGTCTTTATTATGTGACCCAAATTTGATGCTGATAGGAGCTTGTTCTCCCCATAAAAATTCAAAAAAGACTGAAAACTTAATTTTCCCGTTAAAAATTCGTCAAAATTTATATCTATATTGCATGGAAATTTGTAGTAAGCCACTCACTTGGAAGTTGGAACTTGTAAGGTGGAATGTGATAATTGTAGGGTCAAAAAGTGTATTTTAACAGATAAAATGGCATAGAAATCATGAAATCCCATCCTAAACCTAAACCTTGCACCTGCCACTAAACGCACCTACCACTACATGCACCTGCCACTACAGCACCTGTCACTACATGCACCTGCCACTAGTAACCCATTTGCAGAAATTGCTGGCCCAGTCCAATTATGTATTTACCTGATGCCATGTTTCAATCTAGAGGATAACTCTTGTATGTAGATATAAACTTGAACTTCCTGTGTTAACAGGAAGTAGGAAGTTGACGGTAGACCGCATGGTGAGTTGAAAATCGTTCTCTAGCTGATTTACATTTTTACATATAAATACATTGTCATGAAAGGTTGCTTTTGCCTTACTGTAGCTTCTTACCTTCAACTGTTGCAGTTATTTGTCATTTTTTGTGATTTTGAGCTTTGAACAAAACATTCGTTTTATTTGCGTTAGCGTGTGAAGTAAAACATTATGTATTAGATGTAAATGTGAACCTAAACTTCCAAAACTGAATTTCTTTCATTTTATGTGCAACAGATTAAAATATAGAAAATAATTATAAATTATTAGAAAATCCTTAAAAATAATGATCTAACTGTGTTTTTGTGAAATGTGCATTTGGTGTGAACACAGCATTAGTGCTGTCAGTCTGTGCTTGTGCTGTAGAAGACTATTAATTGTGGTTGACTTTTCATTACAGCTTGTATGCTATTTGCTTATAAAGTTACAGTTTTAATAAAATTTTCCTTTTTCCCTCCACAGGTGTTGATTTATTTACGCTTGATAAAAATGGTAAGTAGCTAAAGACTTTTTTTTTTTCAAAATGCAGAACCCTAATTTGGTGTCATTTTTGTTTGTTCACAGACAGACAAATTGTGTGGACTGTGTTTTGGAAATTATTCCAACTTGAAGCAACACCTCATGGTGGCCCACAAAATGGCCCAATCAAGAAGAGTTTAAGCTCCTCTTAAAATATGGGTATGCACGGTGAGTATATAATTGTGTGTATGTAAATATGGTTGTAATGGATTGCAATATTCCGTTGTGTGTTCATGTTACCTACAACAGAACCACAGAACGTTTGGACTGTAAATTATGTGCGAAAAAAGCACTTGTGCACCTTGGTAATCACCTCCAAGAGTCCCATTCCATGTCTTCAGTGAAGGTACACATGTTTAACTGGTCAATAGTTTCTTTTTTATTTTACTGTAATTTGTCTGGTTTACCACCATTCGATACAATATACTTATGTTAACAGGAACGCGAATCAATCCTCAGGGAAGCCAAGAGGACAGCAATAGTAAACAAAATAGCTAAATTGCGAGCATCCAATCCTGATAAGCCGCTTGTTTCATCAATGGATTTAGGCATTATGGATCCAGGCCTAGAACATGAAAACTCTGGTGAGTGTCAATACCTCTGTTATTGCATAGACTGAAATGTGGAATCATTGAATACTTTGAAACATTATTTTATGACAGACATCAATGAGGAACAGTTAGAGGAGAGTTTTGTGATTCCTGTCCAGTCCCAGGACTTGGAACAAGAAAACTCTGGTGAGTGTCAATACCTCTGTTATTGCATAGACTGAAATGTAGAATCATTAAATACTTTGAAACATTATTTTTTTTTACAGACAACAATGAGGAACAGTCAGAGTATTTTGTGAGTCCTGACCAGTCCCAGGGCCTGGAAGATGAAAACTCTGGTGAGTGTCAATACCTCTGTTATTGCATAGACTGAAATGTGGAATCATTAAATACTTTGAAACATTATTTTATGACAGACATCAATGAGGAACAGTCAGAGCATTTTGTGAGTCCTGACCAGTCCCAGGGCCTGGAAGATGAAAACTCTGGTGAGTGTTCATGGCTCTGTTATTGCATAGACCAGAATGCGGAATCATGAAGCAATTTAAATTATTATTTTTTCTTACAGACAAGAATTTCTCTGAGGGTCAGGATCAGTCAGAGACATTAGCAGTGAAATGGACAGTTGGCAGTGACTTGGACAATGAAAACACACTCAGTCAACCACTGCATTCAACCCCTGTTTCGGCCTCATTCAACTCTTCCTCCACTAGTGCGCGTTCTTCCTTCAGAAGTCAGGGATGCAATAGTGAAAGTGATCCACGCTCATGCAGCTCCCGCATTGCGAAGCTTCAATCCCGCTTTAAAAAGGGTGTCAAGAAGAAATGGTTATTTGGTAAGTTTTTATTTGTACTCAACTAAAAGGTGGGGAGAGGCGTGAAAGAGGTTAAATGTATTTGTCCATCCATCCGTTTTGGCCGCTTTACACCATCTCACCGCTTCTCCCCATGGGCAACTCCAGAGACATGGAGAGTCCCTCCCCTCTTGAGGATATCTAAGCCATGCTTCTTAATGTAATCCATGCCTTTTTGTGTAAACCACACCTGTTTTATGTGAAATGTGGATTATGAGACTGAGTAGAGTTCATTTTGGAATATGGATGTTTAATTTGAGATGTTAAATGGGATCTAACAGAAATGTTTCCTTTTTCGTTTCAGAAAAAATTGTTGAAGATTATCAGAATTTTCGACTTGGCTCACGGGATGGATACAAAGACATTGAAAATGCACAGCAGAGTGCAAGTCATGCTCATCGCTTTTGCCTCTACATGTCAGCGGACCTACCGTATAGTTCCATCTGCAATGACCTAAGGTTTCTCAACAAAATGGACAGACTGCAAGTGAGCAATTTTCTATTATATTATTCTATTATTAAGTTCTAGGTGTTGAAATTTGAAAATTGAATGTATGTATGCCTTTTTTCACAGTTGGCCATCCTACCTTGCTAAGAAGGGCTATGCACCTACCACAATAAAAAAGATGATGACCAATGTGGTGATGTTCTTAAAACATGTACAATCATCATTCATGCCTGTTTGCAAACTCAAGCAGAAAGAACTGACTACCATTCAATATGAAATGAAGAGGATACAATCTGATGTCCAAAGACAAGTGTTTGATCACCAGCAGAAAGTGCTCCGCAAAAAGACCGGTAGATGACAGTGTACTTTCAAAAACAGATTATATATATGTAATTCAATGGAAATGTAATTCAGAGCCTGATTAAGTTATTGGATGCTATTTTCACAGATAACCAGCTTGATGTAAACCAGTCAAGTAAATTTATGACCAGTGCCAGGATGAAAATTGCTGAACTCATTCGTAAGTAGACCTTATTTTTGTGTTTCTTTGTTTATCATTCTAACACTGTGTTTTTCCCTAATCATTGTTTTGTAGAGGGTTTATCTGAAGCTGAAACTCCAAAAAATCAGCACGCTCTGCTCTCGGGATACATCTTGTGCTATTTGGCCATTTTAACTGGGCACAGGTCTGTTGTCTTTACAAACATGACCAAGGACAGCGTGACCAACTGTGAAAGTTGGCATGATAGGAAAGATGGAAAGATTTTTCAAATTCTGGTCAGTCTTTTAACAGATTACACTGCTGTTATGTTCAATTTTTAACATTTGTGGACACAATATCAGCATTTGTGCGAGCCGCAGGTTTTCTAGAGCTAGGTTATGGATGGTCAAGCTGTTGGGGAAGCTCATATTTATGTACTACACACATACTAACCACAACACGAGGGAAACAGTCGAATGCCTAACTTCATAATAAGTATTTTTGTGCCAAATTTAGTCCACTGACCCACACCAACACATTTTATGCTTTTTATTTTCCAAGGTGGATGACCACAAGACTACAAAATCATTTGGCCAAGCGTCAGTGTGTGTCAATAAGGAGGAGTATGGGTGGCTTAAACATCTGAGCGAAGGAAGGTGCTGTGTTGGATGTCAAGGCAGCAGTTATGTTTTCCACACAACACGTGGCAACCAGATTCGGAAGCCCTCCAACTACATTGACTTGGCATGGAAGGATTCGGGTGGAAAAGACACCATCACCTTCAATAAGATCCGGAGCAGTGTGTCTACTCAGGTAGTAAACCACTCAACAGATGTCATTTTGGAATATGTAGCTTAGGCCCTTCAGTAGATTCAATTGTGGAATATGGAACTTGCATTTGGAATTTGGAGTAAGCCAATCAGTAGTTGTAATTTTGGAATATGTGGACTTTGGCCCAGATTGGGCCAGACTTGTCCACGTACACGCGGCACGGTGGCTGCCCGCAACACTCAGGCCTCACAGCAAGAAGGTTGCGGGTTCGATCCCCGGGTCGCCCGGGCCTTTCTGTGTGGAGTTTGCATGTTCCTCACTGTGTCTGGATGGGTTTCCTCCGGGTACTCCGGTTTCCCCCATCAACCTAAAACATGCCCGCACCCCCATGAACTAACATCAAGGACCATGTTGTCCACCCTCCTGTGGGCTCACCACCTGCAGAGGGGTTCATAGGGGGGGTCAGGTGCTATGAGGATTGGGCAGTAAACTGCCCCCGCGACCCAGCCGGACTAAGCGGGAGAAGATGGATGGATGGATGTCCACGTACACGTCCTCCAGCTCCTCCAGAAGGACCCCAAGTGGTCCCCAGGGCTGCTGAGCGTAGCTCCTAGGATCATCTGTGCACTCAAACCCCTCCACCTCTTTAAGATGGCGGGGTTAGGGTTACGTTAATTATATAAATGAATTAATCCTGCTTTTAATTGTGTTTTTAGGCCAACGAACACGTCTATGTGGCTCTACCTGACAAAAGAAAGCCTTTCAAACTAGGAAACTCAGAATGAAGGCTCTGAAAATGTCCAATGCCAAAAGGATGTTGTTCAAGAGGCCACCCTCAGTGGCTCTGAAAACTCAACATCAGATAATGAGCAACCAGTTTATGATGATAGTCCAGATATAACCAAAGAGTCATCTTCAGAAGAGACCAATTCATCAAGAAAAAGACAATCAAGTGTCAAGAACAACAAAGTGGAAGCAAAAAGAAAAAAAGGCAAGGCTGAGGTTTCCTCGTCAGAAGAAGAGCTCTCCTTGTCAGAAGAAGATCTGTCTTTGTCAGAAGAAGACCTCTCAACGCAAAATCTGAGTAAAACGTGGAAGTTAGAGTTCTCTCCAAAATCTTCTAAAATGTTTACACTATCCGAGTGCTCGGTGATATTGGATAAATTGAGTAAGCCAATTGCAAATTTTAATTTAGGTCAAATGAATGAGTCAGAGAAAAGAGGTGGAAAAGAGTCAGAGAAAAGAGGTGGAGAGGAGTCAGAGAAAAGAGGTGGAGATGACTCAAAGAAAAGAGGTGAAGAGGAGCCAGAGAAAAAAGGTGGAGAGGAGCCAGAGAAATTAGGTGGAGAGGAGCCAGAGAAAAGAGGTGGAGAGGTGATAGATGAAGACCACAGTTATTGTGCAGCATACACCTGATGGGGGATTTGGCAGGGGGCAAAATCCTCAACCCCAGTGGGAGCCACACCTTCTGAAAGGAATTCAGGGTACTTGTTTATTTTAGCTAATTGTTTTATTTTATGCCCATTATGTTTCTCAGTGGCAACAGGTATTCAAAATGTTGGAACAAGAGTTAATTATTATGCAATAAGGTTTGAGCCTGGAAAAAAGTGTATTTCAAGTTAAAAAAAAAAAAAAAAAATTTATGAAACAGTTATTTTACTTTATTTATTTGGAATGTTATTTATTTTCAATGAGGGAGCAAAAAATGATGTTTTCTGATAGAAATGTATATTTCTTATGCCCCTGGTTCAATAAAAATGTCATGTGACATGTTCTATGAAAGGATTTGTGATAAAATAAAAAAAATGTAACATGGAAGTTGTAATTGGAATTTCATAAGCCACTCAATAGATTTATTTTTGGAATATTGAAGTTAGAATGTGATAATTGTAGGGTCAAAAAGTGTAATTTAACAAGTAAAATGGCAGAGAAATCATGTCGACTTGGGATGGTTTGAAGCCCCCGTCGCCAAGGAAACGGCGCGGTTTCGGGGGGCGCCTGCTTTCCCATTGAGGAGGCAGGATGCGATGATTTGAAGCCCCCGTCGCCAAGGAAGCGGGCGCGTTTCGGGGGCGCCTGCTTTCCCATTGAGGAGGTGGGATGCGATGGTTTGAAGCCCCCGTCGCCAAGGAAACGGCACGGTTTCGGGGGGCGCCTGCTTTCCCATTGAGGAGGCGGGATGCGATGGTTTGAAGCCCCCGTCGCCAAGGAAACGGCGCGGTTTCGGGGGGCGCCTGATTTCACATTGAGGAGGCAGGATGCGATGGTTTGAAGCCCCCGTCGCCAAGGAAACGGCGCGGTTTCCCGCCAAAATTCTTTTCCAAAATTATATCTATATTGCATGGCAACAATGATTCATTCTCTTTTCTGCTCCCATTTTTTTACCCAAAGGAATTAAGACATGGCAATCACATATGCGCATCACTGTAGAGTCTTTATTACGTGACTCAAATTTGATGCCGATAGGACCTTGTTCTCCCCATGAAAACTCAAAAAAGACTGACAAATTGATTTTCCCGCCAAAAAAATTCTTCCAAATTTACATTTATATTGCATGGCAGCATTGATTCATTCTCTTTTCTGCTCGCATTTTTGACTCAAAGGAATTAAGATGCACCTGTCACTATATGCACCTGTCACTACACGCACCTGTCACTACACACACCTGCCACTACAGCACCTGCCACTTCTTACTTACTTGCACCTGTCACTACAAGCACCTGTCACTACAAGCACCTGTCACTACATGCACCTGCCACTACAGCACTTATCACTACATTTACCTGCCACTACACACACCTGCCACTACACACACCTGCCACTACAGGCAGCTGCCAAATTGATTTTCCCACCAAAAAGTCTTCCATATTTATCTAGCGCCTGCTTTCCCATTGAGGAGGCAAGATGCGATGGTTTGAATCCCCCGTCGCCAAAAAAAACGGCATGGTTTTTTTATTCCAAAATTATATCTATATTGCATTGCTGTAGTGATTTATTCTCTTTTCTGCTCCCATTTAATTACAAAAAGGAATTAAGACATGGCAATCACATATGTGCATCACTGTAGAGTCTTTATTAACTGACCCAAATTTGATGCCGATAGGACCTTGTTCTCCCCATGAAAACTCAAAAAAGACTGACAAATTGATTTTCCCGCCAAAAAAATTCTTCCAAATTTACATTTATATTGCATGGCAGCATTGATTCATTCTCTTTTCTGCTCGCATTTTTGACTCAAAGGAATTAAGATGCACCTGTCACTATATGCACCTGTCACTACACGCACCTGTCACTACACACACCTGCCACTACAGCACCTGCCACTTCTTACTTACTTGCACCTGTCACTACAAGCACCTGTCACTACAAGCACCTGTCACTACATGCACCTGCCACTACAGCACTTGTCACTACATTTACCTGCCACTACACACACCTGCCACTACACACACCTGCCACTACAGGCAGCTGCCAAATTGATTTTCCCACCAAAAAGTCTTCCATATTTATCTAGCGCCTGCTTTCCCATTGAGGAGGCAAGATGCGATGGTTTGAATCCCCCGTCGCCAAAAAAAAACGGCATGGTTTTTTATTCCAAAATTATATCTATATTGCATGGCAGGATTGATTTATTCTCTTTTCTGCTCCCATTTTTTTACCCAAAGGAATTAAGACATGGCAATCACATATGTGCATCACTGTAGAGTCTTTATTAACTGACCCAAATTTGATGCCGATAGGACCTTGTTCTCCCCATGAAAATTCAAAAGACTGACAAATTGATTTTCCCGCCAAAAAATTCTTCCAAATTTACATTTATATTGCATGGCAGCATTGATTCATTCTCTTTTCTGCTCGCATTTTTGACTCAAAGGAATTAAGATGCACCTGTCACTATATGCACCTGTCACTACACGCACCTGTCACTACACACACCTGCCACTACAGCACCTGCCACTTCTTACTTACTTGCACCTGTCACTACAAGCACCTGTCAGTACAAGCACCTGTCACTACAAGCACCTGTCACTACAAGCACCTGTCACTACATGCACCTGCCACTACAGCACTTGTCACTACATTTACCTGCCACTACACACACCTGCCACTACACACACCTGCCACTACAGGCACCTGCCAAATTGATTTTCCCACCAAATAGTCTTCCATATTTATCTAGCGCCTGCTTTCCCATTGAGGAGGCAAGATGCGATGGTTTGAATCCCCCGTCGCCAAAAAAACGGCATTTTTTTTTTATTCCAAAATTATATCTATATTGCATGGCAGTAGTGATTTATTCTCTTTTCTGCTCCCATTTTTTACCCAAAGGAATTAAGACATGGCAATCACATATGTGCATCACTGTAGAGTCTTTATTAACTGACCCAAATTTGATGCCGATAGGACCTTGTTCTCCCCATGAAAATTCAAAAAGACTGACAAATTGATTTTCCCGCCAAAAAATTCTTCCAAATTTACATTTATATTGCATGGCAGCATTGATTCATTCTCTTTTCTGCTCGCATTTTTGACTCAAAGGAATTAAGACATGGCAATCACATATGCGCATCACTGTAGAGTCTTTATTACGTGACCCAAATTTGATGACGATTGGACCTTGTTCTCCCCATGAAAATTCAAAAAAGACTGACAAATTTAGCCAGGCTCCACTTTGGGCCTTCAGTGATCTTCCACATTCTCATTTGTACCATGTAAAATGCTTTTTGGCTGCCAATCAGTGATCTTTGAACCCAGGCCCACCAAATTTGACTCAGTAGATGTCCTGACACCCCTCTACAATAATATTGACATGAAAAGTACCTCAGACCATCGGTAGAGTTAATTGCTTTTCTCAAAATAACCTCCGCAGTATGGCCTTAGATCCATTAGACCCAAAGGTTGCAAGCATGACTTTTAGACCATGCACTTTTTCACAATGTCGCACAGAGCACATTTTAAAATATGTCTTCAGGATTGTTGAGCCGAGTAGAACGATGTCATTTTGGTGTCTGTCGGCCTCGCGCTTTTCTATAGGCGGAGCCTCGAACGAGCGCCGTTTTTCATAAACAAAGCCCCGTCAAATCGTCAAACATGAACCAAATGACTGGAAATTCACAACTCTACCACAAAAACAGAATTAGAAACGTTTTCTAAAATATCATGCTTGTAGCACTTGAGGAACTCTACTTATCTTCCCGAAGGTCATTTTGAAAAATGGTCAATAACATGGTTATCAGCATGGGTCACTTGCTTACCCTTTCAAATTTGGTACATATCAGACCTCTATCTACCTTAGTCTGCGGAAGCCACTCACTTGGAAGTTGGAAGTTGGAAGTTAGAATGTGATAATTGTAGGGTCAAAAAGTGTATTTTAACAGATAAAATGGCATAGAAATCATTAAATCCCATCTTAAACCTAATACACCTTTATATACCTTAATCTTCGTAATTTTAAAATATGGAGAAAAATATGGAGAAAAATATGGAGAAAAATATGGAGAAAAATATGGCAGAAAAAAATGTGATAATTATATGGTCAAAAAGTGTAATTTGACAGGAAAAATGGCATAGAAAACCTTAAATCCCATCTTAAACCTAATACACCTTTATATACCTTAATCTGCGTAATTTTAAAATATGGAAGAAAATATGGAGAAAAATATGGAGAAAAATATGGAGAAAAATATGGAGAAAAATATGGCAGAAAAATATGGGTTGTTTTCAATGTGATAATTATATGGTCAAAAGTGTAATTTGACAGGAAAAATGGCATAGAAAACCTTAAATCCCATCTTAAACCTAATACACCTTTATATACCTTAATCTGCGTAATTTTAAAATATGGAAGAAAATATGGAGAAAAATATGGAGAAAAATATGGAGAAAAATATGGAGAAAAATATCTCAGAAAAATATGGGTTGTTTTCAATGTGATAATTATATGGTCAAAAAGTGTAATTTGACAGGAAAAATGGCATAGAAATCATGTCAACTTGGGATGGTTTGAAGCCCCCGTCGCCAAGGAAGCGGCGCGGTTTCGGGGCGCCTGCTTTCCCATTGAGGAGGCAGGATGCGATGGTTTGAAACCCCGTCGCCAAGGAAACGGGCGTGGTTTCCGCCAAATTTATTTTCCAAAATTATATCTATATTGCATGGCAACAATGATTCATTCTCTTTTCTGCTCCCATTTTTTACCCAAAGGAATTAAGACATGGCAATCACATATGCGCATCACTGTAGAGTCTTTATTACGTGACCCAAATTTGATGCCGATAGGACCTTGTTCTCCCCATGAAAATTCAAAAGACTGACAAATTGATTTTCCCGCCAAAAAAATTACAAATTTACATCTATATTGCATGGCAGCATTGATTCATTCTCTTTTCTGCTCGCATTTTTTTACCCAAAGGAATTAAGACATGGCAATCACATATCGCATCACTGTAGAGTCTTTATTACGTGACTCAAATTTGATGCCGATAGGACCTTGTTCTCCCCATGAAAACTCAAAAGACTGACAAATTGATTTTCCCGCCAAAAAATTCTTCCAAATTTACATTTATATTGCATGGCAGCATTGATTCATTCTCTTTTCTGCTCGCATTTTTGACTCAAAGGAATTAAGATGCACCTGTCACTATATGCACCTGTCACTACACGCACCTGTCACTACACACACCTGCCACTACAGCACCTGCCACTTCTTACTTACTTGCACCTGTCACTACAAGCACCTGTCAGTACAAGCACCTGTCACTACAAGCACCTGTCACTACAAGCACCTGTCACTACATGCACCTGCCACTACAGCACTTGTCACTACATTTACCTGCCACTACACACACCTGCCACTACACACACCTGCCACTACAGGCACCTGCCAAATTGATTTTCCCACCAAAAGTCTTCCATATTTATCTAGCGCCTGCTTTCCCATTGAGGAGGCAAGATGCGATGGTTTGAATCCCCGTCGCCAAAAAGCGGCATTTTTTATTCCAAAATTATATCTATATTGCATGGCAGTAGTGATTTATTCTCTTTTCTGCTCCCATTTTTTTACCCAAAGGAATTAAGACATGGCAATCACATATGTGCATCACTGTAGAGTCTTTATTAACTGACCCAAATTTGATGCCGATAGGACCTTGTTCTCCCCATGAAAACTCAAAAGACTGACAAATTGATTTTCCCGCCAAAAAAATTCTTCCAAATTTACATTTATATTGCATGGCAGCATTGATTCATTCTCTTTTCTGCTCGCATTTTTGACTCAAAGGAATTAAGATGCACCTGTCACTATATGCACCTGTCACTACACGCACCTGTCACTACACACACCTGCCACTACAGCACCTGCCACTTCTTACTTACTTGCACCTGTCACTACAAGCACCTGTCACTACAAGCACCTGTCACTACATGCACCTGCCACTACAGCACTTATCACTACATTTACCTGCCACTACACACACCTGCCACTACACACACCTGCCACTACAGGCAGCTGCCAAATTGATTTTCCCACCAAAAAGTCTTCCATATTTATCTAGCGCCTGCTTTCCCATTGAGGAGGCAAGATGCGATGGTTTGAATCCCCCGTCGCCAAAAAAACGGCATGGTGATTTTATTCCAAAATTATATCTATATTGCATGGCAGTAGTGATTTATTCTCTTTTCTGCTCCCATTTTTTTACCCAAAGGAATTAAGACATGGCAATCACATATGTGCATCACTGTAGAGTCTTTATTAACTGACCCAAATTTGATGCCGATAGGACCTTGTTCTCCCCATGAAAATTCAAAAAAGACTGACAAATTGATTTTCCCGCCAAAAAAATTCTTCCAAATTTACATTTATATTGCATGGCAGCATTGATTCATTCTCTTTTCTGCTCGCATTTTTGACTCAAAGGAATTAAGATGCACCTGTCACTATATGCACCTGTCACTACACGCACCTGTCACTACACACACCTGCCACTACAGCACCTGCCACTTCTTACTTACTTGCACCTGTCACTACAAGCACCTGTCAGTACAAGCACCTGTCACTACAAGCACCTGTCACTACAAGCACCTGTCACTACATGCACCTGCCACTACAGCACTTGTCACTACATTTACCTGCCACTACACACACCTGCCACTACACACACCTGCCACTACAGGCACCTGCCAAATTGATTTTCCCACCAAAAAGTCTTCCATATTTATCTAGCGCCTGCTTTCCCATTGAGGAGGCAAGATGCGATGGTTTGAATCCCCCGTCGCCAAAAAAACGGCATTTTTTTTTTATTCCAAAATTATATCTATATTGCATGGCAGTAGTGATTTATTCTCTTTTCTGCTCCCATTTTTTTACCCAAAGGAATTAAGACATGGCAATCACATATGTGCATCACTGTAGAGTCTTTATTAACTGACCCAAATTTGATGCCGATAGGACCTTGTTCTCCCCATGAAAATTCAAAAAAGACTGACAAATTGATTTTCCCGCCAAAAAAATTCTTCCAAATTTACATTTATATTGCATGGCAGCATTGATTCATTCTCTTTTCTGCTCGCATTTTTGACTCAAAGGAATTAAGACATGGCAATCACATATGCGCATCACTGTAGAGTCTTTATTACGTGACCCAAATTTGATGACGATTGGACCTTGTTCTCCCCATGAAAATTCAAAAAAGACTGACAAATTTAGCCAGGCTCCACTTTGGGCCTTCAGTGATCTTCCACATTCTCATTTGTACCATGTAAAATGCTTTTTGGCTGCCAATCAGTGATCTTTGAACCCAGGCCCACCAAATTTGACTCAGTAGATGTCCTGACACCCCTCTACAATAATATTGACATGAAAAGTACCTCAGACCATCGGTAGAGTTAATTGCTTTTCTCAAAATAACCTCCGCAGTATGGCCTTAGATCCATTAGACCCAAAGGTTGCAAGCATGACTTTTAGACCATGCACTTTTTCACAATGTCGCACAGAGCTCATTTTCAAATATGTCTTCAGGATTGTTGAGCCGAGTAGAACGATGTCATTTTGGTGTCTGTCGGCCTCGCGCTTTTCTATAGGCGGAGCCTCGACCGAGCTCCGTTTATCATAAACAAAGCCCCGTCAAATCGTCAAACATGAACCAAATGACTTGAAATTCACAACTCTACCACAAAAACAGAATTAGAAACGTTTTCTAAAATATCATGCTTGTAGCACTTGAGGAACTCTACTTATCTTCCCGAAGGTCATTTTGAAAAATGGTCAATAACATGGTTATCAGCATGGGTCACTTGCTTACCCTTTCAAATTTGGTACATATCAGACCTCTATCTACCTTAGTCTCATGGAAGCCACTCACTTGGAAGTTGGAAGTTGGAAGTTAGAATGTGATAATTGTAGGGTCAAAAAGTGTATTTTAACAGATAAAATGGCATAGAAATCATTAAATCCCATCTTAAACCTAATACACCTTTATATACCTTAATCTTCGTAATTTTAAAATATGGAGAAAAATATGGAGAAAAATATGGAGAAAAATATGGAGAAAAATATGGAGAAAAATATGGAGAAATGTAATTTGACAGGAAAAATGGCATAGAAAACCTTAAATCCCATCTTAAACCTAATACACCTTTATATACCTTAATCTGCGTAATTTTAAAATATGGAAGAAAATATGGAGAAAAATATGGAGAAAAATATGGAGAAAAATATGGAGAAAAATATGGCAGAAAAATATGGGTTGTTTTCAATGTGATAATTATATGGTCAAAAAGTGTAATTTGACAGGAAAAATGGCATAGAAAACCTTAAATCCCATCTTAAACCTAATACACCTTTATATACCTTAATCTGCGTAATTTTAAAATATGGAAGAAAATATGGAGAAAAATATGGAGAAAAATATGGAGAAAAATATGGAGAAAAATATGGAGAAAAATATGGGTTGTTTTCAATGTGATAATTATATGGTCAAAAAGTGTAATTTGACAGGAAAAATGGCATAGAAATCATGTCAACTTGGGATGGTTTGAAGCCCCGTCGCCAAGGAAACGGGCGCGGTTTCGGGGGCGCCTGCTTTCCCATTGAGGAGGCAGGATGCGATGGTTTGAAACCCCGTCGCCATGAAACGGCGTGGTTTCCCGCCAAATTTATTTTCCAAAATTATATCTATATTGCATGGCAACAATGATTCATTCTCTTTTCTGCTCCCATTTTTTACCCAAAGGAATTAAGACATGGCAATCACATATGCGCATCACTGTAGAGTCTTTATTACGTGACCCAAATTTGATGCCGATAGGACCTTGTTCTCCCCATGAAAATTCAAAAGACTGACAAATTGATTTTCCCGCCAAAAAAATTACAAATTTACATCTATATTGCATGGCAGCATTGATTCATTCTCTTTTCTGCTCCCATTTTTACCCAAAGGAATCAAGACATGGCAATCACATATGTCCATCACTGTACAGTCTTTATTACGTGACTCAAATTTGATGCCGATAGGACCTTGTTCTCCCCATGAAAATTCAAAAGACTGACAAATTGATTTTCCCGCCAAAAAATTCTTCCAAATTTACATCTATATTGCATGGCAGCATTGATTCATTCTCTTTTCTGCTTGCATTTTTACCCAAAGGAATTAAGATGCACCTGTCACTATATGCACCTGTCACTACACGCACCTGTCACTACACACACCTGCCACTACAGCACCTGCCACTTCTTACTTACTTGCACCTGTCACTACAAGCACCTGTCACTACAAGCACCTGTCAATACATGCACCTGTCACTACATGCACCTGCCACTACAGCACTTGTCACTACATTTACCTGCCACTACACACACCTGCCACTACACACACCTGCCACTACAGGCACCTGCCAAATTGATTTTCCCACCAAAAGTCTTCCATATTTATCTAGCGCCTGCTTTCCCATTGAGGAGGCAAGATCGATGGTTTGAATCCCCGTCGCCAAAAAAACGGCATTTTTAATTCCAAAATTATATCTATATTGCATGGCAGTAGTGATTTATTCTCTTTTCTGCTCCCATTTTTTTACCCAAAGGAATTAAGACATGGCAATCACATATGTGCATCACTGTAGAGTCTTTATTAACTGACCCAAATTTGATGCCGATAGGACCTTGTTCTCCCCAGGCAAATTCAAAAGACTGACAAATTGATTTTCCCGCCAAAAAATTCTTCCAAATTTACATCTATATTGCATGGCAGCATTGATTCATTCTCTTTTCTGCTCCCATTTTTTTACCCAAAGGAATTAAGACATGGCAATCACATATGTCCATCACTGTACAGTCTTTATTACGTGACCCAAATTTGATGCCGATAGGACTTTGTTCTCCCCATGAAAATTAAAAAAAGATTGACAAATTGATTTTCCCGCCAAAAAAATAATTCAAAATTTACATCTATATTGCATGGCAGCATTGATTCATTCTCTTTTCTGCTCCCATTTTTTTACCCAAAGGAATTAAGACATGGCAATCACATATGTCCATCACTGTACAGTCTTTATTACGTGACCCAAATTTGATGCCGATAGGACCTTGTTCTCCCCATGAAAATTCAAAAAAGACTGACAAATTTAGCCAGGCTCCACTTTGGGCCTTCAGTGATCTTCCACATTCTCATTTGTACCATGTAAAATGCTTTTTGGCTGCCAATCAGTGATCTTTGAACCCAGGCCCACCAAATTTGACTCAGTAGATGTCCTGACACCCCTCTACAATAATATTGACATGAAAAGTACCTCAGACCATCGGTAGAGTTAATTGCTTTTCTCAAAATAACCTCCGCAGTATGGCCTTAGATCCATTAGACCCAAGGGTTACAAGCTTGACTTTTGGACCATGCACTTTTTCACAATGTCACACAGAGCTCATTTTCAAATATGTCGTCGGGATTGTTGAGCCGAGTAGAACGATGTCAGTTTGGTGTCAGTCGGCCTCGCGCTTTTCTATAGGCGGAGCCTCGAGCAGCGCCGTTTTTCATAAACAAAGCCCCGTGAAATCGTCAAACATGAACCAAATGACTTGAAATTCACAACTCTACCACAAAAACAGAATTAGAAACGTTTTCTAAAATATCATGCTTGTAGCACTTGAGGAACTCTACTTAGCTTTCCGAAGGTCATTTTGAAAAATGGTCAATAACATGGTTATCAGCATGGGTCACTTGCTTATCCTTTCAAATTTGGTACATATCAGACCTTTTTCTGTTCATTAAGTTCAGGAAAAGACTGACAAATTGATTTTCCCGCCAAAAAAAAAATTACAAATTTACATCTATATTGCATGGCAGCATTGATTCATTCTCTTTTCTGCTCCCATTTTTTACCCAAAGGAATTAAGACATGGCAATCACATATGTCCATCACTGTACAGTCTTTATTACGTGACCCAAATTTGATGACGATAGGACCTTGTTCTCCCCATGAAAATTCAAAAAGACTGACAAATTTAGCCAGGCTCCACTTTGGGCCTTCAGTGATCTTCCACATTCTCATTTGTACCATGTAAAATGCTTTTTGGCTGCCAATCAGTGATAATTGAACCCAGGCCCACCAAATTTGACTCAGTAGATGTCCTGACACCCCTCTACAATAATATTGACATGAAAAGTA
>JAVCWC010000034.1:55000-100926 GCA_034769755.1 Odontamblyopus lacepedii
CAGTGAGTTTTTTGTAGCTCCCACATATTGTGTCCCACATTGTGCACAGAAAATCAAATAGACACAATTGTATGTATATGAGGTAAATAATTGAGTGATTTTGAAAATGTCCTGTGTGGTTCTGTTGTAAATGTACTGTTTGTGTGTTAGCACTCCCTCTAACAAATGTGGTCTAGGGACATATTGGGGGGGTCTGAGTTTCGCTCTCACCAAAATGTTTTTTAAATTATTGCCCTTTCTATAGGCTGAAATCAGCCCATGTTGAGATAATAAACCCTGTTTAAGAATTAACTCCTTGTAATTTTTCCTTAGGGCATGCTGCACTCTAGTGGACATGGTCGAGAAAGCAGTTATCAGGGGAATGATTTCTTTTTGGTGTTCCTTGCTGTTTGCTTTATTGAAGTTTTTAAACATTCTCTTAAAAGGATCTTTGATAACCCCTTCTCCTGAGGGCCTGGAATAACGTTTTGCCTGCCTGCTTGAAGTCGAATGTTGTGTGCATATGCGTTTGAACCGAATTAATTGTGATTTGATTAGTCCTTTAAATGTGTGTTTGGGGTGGAAACTAGATTTATACAGCAGGGCATGCGTGTCGGTAGGTTTGAAATAAACCTTAGTGTCTAATGTTTGGTGAGTGTGAAACTGGTGTCCTTTATAAATGGTGGTGTCCAAAAAATCAATTGAGTCCTGTGAAAATGTGTGTTTGAGGGTAATAGAGGAATCATGTGTATTCAAGATATGAAAAAATGTTTTAAAATCTTCCTCTGAGTGGGTCCAAATCCCAAATATGTCATCCAGGTATCTAAGGTACAGTAGTGGTTTTAAAGGGCACTTTTTCAGGGCCTTTTCTTCCCAATCTGCCATGAAAATGTTGGCATAAGCCGGTGCAAATTTTTTGCCCATTGCTGTCCCCTTAATCTGTAAATAGAATTCTCCTTCAAATTCAAAATCATTCCTGGTCAGATTGATTTCTAATAATTGGAGTATTTCCGGGTCTGGTCTTTTGGGGTCGGGGTATTTTAGGAAAATGTCTGCCACTGTCCTGATGCCTGCCTGAATGTCTATGTTTGTGTAAAGGAATCCACATCTATGGTGAAGAATGAAGCGTGCAAAGGAATAGTCATGGTGCTGATGAGAGAGATGAAATGATATGTGTCCTTGATGTATGCTGGGTGTCGTGTGGACAAAGGGGTGAGGAAGGAGTCAATGTACTCGGCTGTGTGGTACGTCTCACTGTTGCAGTCGGATACTATTGGACGTCCGGGAGGTATGTGGAATGGGAGGGACCACTTTTCTGGGTCTTTGTGAATCTTAGGGAGCATGTAAAATCTCCTGGCCCTGGGGTTGGTGTCGCCCCTGAGGTACACTCTCTGTTTGTCTGTAATGTAGTGTTTGGTGTGTAGGTTATCCACAATTTGGTGTATGAAGGGTACTGTTTTGTAAAAAATGGGGGTGTCCAATTTAACATAATATGTGCTGTCCTTTAGTTGACGTAGACCCTCCCAGACATACTGCTCCTGTCCATTACCACCACTGCACTACCCTTATCTGCTGGTTTGATGACCAGCTGTGTGTTCCCCGTCAGACTCTGAAGGGCTTCACATTCAGCAGGGGATAAGTTAGGCCGCTCTCTCATTAGACCAAATTGTGCATTAAAATCATGCATGTCCTTTTTGATAAGGACCCGGGTCTCTGGTGGCAGTTGGTCCCAGGATGGTGACCACTCAGAGGGCAACTCAAATGAATTTCGGACCTGTGGGGTGGGTTGTCCGTTAAAGAAAAGGGCTAACTTAATTTTTTATGGTAATTTTGAATATCCCATTGCAATTGTTGTTTTTGATTTTTGGTGGTTTGGATGGTCGGGACAAATGTGAGTCCTTTATCCAGAAGCCTCAGTTGAGAGTCAGTTAATTTAACTCTCTCTGTCAGCACCACAACATTCCGGGGCCTACAGGTTGTAGGGTCTGCTTGCCCCGTGACCATTAACTTTGGGGGGCCATTAAGTTTAAATGCTGGCACCAGTGTTCCAGCATGGCATTGGCTGTCTCTCTGGTCCAGTGGATGTCATCATGTTCTGTGTTAAAGAGATGCCTGGGGAGCAGAGGGAGAAATGGCACGTACTGCGCCATATATTCGTTCAAGGACCTCAAACTTGTTTTCTCCTGAAGGGTTAAGTTGGTGGAATAGTTGACCAGTGGCACCCAGAGCTGCGCAAAAGGGAATCTCCTCCTAGCGGTGCTCACAGCTGCTCGCATCTGTTTTATGGAGGTCTCCTTTGCTTTCTGCCCCCTGCTGTTGAGACCGAAAGCCAACACTATTTTCTCCACCCTAGTGAACACTAAGGCATTTGCCAAAAGAGACTGGGCATGTCGGAAATTTGCCCCGGAAACTGTCTATTTGGAGGTCCTCCACCTCATATAGTGGGATCCGTGCCAGATTGGAGTCCCCGATAATAAGAAACTTCTTATTCACAGTCAGACCCCAGTCAATCAATTTTTTGTGCGTATTGATGTGTCTTGTGACTGTATATTTATTTCGCACTGGGAGCAGAGAGAGGCGAGGAGCTCTGCATCCGACTGTGGTCCCCAGTCTTTTTCGGCTAAGGTCTCCAAGTGGGAGTAATCAGGTTGATCTGGTTGATCCGCCCGGTGAACCTGGACTGGAGCTAAAATGGGAGATGGGTCCCGGGTGCTATTCTCCCCCTCCAATATCTGGAAAGACACAAGAGGAGGCTGTGGGACACCGGGTGGAGGAGGAGGGGGAGGAGGAGAGGAAGCTCCAGAAGAGGGTTTTTTCCTTTTCTGTCCTGAATTTGTGTCCAGTTGGTGTTCTATTTCACTATCGAAGTGTTCAGAGGGGCAAACCACTGGGTTTCGAAAGTGGGCTCTACGTAGGGCTCTTTTCTCCAGAGGAGGATTCTGAGGAGTGGAGTGCTCCAGAGGAGGATTCTGAGGAAGGGACTTCTCCAGAAGGGACTTCTCTGGTTCTTTTTTTGTATTGTTACCCTGGTGTTCGTGTGGAATGGTCATTGTGGAAACAGTGACCATCGTAATCTGTGGAGTCTGGGGCACGTCCTGTAATGATCTGTCATGGCTCACTGGGGACGTGGGGGGTTCTGGTGACGTGTGAAGCTCCTGTGTGGGTGCTTGTGCCACATTCCCCTGGGTTTGAGTTCCCTGGTTCCCCCCAGATGTACCCTGTTCTCCTGAGCCCAACCTGGATCTGAGGACTGTCTCAGTCTCCTCTATTACCTCCTGCGTGATATGGGGAACATTCTTCCTGGCCCACCTGACAGCTATCATGAATGCATGGGACCAATTTGTGGGAGAGTCCTGTATAAGTTCTGCCAGGATCCTTTCCATATGCATTTCATAGTGCTCCTTTAAGATGATCAGTGTGGTATGGCCCCAGTTTTAGCATTCCCCACGATTAGATCACTTGTCTGAGGACTAGGTAGTGCAGGTTTTATCATAGCGCACAGGTTATCCACCATGCGCCTGATCATAGCCAGTTCCCTCACTCCCGCCCCAGGAAACTTTACGCAGATGGTGCATAGTTCTGAGAAGGAGTGCAGTTTTTTGATCAATAATGACAGTTCTCTGTCCGCAGGTTGATAGGGATTACGTGCGTGGTGTTGTCGTGGAACCGTCCTGGTTCCGTATCCCTCCACGCGTGCTACCCGGTCCGGAGATTCCCCGCGCGGGGCTGGACCCGCTCGGGGCCTCCGCCGTGTTCGCTCCCGCTGGGGAGGACCGTGGCCCGGGGGAGAAGCGGAGGGGCGTCTTCGTGGGACCCGCTGGGGTAGCAGAGGGGCATGGCCCCGTGGAATGGACTCTGCGCGGGGCATGCGCCACGGCCGCTTCCGTGTAGGAGAGGCCGCGCGGCGTCTTCGAGGGAGGCGCTGGGGTAGCGGAGCCACAGCACCACCGCGAGCTACGCCCCCGCGGCCCTGACGAACCACCGAGGCGTAGGACGGACGCGATGGCCCGGGGAACCGGGAACCATCGACACAAGGGGGCACTGGCATGTTAGGAGCAGAGTTTGGGGCCCGCCTCCCGGAGGAGACGGGCAAAGCACGGGCCCTCGCTAGGCCGATGGAACGCTGCGCTCCGCTGCTTTGGAGCCGAGTAGGCCGGGCACCTCGTTGCGGTGTCCGGCCCCGGGCTCGCTGGGCTGGGCGCCGGTAGCGAACCTGAGTCCAGCCTGGCATGTTAATCGTTCAATAAAAGTATATATATTTTTTTTGTCTTTTTGTTTTTTTATGAAAATAAAGCTAAAAAATGAAAAACTTTAAAAATAAACTAAAACAAAATCTTTTAAAGAGCTCAAAAAATTGTGCCTTTTCACGACGTTTCGACTAGTTTTCTAGTCTTCTTCAGGTGAAGGCACAATGTAAAATGGTGTGGAAGTTATAAGTTCTGGAGAGAGTTGTGTCTCGTTGTAGGGTCAAAGCGATTATGAGGAAAGGAGAGAGTTGCCTGGGCAAGTCCCACTGCTGCAGGGGGGAGGAGCAAAGGGGGCTGGGCTAAAGTGTATATGAGCTGAATGCTCACACAGCTTTTCCTTTTTTACTTCTGAAATGTATTTTTATGAATTTAATCCAAACTAGATGAACTTTTAATCTTTTTTTCTTTTTGGATTTTAAATTTTACCCTTTTTGGATTTAAGATTAAATTATTAACATTTATTAGCATTTAACTAATTTATAAACTAATTTATTAAAGTTTTTTTTGAGTCCCAAATGTATTTTAACGTATGACAATGCCCCTTGTTGTTCGGGTTAGGGGTTAGGGTTAAGGTTAGGGTTTGGGGTTAGGATAGGGTTAGAATTAGGGTTAGAATTAGGGTTAAGGTTAGGGGTTAAGGTTAGGGCTAGGGGTTAGGGTTAAGGTTAGGGGTTAGGGTTAAGGTTAGGATTAGGGTTAGGGGTTAGGGTTAAGGTTAGGGGTTAGGGTTAAGGTTAGGATTAGGGTTGGGGGTTAGGGTTAAGGTTAGGGGTTAGGGTTAAGGTTAGGATTAGGGTTAGGGCTAGGGGTTAGGGTTAGGGGTTAGGGGTTAGGGTTGAGGTTAGGGGTTAGGGTTAAGGTTAGGATTAGGTTTAGGGTTAGGAGTTAAGGTTAGGGGTTAGGGTTAAGGTTAGGATTAGGGTTAGGGTTGAGGTTAGGGGTTAGGGTTAGGGTTAAGGTTAGGATTAGGGTTAGGGGTTAGGGTTAAGGTTAGGGGTTAGGGCTCAAAGGGTTAAGTTGGAATCAATTCAGTCCCCTTGGATGTTTTGTGTCTAACCGAGACACCCATTTTCTTTGTGTCTCCCGCCTCTCCTTTTCTGTCCAGAAAATATTACTCTGAAGTCCCGCCACTCTCACAGAATGCACACCATGTGAGATAAAATGTGAAATTAAAAAGGATGGAGGTCTATTGCCCCCTGAGGGATTGTTCAGGCACAACATGATGTTCCGTTTGTGTTGGAGCATACAAATAGTCAGTGAGTTTTTTGTAGCTCCCACATATTGTGTCCCACATTGTGCACAGAAAATCAAATAGACACAATTGTATGTATATGAGGTAAATAATTGAGTGATTTTGAAAATGTCCTGTGTGGTTCTGTTGTAAATGTACTGTTTGTGTGTTAGCACTCCCTCTAACAAATGTGGTCTAGGGACATATTGGGGGTCTGAGTTTCGCTCTCACCAAAATGTTTTTCAAATTATTGCCCTTTCTATAGGCTGAAATCAGCCCATGTTGAGATAATAAACCCTGTTTAAGAATTAACTCCTTGTAATTTTTCCTTAGGGCATGCTGCACTCTAGTGGACATGGTCGAGAAAGCAGTTATCAGGGGAATGATTTCTTTTGGTGTTCCTTGCTGTTTGCTTTATTGAAGTTTTTTAAACATTCTCTTAAAAAGGATCTTTGATAACCCCTTCTCCTGAGGGCCTGGAATAACGTTTTGCCTGCCTGCTTGAAGTCCGAATGTTGTGTGCATATGCGTTTGAACCGAATTAATTGTGATTTGATTAGTCCTTTAAATGTGTGTTTGGGGTGGAAACTAGATTTATACAGCAGGGCATGCGTGTCGGTAGGTTTGAAATAAACCTTAGTGTCTAATGTTTGGTGAGTGTGAAACTGGTGTCCTTTATAAATGGTGGTGTCCAAAAAATCAATTGAGTCCTGTGAAAATGTGTGTTTGAGGGTAATAGAGGAATCATGTGTATTCAAGATATGAAAAAATGTTTTAAAATCTTCCTCTGAGTGGGTCCAAATCCCAAATATGTCATCCAGGTATCTAAGGTACAGTAGTGGTTTTAAAGGGCACTTTTTCAGGGCCTTTTCTTCCCAATCTGCCATGAAAATGTTGGCATAAGCCGGTGCAAATTTTTTGCCCATTGCTGTCCCCTTAATCTGTAAATAGAATTCTCCTTCAAATTCAAAATCATTCCTGGTCAGATTGATTTCTAATAATTGGAGTATTTCCGGGTCTGGTCTTTTGGGGTCGGGGTATTTTAGGAAAATGTCTGCCACTGTCCTGATGCCTGCCTGAATGTCTATGTTTGTGTAAAGGGAATCCACATCTATGGTGAAGAATGAAGCGTGCAAAGGAATAGTCATGGTGCTGATGAGAGAGATGAAATGATATGTGTCCTTGATGTATGCTGGGTGTCGTGTGGACAAAGGGGTGAGGAAGGAGTCAATGTACTCGGCTGTGTGGTACGTCTCACTGTTGCAGTCGGATACTATTGGACGTCCGGGAGGTATGTGGAATGGGAGGGACCACTTTTCTGGGTCTTTGTGAATCTTAGGGAGCATGTAAAATCTCCTGGCCCTGGGGTTGGTGTCGCCCCTGAGGTACACTCTCTGTTTGTCTGTAATGTAGTGTTTGGTGTGTAGGTTATCCACAATTTGGTGTATGAAGGGTACTGTTTTGTAAAAAATGGGGGTGTCCAATTTAACATAATATGTGCTGTCCTTTAGTTGACGTAGACCCTCCCAGACATACTGCTCCCTGTCCATTACCACCACTGCACTACCCTTATCTGCTGGTTTGATGACCAGCTGTGTGTTCCCCGTCAGACTCTGAAGGGCTTCACATTCAGCAGGGGATAAGTTAGGCCGCTCTCTCATTAGACCAAATTGTGCATTAAAATCATGCATGTCCTTTTTGATAAGGACCCGGGTCTCTGGTGGCAGTTGGTCCCAGGATGGTGACCACTCAGAGGGCAACTCAAATGAATTTCGGACCTGTGGGGTGGGTTGTCCGTTAAAGAAAAGGGCTAACTTAATTTTTTTATGGTAATTTTGAATATCCCATTGCAATTGTTGTTTTTGATTTTTGGTGGTTTGGATGGTCGGGACAAATGTGAGTCCTTTATCCAGAAGCCTCAGTTGAGAGTCAGTTAATTTAACTCTCTCTGTCAGCACCACAACATTCCGGGGCCTACAGGTTGTAGGGTCTGCTTGCCCCGTGACCATTAACTTTGGGGGGCCATTAAGTTTAAATGCTGGCACCAGTGTTCCAGCATGGCATTGGCTGTCTCTCTGGTCCAGTGGATGTCATCATGTTCTGTGTTAAAGAGATGCCTGGGGAGCAGAGGGAGAAATGGCACGTACTGCGCCATATATTCGTTCAAGGACCTCAAACTTGTTTTCTCCTGAAGGGTTAAGTTGGTGGAATAGTTGACCAGTGGCACCCAGAGCTGCGCAAAAGGGAATCTCCTCCTAGCGGTGCTCACAGCTGCTCGCATCTGTTTTATGGAGGTCTCCTTTGCTTTCTGCCCCCTGCTGTTGAGACCGAAAGCCAACACTATTTTCTCCACCCTAGTGAACACTAAGGCATTTGCCAAAAGAGACTGGGCATGTCGGAAATTTGCCCCTGAAACTGTCTATTTGGAGGTCCTCCACCTCATATAGTGGGATCCGTGCCAGATTGGAGTCCCCGATAATAAGAAACTTCTTATTCACAGTCAGACCCCAGTCAATCAATTTTTTGTGCGTATTGATGTGTCTTGTGACTGTATATTTATTTCGCACTGGGGAGCAGAGAGAGGCGAGGAGCTCTGCATCCGACTGTGGTCCCCAGTCTTTTTCGGCTAAGGTCTCCAAGTGGGAGTAATCAGGTTGATCTGGTTGATCCGCCCGGTGAACCTGGACTGGAGCTAAAATGGGAGATGGGTCCCGGGTGCTATTCTCCCCCTCCAATATCTGGAAAGACACAAGAGGAGGCTGTGGGACACCGGGGGGAGGAGGAGGGGGAGGAGGAGAGGAAGCTCCAGAAGAGGGTTTTTTCCTTTTCTGTCCTGAATTTGTGTCCAGTTGGTGTTCTATTTCACTATCGAAGTGTTCAGAGGGGCAAACCACTGGGTTTCGAAAGTGGGCTCTACGTAGGGCTCTTTTCTCCAGAGGAGGATTCTGAGGAGTGGAGTGCTCCAGAGGAGGATTCTGAGGAAGGGACTTCTCCAGAAGGGACTTCTCTGGTTCTTTTTTTGTATTGTTACCCTGGTGTTCGTGTGGAATGGTCATTGTGGAAACAGTGACCATCGTAATCTGTGGAGTCTGGGGCACGTCCTGTAATGATCTGTCATGGCTCACTGGGGACGTGGGGGGTTCTGGTGACGTGTGAAGCTCCTGTGTGGGTGCTTGTGCCACATTCCCCTGGGTTTGAGTTCCCTGGTTCCCCCCAGATGTACCCTGTTCTCCTGAGCCCAACCTGGATCTGAGGACTGTCTCAGTCTCCTCTATTACCTCCTGCGTGATATGGGGAACATTCTTCCTGGCCCACCTGACAGCTATCATGAATGCATGGGACCAATTTGTGGGAGAGTCCTGTATAAGTTCTGCCAGGATCCTTTCCATATGCATTTCATAGTGCTCCTTTAAGATGATCAGTGTGGTATGGCCCCAGTTTTTAGCATTCCCCACGATTAGATCACTTGTCTGAGGACTAGGTAGTGCAGGTTTTATCATAGCGCACAGGTTATCCACCATGCGCCTGATCATAGCCGGTTCCCTCACTCCCGCCCCAGGGAAACTTTACGCAGATGGTGCATAGTTCTGAGAAGGGAGTGCAGTTTTTTGATCAATAATGACAGTTCTCTGTCCGCAGGTTGATAGGGATTACGTGCGTGGTGTTGTCGTGGAACCGTCCTGGTTCCGTATCCCTCCACGCGTGCTACCCGGTCCGGAGATTCCCCGCGCGGGGCTGGACCCGCTCGGGGCCTCCGCCGTGTTCGCTCCCGCTGGGGAGGACCGTGGCCCGGGGGAGAAGCGGAGGGGCGTCTTCGTGGGACCCGCTGGGGTAGCAGAGGGGCATGGCCCCGTGGAATGGACTCTGCGCGGGGCATGCGCCACGGCCGCTTCCGTGTAGGAGAGGCCGCGCGGCGTCTTCGAGGGAGGCGCTGGGGTAGCGGAGCCACAGCACCACCGCGAGCTACGCCCCCGCGGCCCTGACGAACCACCGAGGCGTAGGACGGACGCGATGGCCCGGGGAACCGGGAACCATCGACACAAGGGGGCACTGGCATGTTAGGAGCAGAGTTTGGGGCCCGCCTCCCGGAGGAGACGGGCAAAGCACGGGCCCTCGCTAGGCCGATGGAACGCTGCGCTCCGCTGCTTTGGAGCCGAGTAGGCCGGGCACCTCGTTGCGGTGTCCGGCCCCGGGCTCGCTGGGCTGGGCGCCGGTAGCGAACCTGAGTCCAGCCTGGCATGTTAATCGTTCAATAAAAGTATATATATTTTTTTTCTTTTTGTTTTTTTATGAAAATAAAGCTAAAAAATGAAAAACTTTAAAAATAAACTAAAACAAAATCTTTTAAAGAGCTCAAAAAATTGTGCCTTTTCACGACGTTTCGACTAGTTTTCTAGTCTTCTTCAGGTGAAGGCACAATGTAAAATGGTGTGGAAGTTATAAGTTCTGGAGAGAGTTGTGTCTCGTTGTAGGGTCAAAGCGATTATGAGGAAAGGAGAGAGTTGCCTGGGCAAGTCCCACTGCTGCAGGGGGGAGGAGCAAAGGGGGCTGGGCTAAAGTGTATATGAGCTGAATGCTCACACAGCTTTTCCTTTTTTACTTCTGAAATGTATTTTTATGAATTTAATCCAAACTAGATGAACTTTTAATCTTTTTTTCTTTTTGGATTTTAAATTTTACCCTTTTTGGATTTAAGATTAAATTATTAACATTTATTAGCATTTAACTAATTTATAAACTAATTTATTAAAGTTTTTTTTGAGTCCCAAATGTATTTTAACGTATGACAATGCCCCTTGTTGTTCGGGTTAGGGGTTAGGGTTAAGGTTAGGGTTTGGGGTTAGGATAGGGTTAGAATTAGGGTTAGAATTAGGGTTAAGGTTAGGGGTTAAGGTTAGGGCTAGGGGTTAGGGTTAAGGTTAGGGGTTAGGGTTAAGGTTAGGATTAGGGTTAGGGGTTAGGGTTAAGGTTAGGGGTTAGGGTTAAGGTTAGGATTAGGGTTGGGGGTTAGGGTTAAGGTTAGGGGTTAGGGTTAAGGTTAGGATTAGGGTTAGGGCTAGGGGTTAGGGTTAGGGGTTAGGGGTTAGGGTTGAGGTTAGGGGTTAGGGTTAGGGTTAAGGTTAGGATTAGGGTTAGGGGTTAGGGTTAAGGTTAGGGGTTAGGGTTAAGGTTAGGATTAGGGTTAGGGTTGAGGTTAGGGGTTAGGGTTAGGGTTAAGGTTAGGATTAGGGTTAGGGGTTAGGGTTAAGGTTAGGGGTTAGGGCTCAAAGGGTTAAGTTGGAATCAATTCAGTCCCCTTGGATGTTTTGTGTCTAACCGAGACACCCATTTTCTTTGTGTCTCCCGCCTCTCCTTTTCTGTCCAGAAAATATTACTCTGAAGTCCCGCCACTCTCACAGAATGCACACCATGTGAGATAAAATGTGAAATTAAAAAGGATGGAGGTCTATTGCCCCCTGAGGGATTGTTCAGGCACAACATGATGTTCCGTTTGTGTTGGAGCATACAAATAGTCAGTGAGTTTTTTGTAGCTCCCACATATTGTGTCCCACATTGTGCACAGAAAATCAAATAGACACAATTGTATGTATATGAGGTAAATAATTGAGTGATTTTGAAAATGTCCTGTGTGGTTCTGTTGTAAATGTACTGTTTGTGTGTTAGCACTCCCTCTAACAAATGTGGTCTAGGGACATATTGGGGGGGTCTGAGTTTCGCTCTCACCAAAATGTTTTTCAAATTATTGCCCTTTCTATAGGCTGAAATCAGCCCATGTTGAGATAATAAACCCTGTTTAAGAATTAACTCCTTGTAATTTTTCCTTAGGGCATGCTGCACTCTAGTGGACATGGTCGAGAAAGCAGTTATCAGGGGAATGATTTCTTTTTGGTGTTCCTTGCTGTTTGCTTTATTGAAGTTTTTTAAACATTCTCTTAAAAAGGATCTTTGATAACCCCTTCTCCTGAGGGCCTGGAATAACGTTTTGCCTGCCTGCTTGAAGTCCGAATGTTGTGTGCATATGCGTTTGAACCGAATTAATTGTGATTTGATTAGTCCTTTAAATGTGTGTTTGGGGTGGAAACTAGATTTATACAGCAGGGCATGCGTGTCGGTAGGTTTGAAATAAACCTTAGTGTCTAATGTTTGGTGAGTGTGAAACTGGTGTCCTTTATAAATGGTGGTGTCCAAAAAATCAATTGAGTCCTGTGAAAATGTGTGTTTGAGGGTAATAGAGGAATCATGTGTATTCAAGATATGAAAAAATGTTTTAAAATCTTCCTCTGAGTGGGTCCAAATCCCAAATATGTCATCCAGGTATCTAAGGTACAGTAGTGGTTTTAAAGGGCACTTTTTCAGGGCCTTTTCTTCCCAATCTGCCATGAAAATGTTGGCATAAGCCGGTGCAAATTTTTTGCCCATTGCTGTCCCCTTAATCTGTAAATAGAATTCTCCTTCAAATTCAAAATCATTCCTGGTCAGATTGATTTCTAATAATTGGAGTATTTCCGGGTCTGGTCTTTTGGGGTCGGGGTATTTTAGGAAAATGTCTGCCACTGTCCTGATGCCTGCCTGAATGTCTATGTTTGTGTAAAGGGAATCCACATCTATGGTGAAGAATGAAGCGTGCAAAGGAATAGTCATGGTGCTGATGAGAGAGATGAAATGATATGTGTCCTTGATGTATGCTGGGTGTCGTGTGGACAAAGGGGTGAGGAAGGAGTCAATGTACTCGGCTGTGTGGTACGTCTCACTGTTGCAGTCGGATACTATTGGACGTCCGGGAGGTATGTGGAATGGGAGGGACCACTTTTCTGGGTCTTTGTGAATCTTAGGGAGCATGTAAAATCTCCTGGCCCTGGGGTTGGTGTCGCCCCTGAGGTACACTCTCTGTTTGTCTGTAATGTAGTGTTTGGTGTGTAGGTTATCCACAATTTGGTGTATGAAGGGTACTGTTTTGTAAAAAATGGGGGTGTCCAATTTAACATAATATGTGCTGTCCTTTAGTTGACGTAGACCCTCCCAGACATACTGCTCCCTGTCCATTACCACCACTGCACTACCCTTATCTGCTGGTTTGATGACCAGCTGTGTGTTCCCCGTCAGACTCTGAAGGGCTTCACATTCAGCAGGGGATAAGTTAGGCCGCTCTCTCATTAGACCAAATTGTGCATTAAAATCATGCATGTCCTTTTTGATAAGGACCCGGGTCTCTGGTGGCAGTTGGTCCCAGGATGGTGACCACTCAGAGGGCAACTCAAATGAATTTCGGACCTGTGGGGTGGGTTGTCCGTTAAAGAAAAGGGCTAACTTAATTTTTATGGTAATTTTGAATATCCCATTGCAATTGTTGTTTTGATTTTTGGTGGTTTGGATGGTCGGGACAAATGTGAGTCCTTTATCCAGAAGCCTCAGTTGAGAGTCAGTTAATTTAACTCTCTCTGTCAGCACCACAACATTCCGGGGCCTACAGGTTGTAGGGTCTGCTTGCCCCGTGACCATTAACTTTGGGGGGCCATTAAGTTTAAATGCTGGCACCAGTGTTCCAGCATGGCATTGGCTGTCTCTCTGGTCCAGTGGATGTCATCATGTTCTGTGTTAAAGAGATGCCTGGGGAGCAGAGGGAGAAATGGCACGTACTGCGCCATATATTCGTTCAAGGACCTCAAACTTGTTTTCTCCTGAAGGGTTAAGTTGGTGGAATAGTTGACCAGTGGCACCCAGAGCTGCGCAAAAGGGAATCTCCTCCTAGCGGTGCTCACAGCTGCTCGCATCTGTTTTATGGAGGTCTCCTTTGCTTTCTGCCCCCTGCTGTTGAGACCGAAAGCCAACACTATTTTCTCCACCCTAGTGAACACTAAGGCATTTGCCAAAAGAGACTGGGCATGTCGGAAATTTGCCCCCGGGAAACTGTCTATTTGGAGGTCCTCCACCTCATATAGTGGGATCCGTGCCAGATTGGAGTCCCCGATAATAAGAAACTTCTTATTCACAGTCAGACCCCAGTCAATCAATTTTTTGTGCGTATTGATGTGTCTTGTGACTGTATATTTATTTCGCACTGGGGAGCAGAGAGAGGCGAGGAGCTCTGCATCCGACTGTGGTCCCCAGTCTTTTTCGGCTAAGGTCTCCAAGTGGGAGTAATCAGGTTGATCTGGTTGATCCGCCCGGTGAACCTGGACTGGAGCTAAAATGGGAGATGGGTCCCGGGTGCTATTCTCCCCCTCCAATATCTGGAAAGACACAAGAGGAGGCTGTGGGACACCGGGGGGAGGAGGAGGGGGAGGAGGAGAGGAAGCTCCAGAAGAGGGTTTTTTCCTTTTCTGTCCTGAATTTGTGTCCAGTTGGTGTTCTATTTCACTATCGAAGTGTTCAGAGGGGCAAACCACTGGGTTTCGAAAGTGGGCTCTACGTAGGGCTCTTTTCTCCAGAGGAGGATTCTGAGGAGTGGAGTGCTCCAGAGGAGGATTCTGAGGAAGGGACTTCTCCAGAAGGGACTTCTCTGGTTCTTTTGTATTGTTACCCTGGTGTTCGTGTGGAATGGTCATTGTGGAAACAGTGACCATCGTAATCTGTGGAGTCTGGGGCACGTCCTGTAATGATCTGTCATGGCTCACTGGGGACGTGGGGGGTTCTGGTGACGTGTGAAGCTCCTGTGTGGGTGCTTGTGCCACATTCCCCTGGGTTTGAGTTCCTGGTTCCCCCAGATGTACCCTGTTCTCCTGAGCCCAACCTGGATCTGAGGACTGTCTCAGTCTCCTCTATTACCTCCTGCGTGATATGGGGAACATTCTTCCTGGCCCACCTGACAGCTATCATGAATGCATGGGACCAATTTGTGGGAGAGTCCTGTATAAGTTCTGCCAGGATCCTTTCCATATGCATTTCATAGTGCTCCTTTAAGATGATCAGTGTGGTATGGCCCCAGTTTTTAGCATTCCCCACGATTAGATCACTTGTCTGAGGACTAGGTAGTGCAGGTTTTATCATAGCGCACAGGTTATCCACCATGCGCCTGATCATAGCCGGTTCCCTCACTCCCGCCCCAGGGGAAACTTTACGCAGATGGTGCATAGTTCTGAGAAGGGAGTGCAGTTTTTTGATCAATAATGACAGTTCTCTGTCCGCAGGTTGATAGGGATTACGTGCGTGGTGTTGTCGTGGAACCGTCCTGGTTCCGTATCCCTCCACGCGTGCTACCCGGTCCGGAGATTCCCCGCGCGGGGCTGGACCCGCTCGGGGCCTCCGCCGTGTTCGCTCCCGCTGGGGAGGACCGTGGCCCGGGGGAGAAGCGGAGGGGCGTCTTCGTGGGACCCGCTGGGGTAGCAGAGGGGCATGGCCCCGTGGAATGGACTCTGCGCGGGGCATGCGCCACGGCCGCTTCCGTGTAGGAGAGGCCGCGCGGCGTCTTCGAGGGAGGCGCTGGGGTAGCGGAGCCACAGCACCACCGCGAGCTACGCCCCCGCGGCCCTGACGAACCACCGAGGCGTAGGACGGACGCGATGGCCCGGGGAACCGGGAACCATCGACACAAGGGGGCACTGGCATGTTAGGAGCAGAGTTTGGGGCCCGCCTCCCGGAGGAGACGGGCAAAGCACGGGCCCTCGCTAGGCCGATGGAACGCTGCGCTCCGCTGCTTTGGAGCCGAGTAGGCCGGGCACCTCGTTGCGGTGTCCGGCCCCGGGCTCGCTGGGCTGGGCGCCGGTAGCGAACCTGAGTCCAGCCTGGCATGTTAATCGTTCAATAAAAGTATATATATTTTTTTTGTCTTTTTGTTTTTTTATGAAAATAAAGCTAAAAAATGAAAAACTTTAAAAATAAACTAAAACAAAATCTTTTAAAGAGCTCAAAAAATTGTGCCTTTTCACGACGTTTCGACTAGTTTTCTAGTCTTCTTCAGGTGAAGGCACAATGTAAAATGGTGTGGAAGTTATAAGTTCTGGAGAGAGTTGTGTCTCGTTGTAGGGTCAAAGCGATTATGAGGAAAGGAGAGAGTTGCCTGGGCAAGTCCCACTGCTGCAGGGGGGAGGAGCAAAGGGGGCTGGGCTAAAGTGTATATGAGCTGAATGCTCACACAGCTTTTCCTTTTTTACTTCTGAAATGTATTTTTATGAATTTAATCCAAACTAGATGAACTTTTAATCTTTTTTTCTTTTGGATTTTAAATTTTACCCTTTTGGATTTAAGATTAAATTATTAACATTTATTAGCATTTAACTAATTTATAAACTAATTTATTAAAGTTTTTTTGAGTCCCAAATGTATTTTAACGTATGACAATGCCCCTTGTTGTTCGGGTTAGGGTTAGGTTAAGGTTAGGGTTTGGGGTTAGGATAGGGTTAGAATTAGGGTTAGAATTAGGGTTAAGGTTAGGGGTTAAGGTTAGGGCTAGGGGTTAGGGTTAAGGTTAGGGGTTAGGGTTAGGGTTAGGATTAGGGTTAGGGGTTAGGGTTAAGGTTACGGTTTAGGGTTAAGGTTAGGATTAGGGTTGGGGGTTAGGGTTAAGGTTAGGGGTTAGGGTTAAGGTTAGGATTAGGGTTAGGGCTAGGGGTTAGGGTTAGGGGTTAGGGGTTAGGGTTGAGGTTAGGGGTTAGGGTTAGGGTTAAGGTTAAGGTTAGGATTAGGGTTAGGGGTTAGGGTTAAGGTTAGGGGTTAGGGTTAAGGTTAGGATTAGGGTTAGGGTTGAGGTTAGGGGTTAGGGTTAGGGTTAAGGTTAGGATTAGGGTTAGGGGTTAGGGTTAAGGTTAGGGGTTAGGGCTCAAAGGGTTAAGTTGGAATCAATTCAGTCCCCTTGGATGTTTTGTGTCTAACCGAGACACCCATTTTCTTTGTGTCTCCCGCCTCTCCTTTTCTGTCCAGAAAATATTACTCTGAAGTCCCGCCACTCTCACAGAATGCACACCATGTGAGATAAAATGTGAAATTAAAAAGGATGGAGGTCTATTGCCCCCTGAGGGATTGTTCAGGCACAACATGATGTTCCGTTTGTGTTGGAGCATACAAATAGTCAGTGAGTTTTTTGTAGCTCCCACATATTGTGTCCCACATTGTGCACAGAAAATCAAATAGACACAATTGTATGTATATGAGGTAAATAATTGAGTGATTTTGAAAATGTCCTGTGTGGTTCTGTTGTAAATGTACTGTTTGTGTGTTAGCACTCCCTCTAACAAATGTGGTCTAGGGACATATTGGGGGGGTCTGAGTTTCGCTCTCACCAAAATGTTTTTTAAATTATTGCCCTTTCTATAGGCTGAAATCAGCCCATGTTGAGATAATAAACCCTGTTTAAGAATTAACTCCTTGTAATTTTTCCTTAGGGCATGCTGCACTCTAGTGGACATGGTCGAGAAGGCAGTTATCAGGGGAATGATTTCTTTTTGGTGTTCCTTGCTGTTTGCTTTATTGAAGTTTTTTAAACATTCTCTTAAAAAGGATCTTTGATAACCCCTTCTCCTGAGGGCCTGGAATAACGTTTTGCCTGCCTGCTTGAAGTCCGAATGTTGTGTGCATATGCGTTTGAACCGAATTAATTGTGATTTGATTAGTCCTTTAAATGTGTGTTTGGGGTGGAAACTAGATTTATACAGCAGGGCATGCGTGTCGGTAGGTTTGAAATAAACCTTAGTGTCTAATGTTTGGTGAGTGTGAAACTGGTGTCCTTTATAAATGGTGGTGTCCAAAAAATCAATTGAGTCCTGTGAAAATGTGTGTTTGAGGGTAATAGAGGAATCATGTGTATTCAAGATATGAAAAAATGTTTTAAAATCTTCCTCTGAGTGGGTCCAAATCCCAAATATGTCATCCAGGTATCTAAGGTACAGTAGTGGTTTTAAAGGGCACTTTTTCAGGGCCTTTTCTTCCCAATCTGCCATGAAAATGTTGGCATAAGCCGGTGCAAATTTTTTGCCCATTGCTGTCCCCTTAATCTGTAAATAGAATTCTCCTTCAAATTCAAAATCATTCCTGGTCAGATTGATTTCTAATAATTGGAGTATTTCCGGGTCTGGTCTTTTGGGGTCGGGGTATTTTAGGAAAATGTCTGCCACTGTCCTGATGCCTGCCTGAATGTCTATGTTTGTGTAAAGGAATCCACATCTATGGTGAAGAATGAAGCGTGCAAAGGAATAGTCATGGTGCTGATGAGAGAGATGAAATGATATGTGTCCTTGATGTATGCTGGGTGTCGTGTGGACAAAGGGGTGAGGAAGGAGTCAATGTACTCGGCTGTGTGGTACGCCTCACTGTTGCAGTCGGATACTATTGGACGTCCGGGAGGTATGTGGAATGGGAGGGACCACTTTTCTGGGTCTTTGTGAATCTTAGGGAGCATGTAAAATCTCCTGGCCCTGGGGTTGGTGTCGCCCTGAGGTACACTCTCTGTTTGTCTGTAATGTAGTGTTTGGTGTGTAGGTTATCCACAATTTGGTGTATGAAGGGTACTGTTTTGTAAAAAATGGGGTGTCCAATTTAACATAATATGTGCTGTCCTTTAGTTGACGAGACCCTCCCAGACATACTGCTCCCTGTCCATTACCACCACTGCACTACCCTTATCTGCTGGTTTGATGACCAGCTGTGTGTTCCCCGTCAGACTCTGAAGGGCTTCACATTCAGCAGGGGATAAGTTAGGCCGCTCTCTCATTAGACCAAATTGTGCATTAAAATCATGCATGTCCTTTTGATAAGGACCCGGTCTCTGGTGGCAGTTGGTCCCAGGATGGTGACCACTCAGAGGGCAACTCAAATGAATTTCGGACCTGTGGGGTGGGTTGTCCGTTAAAGAAAAGGGCTAACTTAATTTTTTTATGGTAATTTTGAATATCCCATTGCAATTGTTGTTTTTGATTTTTGGTGGTTTGGATGGTCGGGACAAATGTGAGTCCTTTATCCAGAAGCCTCAGTTGAGAGTCAGTTAATTTAACTCTCTCTGTCAGCACCACAACATTCCGGGGCCTACAGGTTGTAGGGTCTGCTTGCCCCGTGACCATTAACTTTGGGGGGCCATTAAGTTTAAATGCTGGCACCAGTGTTCCAGCATGGCATTGGCTGTCTCTCTGGTCCAGTGGATGTCATCATGTTCTGTGTTAAAGAGATGCCTGGGGAGCAGAGGGAGAAATGGCACGTACTGCGCCATATATTCGTTCAAGGACCTCAAACTTGTTTTCTCCTGAAGGGTTAAGTTGGTGGAATAGTTGACCAGTGGCACCCAGAGCTGCGCAAAAGGGAATCTCCTCCTAGCGGTGCTCACAGCTGCTCGCATCTGTTTTATGGAGGTCTCCTTTGCTTTCTGCCCCCTGCTGTTGAGACCGAAAGCCAACACTATTTTCTCCACCCTAGTGAACACTAAGGCATTTGCCAAAAGAGACTGGGCATGTCGGAAATTTGCCCCCGGGAAACTGTCTATTTGGAGGTCCTCCACCTCATATAGTGGGATCCGTGCCAGATTGGAGTCCCCGATAATAAGAAACTTCTTATTCACAGTCAGACCCCAGTCAATCAATTTTTTGTGCGTATTGATGTGTCTTGTGACTGTATATTTATTTCGCACTGGGGAGCAGAGAGAGGCGAGGAGCTCTGCATCCGACTGTGGTCCCCAGTCTTTTTCGGCTAAGGTCTCCAAGTGGGAGTAATCAGGTTGATCTGGTTGATCCGCCCGGTGAACCTGGACTGGAGCTAAAATGGGAGATGGGTCCCGGGTGCTATTCTCCCCCTCCAATATCTGGAAAGACACAAGAGGAGGCTGTGGGACACCGGGGGGAGGAGGAGGGGGAGGAGGAGAGGAAGCTCCAGAAGAGGGTTTTTTCCTTTTCTGTCCTGAATTTGTGTCCAGTTGGTGTTCTATTTCACTATCGAAGTGTTCAGAGGGGCAAACCACTGGGTTTCGAAAGTGGGCTCGACGTAGGGCTCTCTTTTCTCCAGAGGAGGATTCTGAGGAGTGTAGTGCTGGAGAGGAGGATTCTGAGGAAGGGACTTCTCCAGAAGGGACTTCTCTGGTTCTTTTTTTGTATTGTTACCCTGGTGTTCAGGTGGAATGGTCATTGTGGAAACAGTGACCATCGTAATCTGTGGAGTCTGGGGCACGTCCTGTAATGATCTGTCATGGCTCACTGGGGACGTGGGGGGTTCTGGTGACGTGTGAAGCTCCTGTGTGGGTGCTTGTGCCACATTCCCCTGGGTTTGAGTTCCCTGGTTCCCCCCAGATGTACCCTGTTCTCCTGAGCCCAACCTGGATCTGAGGACTGTCTCAGTCTCCTCTATTACCTCCTGCGTGATATGGGGAACATTCTTCCTGGCCCACCTGACAGCTATCATGAATGCATGGGACCAATTTGTGGGAGAGTCCTGTATAAGTTCTGCCAGGATCCTTTCCATATGCATTTCATAGTGCTCCTTTAAGATGATCAGTGTGGTATGGCCCCAGTTTTTAGCATTCCCCACGATTAGATCACTTGTCTGAGGACTAGGTAGTGCAGGTTTTATCATAGCGCACAGGTTATCCACCATGCGCCTGATCATAGCCGGTTCCCTCACTCCCGCCCCAGGGGAAACTTTACGCAGATGGTGCATAGTTCTGAGAAGGGAGTGCAGTTTTTTGATCAATAATGACAGTTCTCTGTCCGCAGGTTGATAGGGATTACGTGCGTGGTGTTGTCGTGGAACCGTCCTGGTTCCGTATCCCTCCACGCGTGCTACCCGGTCCGGAGATTCCCGCCCGGGGCTGGACCCGCTCGGGGCCTCCGCCGTGTTCGCTCCCGCTGGGGAGGACCGTGGCCCGGGGGAGAAGCGGAGGGGCGTCTTCGTGGGACCCGCTGGGGTAGCAGAGGGGCATGGCCCCGTGGAATGGACTCTGCGCGGGGCATGCGCCACGGCCGCTTCCGTGTAGGAGAGGCCGCGCGGCGTCTTCGAGGGAGGCGCTGGGGTAGCGGAGCCACAGCACCACCGCGAGCTACGCCCCCGCGGCCCTGACGAACCACCGAGGCGTAGGACGGACGCGATGGCCCGGGGAACCGGGAACCATCGACACAAGGGGGCACTGGCATGTTAGGAGCAGAGTTTGGGGCCCGCCTCCCGGAGGAGACGGGCAAAGCACGGGCCCTCGCTAGGCCGATGGAACGCTGCGCTCCGCTGCTTTGGAGCCGAGTAGGCCGGGCACCTCGTTGCGGTGTCCGGCCCCGGGCTCGCTGGGCTGGGCGCCGGTAGCGAACCTGAGTCCAGCCTGGCATGTTAATCGTTCAATAAAAGTATATATATTTTTTTTGTCTTTTTGTTTTTTTATGAAAATAAAGCTAAAAAATGAAAAACTTTAAAAATAAACTAAAACAAAATCTTTTAAAGAGCTCAAAAAATTGTGCCTTTTCACGACGTTTCGACTAGTTTTCTAGTCTTCTTCAGGTGAAGGCACAATGTAAAATGGTGTGGAAGTTATAAGTTCTGGAGAGAGTTGTGTCTCGTTGTAGGGTCAAAGCGATTATGAGGAAAGGAGAGAGTTGCCTGGGCAAGTCCCACTGCTGCAGGGGGGAGGAGCAAAGGGGGCTGGGCTAAAGTGGTTGGTTGGGCCAGTTGATTGGCTGCGTCAACTGAGGTCTTGTATAATGGGCCGATGTCCTGTATAATGAGCTGAATGCTCACTCAGCTCCCCATAGGTTTGTATTGGTGTTTAAAGGAATGTAATTCCTTTTATTTCTGAAATGTATTTTTATGAATTTAATCCAAACTAGATGAACTTTTAATCTTTTTTTCTTTTGGATTTTAAATTTTACCCTTTTGGATTTAAGATTAAATTATTAACATTTATTAGCATTTAACTAATTTATAAACTAATTTATTAAAGTTTTTTTGAGTCCCAAAATGTATTTTAACGTATGACAATGCCCCTTGTTGTTCAAGTTAGGGTTAGGTTAAGGTTAGGGTTTGGGGTTAGATAGGGTTAGAATTAGGTTAGAATTAGGGTTAAGGTTAGGGGTTAAGGTTAGGGTTAGGCTAGGGGTTAGGGTTAAGGTTAGGGTTAGGGTTAAGGTTAGGATTAGGGTTAGGTTAGGTTAAGGTTAGGTTAGGTTAAGGTTAGGATTAGGGTTAGGGGTTGGGGTTAGGGTTAAGGTTAGGGGTTAGGGTTAAGGTTAGGATTAGGGTTAGGGCTAGGGGTTAGGGTTAGGGGTTAGGTGTTAGGGTTGAGGTTAGGGAGGGAGGTTAGGGGTTAGGGTTAAGGTTAGAGGCTAGGGGTTAGGGTTAGGTTAGGGTTAGGTTAGGGTTAGGGTTAAGAGTTAGGATTAGGGTTAGGGGTTGAGGTTAGGTTAGGTTAGGCCAGGTTAGGGTTAGGTTAAGGTTAGGATTAGGGTTAGGGTTAAGGTTAGGGTTAGGGGTTAGGGCTCAAGGGGTTAAGTTGGAATCAATTCAATCCCCTAGGATGTTTTGTGTCTAACCTAGACACCCATTTTCTTTGTGTCTCCGCCTCTCCTTTTCTGTCCAGAAAATATTACTCTGAAGTCCCGCCACTCTCACAGAATGCACACCATGTGAGATAAAATGTGAAATTAAAAAGGATGGAGGTCTATTGCCCCCTGAGGGATTGTTCAGGCACAACATGATGTTCCGTTTGTGTTGGAGCATACAAATAGTCAGTGAGTTTTTTGTAGCTCCCACATATTGTGTCCCACATTGTGCACAGAAAATCAAATAGACACAATTGTATGTATATGAGGTAAATAATTGAGTGATTTTGAAAATGTCCTGTGTGGTTCTGTTGTAAATGTACTGTTTGTGTGTTAGCACTCCTCTAACAAATGTGGTCTAGGGACATATTGGGGGTCTGAGTTTCGCTCTCACCAAAATGTTTTTCAAATTATTGTTCTTTCTATAGGCTGAAATCAGCCCATGTTGAGATAATAAACCCTGTTTAAGAATTAACTCCTTGTAATTTTTCCTTAGGGCATGCTGCACTCTAGTGGACATGGTCGAGAAAGCAGTTATCAGGGGAATGATTTCTTTTGGTGTTCCTTGCTGTTTGCTTTATTGAAGTTTTTTAAACATTCTCTTAAAAGGATCTTTGATAACCCCTTCTCCTGAGGGCCTGGAATAACGTTTTGCCTGCCTGCTTGAAGTCCGAATGTTGTGTGCATATGCTTGAACCTAATTAATTGTGATTTGATTAGTCCTTTAAATGTGTGTTTGGGGTGGAAACTAGATTTATACAGCAGGGCATGCGTGTCGGTAGGTTTGAAATAAACCTTAGTGTCTAATGTTTGGTGAGTGTGAAACTGGTGTCCTTTATAAATGGTGGTGTCCAAAAAATCAATTGAGTCCTGTGAAAATGTGTGTTTGAGGGTAATAGAGGAATCATGTGTATTCAAGATATGAAAAAATGTTTTAAAATCTTCCTCTGAGTGGGTCCAAATCCCAAATATGTCATCCAGGTATCTAAGGTACAGTAGTGGTTTTAAAGGGCACTTTTTCAGGGCCTTTTCTTCCCAATCTGCCATGAAAATGTTGGCATAAGCCGGTGCAAATTTTTTGCCCATTGCTGTCCCCTTAATCTGTAAATAGAATTCTCCTTCAAATTCAAAATCATTCCTGGTCAGATTGATTTCTAATAATTGGAGTATTTCCGGGTCTGGTCTTTTGGGGTCGGGGTATTTTAGGAAAATGTCTGCCACTGTCCTGATGCCTGCCTGAATGTCTATGTTTGTGTAAAGGGAATCCACATCTATGGTGAAGAATGAAGCGTGCAAAGGAATAGTCATGGTGCTGATGAGAGAGATGAAATGATATGTGTCCTTGATGTATGCTGGGTGTCGTGTGGACAAAGGGGTGAGGAAGGAGTCAATGTACGCGGCTGTGTGGTACGTCTCACTGTTGCAGTCGGATACTATTGGACGTCCGGGAGGTATGTGGAATGGGAGGGACCACTTTTCTGGGTCTTTGTGAATCTTGGGGAGCATGTAAAATCTCCTGGCCCTGGGGTTGGTGTCGCCCCTGAGGTACACTCTCTGTTTGTCTGTAATATAGTGTTTGGTGTGTAGGTTGTCCACAATTTGGTGTATGAAGGGTACTGTTTTGTAAAAAATGGGGGTGTCCAATTTAACATAATATGTGCTGTCCTTTAGTTGACGTAGACCCTCCCAGACATACTGCTCCCTGTCCATTACCACCACTGCACTACCCTTATCTGCTGGTTTGATGACCAGCTGTGTGTTCCCCGTCAGACTCTGAAGGGCTTCACATTCAGCAGGGGATAAGTTAGGCCGCTCTCTCATTAGACCAAATTGTGCATTAAAATCATGCATGTCCTTTTTGATAAGGACCCGGATCTCTGGTGGCAGTTGGTCCCAGGATGGTGACCACTCAGAGGGCAACTCAAATGAATTTCGGACCTGTGGGGTGGGTTGTCCGTTAAAGAAAAGGGCTAACTTAATTTTTTTATGGTAATTTTGAATATCCCATTGCAATTGTTGTTTTTGATTTTTGGTGGTTTGGATGGTCGGGACAAATGTGAGTCCTTTATCCAGAAGCCTCAGTTGAGAGTCAGTTAATTTAACTCTCTCTGTCAGCACCACAACATTCCGGGGCCTACAGGTTGTAGGGTCTGCTTGCCCCGTGACCATTAACTTTGGGGGGCCATTAAGTTTAAATGCTGGCACCAGTGTTCCAGCATGGCATTGGCTGTCTCTCTGGTCCAGTGGATGTCATCATGTTCTGTGTTAAAGAGATGCCTGGGGAGCAGAGGGAGAAATGGCACGTACTGCGCCATATATTCGTTCAAGGACCTCAGACTTGTTTTCTCCTGAAGTGTTAAGTTGGTGGAATAGTTGACCAGTGGCACCCAGAGCTGCGCAAAAGGGAATCTCCTCCTAGCGGTGCTCACAGCTGCTCGCATCTGTTTTATTTATGTCTCCTTTGCCTTCTGCCCACTGCTGTTGAGACCGAAATCCAACACTATTTTCTCCACCCTAGTGAACACTAAGGCATTTGCCAAAAGAGACTGGGCATGTCGGAAATTTGCCCCTGAAACTGTCTATTTGGAGGTCCTCCACCTCATATAGTGGATCCGTACAGATTGGAGTCCCCGATAATAAGAAACTTCTTATTCACAGTCAGACCCCAGTCAATCAATTTTTTGTGCGTATTGATGTGTCTTGTGACTGTATATTTATTTCGCACTGGGGAGCAGAGAGAGGCGAGGAGCTCTGCATCCGACTGTGGTCCCCAGTCTTTTTCGGCTAAGGTCTCCAAGTGGGAGTAATCAGGTTGATCTGGTTGATCCGCCCGGTGAACCTGGACTGGAGCTAAAATGGGAGATGGGTCCCGGGTGCTATTCTCCCCCTCCAATATCTGGAAAGACACAAGAGGTGGCTGTGGGACACCGGGGGGAGGAGGAGGGGGAGGAGGAGGGGGAGGAGGAGAGGAAGCTCCAGAAGAGGGTTTTTTCCTTTTCTGTCCTGAATTTGTGTCCAGTTGGTGTTCTATTTCACTATCGAAGTGTTCAGAGGGGCAAACCACTGGGTTTCGAAAGTGGGCCTCTACGTGAGGGCCTCTTTTCTCCAGAGGAGGATTCTGAGGAGTGGAGTGCTCCAGAGGAGGATTGTGAGGAAGGGACTTCTCCAGAAGGGACTTCTCTGGTTCTTTTTTGTATTGTTACCCTGGTGTTCAGGTGGAATGGTCATTGTAGAAACAGTGACCATCGTGATCTGTGGAGTCTGGGGCACGCCCTGTAATGATCTGTCATGGCTCACTGGGGACGTGGGGGTTCTGGTGACGTGTGAAGCTCCTGTGTGGGTGCTTGTGCCACATTCCCTGGGTTTGAGTTCCTGGTTCCCCCAGATGTACCCTGTTCTCCCGAGCCCAACCTGGATCTGAGGACTGTCTCAGTCTCCTCTATTACCTCCTGCGTGATATGGGGAACATTCTTCCTGGCCCACCTGACCGCTATCATGAATGCATGGGACCAATTTGTGGGAGAGTCCTGTATAAGTTCTGCCAGGATCCTTTCCATATGCATTTCATAGTGCTCCTTTAAGATGATCAGTGTGGTATGGCCCCAGTTTTTAGCATTCCCCACGATTAGATCACTTGTCTGAGGACTAGGTAGTGCAGGTTTTATCATAGCGCACAGGTTATCCACCATGCGCCTGATCATAGCCGGTTCCCTCACTCCCGCCCCAGGGGAAACTTTACGCAGATGGTGCATAGTTCTGAGAAGGGAGTGCAGTTTTTTGATCAATAATGACAGTTCTCTGTCCGCAGGTTGATAGGGATTACGTGCGTGGTGTTGTCGTGGAACCGTCCTGGTTCCGCATCCCTCCACGCGTGCTACCCGGTCCGGAGATTCCCCGCGCGGAGCTGGACCCGCTCGGGGCCTGCGCCGTGTTCGCTCCCGCTGGGGAGGACCGTGGCCCGGGGGAGAAGCGGAGGGGCGTCTTCGTGGGACCCGCTGGGGTAGCAGAGGGGCAAGGCCCCGTGGAATGGACTCTGCGCGGGGCATGCGCCACGGCCGATTCCGTGTAGGAGAGGCCGCGCGGCGTCTTCGAGGGAGGCGCTGGGGCAGCGGAGCCACAGCACCAACGCGAGCTACGCCCCCGCGGCCCTGACGAACCACCGAGGCGTAGGACGGACGCGATGGCCCGGGGAACCGGGAACCATCGACACAAGGGGGCACTGGCATGTTAGGAGCAGAGTTTGGGGCCCGCCTCCCGGAGGAGATGGGCAAAGCACGGGCCCTCGCTAGGCCGATGGAACGCTGCGCTCCGCTGCTTTGGAGCCGAGTAGGCCGGGCACCTCGTTGCGGTGTCCGGCCCCGGGCTCGCTGGGCTGGGCGCCGGTAGCGAACCTGAGTCCAGCCTGGCATGTTAATCGTTCAATAAAAGTATATATATTTTTTTTGTCTTTTTGTTTTTTTATGAAAATAAAGCTAAAAAATGAAAGACTTTAAAAATAAACTAAAACAAAATCTTTTAAAGAGTTTGAAATTGTGCCTTTTCACGACGTTTCGACTAGTTTTCTAGTCTTCTTCAGGTGAAGGCACAATGTAAAATGGTGTGAAAGTTATAAGTTCTGGAGAGAGTTGTGTCTCGTTGTACGGTCAAAAGGATTATGAGAAAAGGAGAGGGTTGCCTGGGCAAGTCCCACTGCTGCAGGGGGAGGAGTAAAGGGGGCTGGGTTAAAGTGGTTGGTTGGGCCAGTTGATTGGCTGCGTCAACCGAGGTCTTGTATAATGGGCCGATGTCCTGTATAATGAGCTAAGAGCTCACTCAGCTCCCCCATAGGTTTGTATTGGTGTTTAAAGGAATGTAATTCCTTTTTTATTTCTGAAATGTATTTTTATGAATTTAATCCAAACTAGATGAACTTTTAATCTTTTTTTCTTTTGGATTTTAAATTTTACCCTTTTGGATTTCAGATTAAATTATTAACATTTATTAGCATTTAACTAATTTCTAAACTAATTTATTAAAGTTTTTTTGAGTCCCAAATGTATTTTAACGTATGGCAATGCCCTTGTTGTTCGGGTTAGAAGTTAGGTTAAGGTTAGGTTTGGGGTTAGGATAGGGTTAGAATTAGGTTAGAATTAGGTTAAGGTTAGGGGGTTAGGTTAGGCTAGGGGTTAGGTTAAGGTTAGGGTTAGGCCAGGACCAGGCCAGGCCAGGTTAGGCCAGGTTGCCAGGATTAGGTTAGGCCAGGCCAAGGCCAGGCCAGGCTACGTTGTGATTAGGCCAGGCCAGGCTGCCAGCCAGGCCAGGGCTAGACCAGGCCAGTTAGGCCAGGCCAGGCCAGGCCAGGTTAGGCCAGGCCAGGCCAGGTTAGGGCCAGGTTGCCAGACCAGGCCAGGCCAGGCCATGTCAGGCCAGGCCAGGCCAAGGCCAGGACCAGGCCAGCCAGGCCAGGCCAGGCCAGCTGGGGGCCAGGGCCAGGTTAGGGCTAAGGCCAGGATTAGGCCAGGTTAGGTTAGGCCAAGGCCAGGGTTAGGTTAGGTTAAGGTTAGGATTAGGTTAGGTTAGGTTAAGGTTAGGATTAGGTTAGGTTAGGTTAGGTTAAGGTTAGGATTAGGTTAGGGTTAGGTTAGGTTAGGTTAGGTTAGGTTAGGGTTAGGTTAAGGTTAGGTTAGGGTTAGGCTAAGGTTAGGGTTAGGCTAAGGTTAGGTTAGGCTCAAAGGGTTAAGTTGGAATCAATTCAGTCCCCTTGGATGTTTTGTGTCTAACCGAGACACCCATTTTCTTTGTGTCTCCCGCCTCTCCTTTCTGTCCAGAAAATATTACTCTGAAGTCCCGCCACTCACAGAATGCACACCATGTGAAATAAAATGTGAAATTAAAAAGGATGGAGGTCTATTGCCCCCTGAGGGATTGTTCAGGCACAACATGATGTTCCGTTTGTGTTGGAGCATACAAATAGTCAGTGAGTTTTTTGTAGCTCCCACATATTGTGTCCCACATTGTGCACAGAAAATCAAATAGACACAATTGTATGTGTATGAGGTAAATAATTGAGTGATTTTGAAAATGTCCTGTGTGGTTCTGTTGTAAATGTACTGTTTGTGTGTTAGCACTCCTCTAACAAATGTGGTCTAGGGACATATTGGGGGTCTGAGTTTCGCTCTCACCAAAATGTTTTTCAAATTATTGTTCTTTCTATAGGCTGAAATCAGCCCATGTTGAGATAATAAACCCTGTTTAAGAATTAACTCCTTGTAATTTTTCCTTAGGGCATGCTGCACTCTAGTGGACATGGTCGAAGGCAGTTATCAGGGAATGATTTCTTTTGGTGTTCCTTGCTGTTTGCTTTATTGAAGTTTTTTAAACATTCTCTTAAAAAGGATCTTTGATAACCCCTTCTCCTGAGGGCCTGGAATAACGTTTTGCCTGCCTGCTTGAAGTCCGAATGTTGTGTGCATATGCGTTTGAACCGAATTAATTGTGATTTGATTAGTCCTTTAAATGTGTGTTTGGGGTGGAAACTAGATTTATACAGCAGGGCATGCGTGTCGGTAGGTTTGAAATAAACCTTAGTGTCTAATGTTTGGTGAGTGTGAAACTGGTGTCCTTTATAAATGGTGGTGTCCAAAAAATCAATTGAGTCCTGTGAAAATGTGTGTTTGAGGGTAATAGAGGAATCATGTGTATTCAAGATATGAAAAATGTTTTAAAATCTTCCTCTGAGTGGGTCCAAATCCCAAATATGTCATCCAGGTATCTAAGGTACAGTAGTGGTTTTAAAGGGCACTTTTTCAGGGCCTTTTCTTCCCAATCTGCCATGAAAATGTTGGCATAAGCCGGTGCAAATTTTTGCCCATTGCTGTCCCCTTAATCTGTAAATAGAATTCTCCTTCAAATTCAAAATCATTCCTGGTCAGATTGATTTCTAATAATTGGAGTATTTCCGGTCTGGTCTTTGGGGTCGGGTATTTTAGGAAAATGTCTGCCACTGTCCTAATGCCTGCCTGAATGTCTATGTTTGTGTAAAGGGAATCCACATCTATGGTGAAGAATGAAGCGCAAAGGAATAGTCATGGTGCTGATGAGAGAGATGAAATGATATGTGTCCTTGATGTATGCTGGGTGTCGTGTGGACAAAGGGGTGAGGAAGGAGTCAATGTACGCGGCTGTGTGGTACGTCTCACTGTTGCAGTCGGATACTATTGGACGTCCGGGAGGTATGTGGAATGGGAGGGACCACTTTTCTGGGTCTTTGTGAATCTTAGGAGCATGTAAAATCTCCTGGCCCTGGGGTTGGTGTCGCCCCTGAGGTACACTCTCTGTTTGTCTGTAATATAGTGTTTGGTGTGTAGGTTGTCCACAATTTGGTGTATGAAGGGTACTGTTTTGTAAAAAATGGGGTGTCCAATTTAACATAATATGTGCTGTCCTTTAGTTGACGAGACCCTCCCAGACATACTGCTCCCTGTCCATTACCACCACTGCACTACCCTTATCTGCTGGTTTGATGACCAGCTGTGTGTTCCCCGTCAGACTCTGAAGGGCTTCACATTCAGCAGGGGATAAGTTAGGCCGCCTCTCATTAGGACCAAATTGTGCATTAAAATCATGCATGTCCTTTTGATAAGGACCCGGTCTCTGGTGGCAGTTGGTCCCAGGATGGTGACCACTCAGAGGGCAACTCAAATGAATTTCGACCTGTGGGGTGGGTTGTCCGTTAAAGAAAAGGGCTAACTTAATTTTTTTATGGTAATTTTGAATATCCCATTGCAATTGTTGTTTTTGATTTTTGGTGGTTTGGATGGTCGGGACAAATGTGAGTCCTTTATCCAGAAGCCTCAGTTGAGAGTCAGTTAATTTAACTCTCTCTGTCAGCACCACAACATTCCGGGCCTACAGGTTGTAGGGTCTGCTTGCCCGTGACCATTAACTTTGGGGGCCATTGTTTAAATGCTGGCACCAGTGTTCCAGCATGGCATTGGCTGTCTCTCTGGTCCAGTGGATGTCATCATGTTCTGTGTTAAAGAGATGCCTGGGGAGCAGAGGGAGAAATGGCACGCACTGCGCCATATATTCGCTCAAGGACCTCAAACTTGTTTTCTCCTGAAGTGTTAAGTTGGTGGAATAGTTGACCAGTGGCACCCAGAGCTGCGCAAAGGGAATCTCCTCCTAGCGGTGCTCACAGCTGCTCGTGATCTGTTTTATGGAGGTCTCCTTTGCTTTCTGCCCCTGCTGTTGAGACCGAAAGCCAACACTATTTTCTCCACCCTAGTGAACACTAAGGCATTTGCCAAAAGAGACTGGGCATGTCGGAAATTTGCCCCTGAAACTGTCTATTTGGAGGTCCTCCACCTCATATAGTGGGATCCGTACAGATTGGAGTCCCCGATAATAAGAAACTTCTTATTCACAGTCAGACCCCAGTCAATCAATTTTTGTGCGTATTGATGTGTCTTGTGACTGTATATTTATTTCGCACTGGGGAGCAGAGAGAGGCGAGGAGCTCTGCATCCGACTGTGGTCCCCAGTCTTTTTTCGGCTAAGGTCTCCAAGTGGGAGTAATCAGGTTGATCTGGTTGATCCGCCCGGTGAACCTGGACTGAGCCAAAATGGGAGATGGGTCCCGGTGCTATTCTCCTCCAATATCTGGAAAGACACAAGAGGAGGCTGTGGGACAATCGGGGAGGAGGAGGGGAGGAGGAGGGGAGGAGGAGAGGAAGCTCCAGAAGAGGGTTTTTTCCTTTCTGTCCTGAATTTGTGTCCAGTTGGTGTTCTATTTCACTATCTAAGTGTTCAGAGGGGCAAACCACTGGGTTTCAAAGTGGGCTCTACGTGAGGGCCTCTTTTCTCCAGAGGAGGATTCTGAGGAGTGGAGTGCTCCAGAGGAGGATTCTGAGGAAGGGACTTCTCCAGAAGGGACTTCTCTGGTTCTTTTGTATTGTTACCCTGGTGTTCGTGTGGAATGGTCATTGTGGAAACAGTGACCATCGTGATCTGTGGAGTCTGGGGCACGCCCTGTAATGATCTGTCATGGCTCACTGGGGACGTGGGGGTTCTGGGTGACGTGTGAAGCTCCTGTGTGGGTGCTTGTGCCACATTCCCTGGGTTTGAGTTCCTGGTTCCCCCAGATGTACCCTGTTCTCCTGAGCCCAACCTGGATCTGAGGACTGTCTCAGTCTCCCTATTACCTCCTGCGTGATATGGGGAACATTCTTCCTGGCCCACCTGACCGCTATCATGAATGCATGGGACCAATTTGTGGGAGAGTCCTGTATAAGTTCTGCCAGGATCCTTTCCATATGCATTTCATAGTGCTCCTTTAAGATGATCAGTGTGGTATGGCCCCAGTTTTTAGCATTCCCCACGATTAGATCACTTGTCTGAGGACTAGGTAGTGCAGGTTTTATCATAGCGCACAGGTTATCCACCATGCGCCTGATCATAGCCGGTTCCCTCACTCCCGCCCCAGGGGAAACTTTACGCAGATGGTGCATAGTTCTGAGAAGGGAGTGCAGTTTTTTGATCAATAATGACAGTTCTCTGTCCGCAGGTTGATAGGGATTACGTGCGTGGTGTTGTCGTGGAACTGTCCTGGTTCCGTATCCTCCACGCGTGCTACCCGGTCCGGAGATTCCCCGCGCGGGGCTGGACCCGCTCGGGGCCTCCGCCGTGTTCGCTCCCGCTGGGGAGGACCGTGGCCCGGGGGAGAAGCGGAGGGGCGTCTTCGTGGGACCCGCTGGGGTAGCAGAGGGGCATGGCCCCGTGGAATGGACTCTGCGCGGGGCATGCGCCACGGCCGCTTCCGTGTAGGAGAGGTAAGCCGCGCGGCGTCTTCGAGGGAGGCGCTGGGGTAGCGGAGCCACAGCACCACCGCGAGCTACGCCCCCGCGGCCCTGACGAACCACCGAGGCGTAGGACGGACGCGATGGCCCGGGGAACCGGGAACCATCGACACAAAGGGGCACTGGCAGGTTAGGAGCAGAGTTTGGGGCCCGCCTCCCGGAGGAGACGGGCAAAGCACGGGCCCTCGCTAGGCCGATGGAACGCTGCGCTCCGCTGCTTTGGAGTTTAGCAGGCCGGGCACCTCGTTGCCGGTGTCCGGCCCCGGGCTCGCTGGGCTGGATGCCGGTAGCGAACCTGAGTCCAGCCTGGCATGTTAATCGTTCAATAAAAGTATATATATATTTTTGTCTTTTTGTTTTTTATGAAAATAAAGCTAAAAATGAAATACTTTAAAAATAAACTAAAACAAAATCTTTTAAAGAGCTCAAAAAATTGTGCCTTTTCACGACGTTTCGACTAGTTTTCTAGTCTTCTTCAGGTGAAGGCACAATGTAAAATGGTGTGAAAGTTATAAGTTCTGGAGAGAGTTGTGTCTTGTTGTACGGTCAAAAGGATTATGAGAAAAGGAGAGGGTTGCCTGGGCAAGTCCCACTGCTGCAGGGGGAGGAGCAAAGGGGCTGGGTTAAAGTGGTTGGTTGGGCCAGTTGATTGGCTGCGTCAACCGAGGTCTTGTATAATGGGCCGATGTCCTGTATAATGAGCTGAATGCTCACTCAGCTCCCCATAGGTTTGTATTGGTGTTTAAAGGAATGTAATTCCTTTTATTTCTGAAATGTATTTATGAATTTAATCCAAACTAGATGAACTTTTAATCTTTTTTTCTTTTGGATTTTAAATTTTACCCTTTTGGATTTAAGATTAAATTATTAACATTTATTAGCATTTAACTAATTTATAAACTAATTTATTAAAGTTTTTGAGTCCCAAATGTATTTTAACGTATGACAATGCCCCTTGTTGTTCAAGGGTTAGGGTTAGGTTAAGGTTAGGCTTTGGGGTTAGGATAGGTTAGAATTAGGTTAGAATTAGGCTAGGTTACAAGCCAGGCCAGGTTAGGCAGGTTAGGCCAGGGGTTAGGCCAGGTTAGATTAGGTTAGGCCAGGCCAGGTTAAGGTTAGGGGTTAGGTTAAGGTTAGATTAGGCCAGGTAGGCTGGCCAGGCCAGGTTAGGTTAGCCAGGCCAGGCCAGGCCAGGCCAGGCCAGGCCAGGCCAGGCCAGGCCAGGGGCTAGGCCAGATTAGGCCAGGCCAGGTTAGGTTGCCAGGCCAAGGTTAGACCAGGCCAGGCCAGAAGGTTAGGCCAGGTTAGGTTAGGCCAGGGTTAGGTTAGGTTAGGTTAGGCTCAAAGGGTTGTTGGAATCAATTCAGTCCCTTGGATGTTTTGTGTTCAACCGAGACACCCATTTTCTTTGTGTCTCCCGCCTCCTTTCTGTCCAGAAAATATTACTCTGAAGTCCCGCCACTCACAGAATGCACACCATGAGATAAAATGTGAAATTAAAAAGGATGGAGGTCATTGCCCCTGAGGGATTGTTCAGGCCAGGTTAGGTTAGGTTAGTTAGGCCAGGTTAGGTTAGGCTAGGTTAGGTTAGGTTAGGCCAGGAGGCCAGGTTAGGCCAGGTTAGGTTAGGTTAGGTTAGGTTAGGTTAGGCCAGGCCAGGCCAGGCCAGGCCAGGCCAGGCCAGGCCAGGCCAGGCCAGGCCAGGTTAGGCCAGGCCAGGCCAGGCCAGGCCAGGCCAGGCCAGGCCAGGCCAGGCCAGGCCAGGCCAGCGGCCAGGCCAGGCCAGGCCAGGCCAGGCCAGGCCAGGCCAGGCCAGGCCAGGCCAGGCCAGGCCAGGCCAGGCCAGGCCAGGCCAGGCCAGGCCAGGCCAGGCCAGGCCAGGCCAGGCCAGGCCAGGCCAGGCCAGGCCAGGCCAGGCCAGGCCAGGCCAGGCCAGGCCAGGCCAGGCCAGGCCAGGCCAGGCCAGGCCAGGCCAGGCCAGGCCAGGCCAGGCCAGGCCAGGCCAGGCCAGGCCAGGCCAGGCCAGGCCAGGCCAGGCCAGGCCAGGCCAGGCCAGGCCAGGCCAGGCCAGGCCAGGCCAGGCCAGGCTGTGGCCAGGCCAGGCCAGGCCAGGCCAGGCCAGGCCAGGCCAGGCCAGGCCAGGCCAGGCCAGGCCAGGCCAGGCCAGGCCAGGCCAGGCCAGGCCAGGCCAGGCCAGGCCAGGCCAGGCCAGGCCAGGCCAGGCCAGGCCAGGCCAGGCCAGGCCAGGCCAGGCCAGGCCAGGCCAGGGCCAGGCCAGGCCAGGCCAGGCCAGGCCAGAAATAGGCCAGGCCAGGTCAGGCCAGGCCAGGCCAGGCCAGGCCAGGCCAGGCCAGGCCAGGCCAGGCCAGGCCAGGCCAGGCCAGGCCAGGCCAGGCCAGGCCAGGCCAGGCCAGGCCAGGCCAGGCCAGGCCAGGCCAGGCCAGGCCAGGCCAGGCCAGGCCAGGCCAGGCCAGGCCAGGCCAGGCCAGGCCAGGCCAGGCCAGGCCAGGCCAGGCCAGGCCAGGCCAGGCCAGGCCAGGCCAGGCCAGGCCAGGCCAGGCCAGGCCAGGCCAGGCCAGGCCAGGCCAGGCCAGGCCAGGCCAGGCCAGGCCAGGCCAGGCCAGGCCAGGCCAGGCCAGGCCAGGCCAGGCCAGGCCAGGCCAGGCCAGGCCAGGCCAGGCCAGGCCAGGCCAGGCCAGGCCAGGCCAGGCCAGGCCAGGCCAGGCCAGGCCAGGCCAGGCCAGGCCAGGCCAGGCCAGGCCAGGCCAGGCCAGGCCAGGCCAGGCCAGGCCAGGCCAGGCCAGGCCAGGCCAGGCCAGGCCAGGCCAGGCCAGGCCAGGCCAGGCCAGGGCCAGGCCAGGCCAGGCCAGGCCAGGCCAGGCCAGGCCAGGCCAGGCCAGGCCAGGCCAGGCCAGGCCAGGCCAGGCCAGGCCAGGCCAGGCCAGGCTGTGCCAGGCCAGGCCAGGCCAGGCCAGGCCAGGGCCAGGCCAGGCCAGGCCAGGCCAGGCCAGGCCAGGCCAGGCCAGGCCAGGCCAGGCCAGGCCAGGCCAGGCCAGGCCAGGCCAGGCCAGGCCAGGCCAGGCCAGGCCAGGCCAGGCCAGGCCAGGCCAGGCCAGGCCAGGCCAGGCCAGGCCAGGCCAGGCCAGGCCAGGCCAGGCCAGGCCAGGCCAGGCCAGGCCAGGCCAGGCCAGGCCAGGCCAGGCCAGGCCAGGCCAGGCCAGGCCAGGCCAGGCCAGGCCAGGCCAGGCCAGGCCAGGCCAGGCCAGGCCAGGCCAGGCCAGGCCAGGCCAGGCCAGGCCAGGCCAGGCCAGGCCAGGCCAGGCCAGGCCAGGCCAGGCCAGGCCAGGCCAGGCCAGGCCAGGCCAGGCCAGGCCAGGCCAGGCCAGGCCAGGCCAGGCCAGGCCAGGCCAGGCCAGGCCAGGCCAGGCCAGGCCAGGCCAGGCCAGGCCAGGCCAGGCCAGGCCAGGCCAGGCCAGGCCAGGCCAGGCCAGGCCAGGCCAGGCCAGGCCAGGCCAGGCCAGGCCAGGCCAGGCCAGGCCAGGCCAGGCCAGGCCAGGCCAGGCCAGGCCAGGCCAGGCCAGGCCAGGCCAGGCCAGGCCAGGCCAGGCCAGGCCAGGCCAGGCCAGGCCAGGCCAGGCCAGGCCAGGCCAGGCCAGGCCAGGCCAGGCCAGGCCAGGCCAGGCCAGGCCAGGCCAGGCCAGGCCAGGCCAGGCCAGGCCAGGCCAGGCCAGGCCAGGCCAGGCCAGGCCAGGCCAGGCCAGGCCAGGCCAGGCCAGGCCAGGCCAGGCCAGGCCAGGCCAGGCCAGGCCAGGCCAGGCCAGGCCAGGCCAGGCCAGGCCAGGCCAGGCCAGGCCAGGCCAGGCCAGGCCAGGCCAGGCCAGGCCAGGCCAGGCCAGGCCAGGCCAGGCCAGGCCAGGCCAGGCCAGGCCAGGCCAGGCCAGGCCAGGCCAGGCCAGGCCAGGCCAGGCCAGGCCAGGCCAGGCCAGGCCAGGCCAGGCCAGGCCAGGCCAGGCCAGGCCAGGCCAGGCCAGGCCAGGCCAGGCCAGGCCAGGCCAGGCCAGGCCAGGCCAGGCCAGGCCAGGCCAGGCCAGGCCAGGCCAGGCCAGGCCAGGCCAGGCCAGGCCAGGCCAGGCCAGGCCAGGCCAGGCCAGGCCAGGCCAGGCCAGGCCAGGCCAGGCCAGGCCAGGCCAGGCCAGGCCAGGCCAGGCCAGGCCAGGCCAGGCCAGGCCAGGCCAGGCCAGGCCAGGCCAGGCCAGGCCAGGCCAGGCCAGGCTGTGGCCAGGCCAGGCCAGGCCAGGCCAGGCCAGGCCAGGCCAGGCCAGGCCAGGCCAGGCCAGGCCAGGCCAGGCCAGGCCAGGCCAGGCCAGGCCAGGCCAGGCCAGGCCAGGCCAGGCCAGGCCAGGCCAGGCCAGGCCAGGCCAGGCCAGGCCAGGCCAGGCCAGGCCAGGCCAGGCCAGGCCAGGCCAGGCCAGGCCAGGCCAGGCCAGGCCAGGCCAGGCCAGGCCAGGCCAGGCCAGGCCAGGCCAGGCCAGGCCAGGCCAGGCCAGGCCAGGCCAGGCCAGGCCAGGCCAGGCCAGGCCAGTGCCAGGCCAGGCCAGGCCAGGCCAGGCCAGGCCAGGCCAGGCCAGGCCAGGCCAGGCCAGGCCAGGCCAGGCCAGGCCAGGCCAGGCCAGGCCAGGCCAGGCCAGGCCAGGCCAGGCCAGGCCAGGCCAGGCCAGGCCAGGCCAGGCCAGGCCAGGCCAGGCCAGGCCAGGCCAGGCCAGGCCAGGCCAGGCCAGGCCAGGCCAGGCCAGGCCAGGCCAGGCCAGGCCAGGCCAGGCCAGGCCAGGCCAGGCCAGGCCAGGCCAGGCCAGGCCAGGCCAGGCCAGGCCAGGCCAGGCCAGGCCAGGCCAGGCCAGGCCAGGCCAGGCCAGGCCAGGCCAGGCCAGGCCAGGCCAGGCCAGGCCAGGCCAGGCCAGGCCAGGCCAGGCCAGGCCAGGCCAGGCCAGGCCAGGCCAGGCCAGGCCAGGCCAGGCCAGGCCAGGCCAGGCCAGGCCAGGCCAGGCCAGGCCAGGCCAGGCCAGGCCAGGCCAGGCCAGGCCAGGCCAGGCCAGGCCAGGCCAGGCCAGGCCAGGCCAGGCCAGGCCAGGCCAGGCCAGGCCAGGCCAGGCCAGGCCAGGCCAGGCCAGGCCAGGCCAGGCCAGGCCAGGCCAGGCCAGGCCAGGCCAGGCCAGGCCAGGCCAGGCCAGAAAGGCCAGGCCAGGCCAGGCCAGGCCAGGCCAGGCCAGGCCAGGCCAGGCCAGGCCAGGGGCCAGGCCAGGCCAGGCCAGAGGCCAGGCCAGGCCAGGCCAGGCCAGGCCAGGCCAGGCCAGGCCAGGCCAGGCCAGGCCAGGCCAGGCCAGGCCAGGCCAGGCCAGGCCAGGCCAGGCCAGGCCAGGCCAGGCCAGGCCAGGCCAGGCCAGGCCAGGCCAGGCCAGGCCAGGCCAGGCCAGGCCAGGCCAGGCCAGGCCAGGCCAGGCCAGGCCAGGCCAGGCCAGGCCAGGCCAGGCCAGGCCAGGCCAGGCCAGGCCAGGCCAGGCCAGGCCAGGCCAGGCCAGGCCAGGCCAGGCCAGGCCAGGCCAGGCCAGGCCAGGCCAGGCCAGGCCAGGCCAGGCCAGGCCAGGCCAGGCCAGGCCAGGCCAGGCCAGGCCAGGCCAGGCCAGGCCAGGCCAGGCCAGGCCAGGCCAGGCCAGGCCAGGCCAGGCCAGGCCAGGCCAGGCCAGGCCAGGCCAGGCCAGGCCAGGCCAGGCCAGGCCAGGCCAGGCCAGGCCAGGCCAGGCCAGGCCAGGCCAGGCCAGGCCAGGCCAGGCCAGGCCAGGCCAGGCCAGGCCAGCTGTGCCAGGCCAGGCCAGGCCAGGCCAGGCCAGGCCAGGCCAGGCCAGGCCAGGCCAGGCCAGGCCAGGCCAGGCCAGGCCAGGCCAGGCCAGGCCAGGCCAGGCCAGGCCAGGCCAGGCCAGGCCAGGCCAGGCCAGGCCAGGCCAGGCCAGGCCAGGCCAGGCCAGGCCAGGCCAGGCCAGGCCAGGCCAGGCCAGGCCAGGCCAGGCCAGGCCAGGCCAGGCCAGGCCAGGCCAGGCCAGGCCAGGCCAGGCCAGGCCAGGCCAGGCCAGGCCAGGCCAGGCCAGGCCAGGCCAGGCCAGGCCAGGCCAGGCCAGGCCAGGGGCCAGGCCAGGCCAGGCCAGGCCAGGCCAGGCCAGGCCAGGCCAGGCCAGGCCAGGCCAGGCCAGGCCAGGCCAGGCCAGGCCAGGCCAGGCCAGGCCAGGCCAGGCCAGGCCAGGCCAGGCCAGGCCAGGCCAGGCCAGGCCAGGCCAGGCCAGGCCAGGCCAGGCCAGGCCAGGCCAGGCCAGGCCAGGCCAGGCCAGGCCAGGCCAGGCCAGGCCAGGCCAGGCCAGGCCAGGCCAGGCCAGGCCAGGCCAGGCCAGGCCAGGCCAGGCTGTGGCCAGGCCAGGCCAGGCCAGGCCAGGCCAGGCCAGGCCAGGCCAGGCCAGGCCAGGCCAGGCCAGGCCAGGCCAGGCCAGGCCAGGCCAGGCCAGGCCAGGCCAGGCCAGGCCAGGCCAGGCCAGGCCAGGCCAGGCCAGGCCAGGCCAGGCCAGGCCAGGCCAGGCCAGGCCAGGCCAGGCCAGGCCAGGCCAGGCCAGGCCAGGCCAGGCCAGGCCAGGCCAGGCCAGGCCAGGCCAGGCCAGGCCAGGCCAGGCCAGGCCAGGCCAGGCCAGGCCAGGCCAGGCCAGGCCAGGCCAGGCCAGGCCAGGCCAGGCCAGGCCAGGCCAGGCCAGGCCAGGCCAGGCCAGGCCAGGCCAGGCCAGGCCAGGCCAGGCCAGGCCAGGCCAGGCCAGGCCAGGCCAGGCCAGGCCAGGCCAGGCCAGGCCAGGCCAGGCCAGGCCAGGCCAGGCCAGGCCAGGCCAGGCCAGGCCAGGCCAGGCCAGGCCAGGCCAGGCCAGGCCAGGCCAGGCCAGGCCAGGCCAGGCCAGGCCAGGCCAGGCCAGGCCAGGCCAGGCCAGGCCAGGCCAGGCCAGGCCAGGCCAGGCCAGGCCAGGCCAGGCCAGGCCAGGCCAGGCCAGGCCAGGCCAGGCCAGGCCAGGCCAGGCCAGGCCAGGCCAGGCCAGGCCAGGCCAGGCCAGGCCAGGCCAGGCCAGGCCAGGCCAGGCCAGGCCAGGCCAGGCCAGGCCAGGCCAGGCCAGGCCAGGCCAGGCCAGGCCAGGCCAGGCCAGGCTGTGGCCAGGCCAGGCCAGGCCAGGCCAGGCCAGGCCAGGCCAGCCAGGCTGTGCCAGGCCAGGCCAGGCCAGGCCAGGCCAGGCCAGGCCAGGCCAGGCCAGGCCAGGCCAGGCCAGGCCAGGCCAGGCCAGGCCAGGCCAGGCCAGGCCAGGCCAGGCCAGGCCAGGCCAGGCCAGGCCAGGCCAGCAGGCCAGGCCAGGCCAGGCCAGGCCAGGCCAGGCCAGGCCAGGCCAGGCCAGGCCAGGCCAGGCCAGGCCAGGCCAGGCCAGGCCAGGCCAGGCCAGGCCAGGCCAGGCCAGGCCAGGCCAGGCCAGGCCAGGCCAGGCCAGGCCAGGCCAGGCCAGGCCAGGCCAGGCCAGGCCAGGCCAGGCCAGGCCAGGCCAGGCCAGGCCAGGCCAGGCCAGGCCAGGCCAGGCCAGGCCAGGCCAGGCCAGGCCAGGCCAGGCCAGGCCAGGCCAGGCCAGGCCAGGCCAGGCCAGGCCAGGCCAGGCCAGGCCAGGCCAGGCCAGGCCAGGCCAGGCCAGGCCAGGCCAGGCCAGGCCAGGCCAGGCCAGGCCAGGCCAGGCCAGGCCAGGCCAGGCCAGGCCAGGCCAGGCCAGGCCAGGCCAGGCCAGGCCAGGCCAGGCCAGGCCAGGCCAGGCCAGGCCAGGCCAGGCCAGGCCAGGCCAGGCCAGGCCAGGCCAGGCCAGGCCAGGCCAGGCCAGGCCAGGCCAGGCCAGGCCAGGCCAGGCCAGGCCAGGCCAGGCCAGGCCAGGCCAGGCCAGGCCAGGCCAGGCCAGGCCAGGCCAGGCCAGGCCAGGCCAGGCCAGGCCAGGCCAGGCCAGGCCAGGCCAGGCCAGGCCAGGCCAGGCCAGGCCAGGCCAGGCCAGGCCAGGCCAGGCCAGGCCAGGCCAGGCCAGGCCAGGCCAGGCCAGGCCAGCCAGGCCAGGCCAGGCCAGGCCAGGCCAGGCCAGGCCAGGCCAGGGCCAGGCCAGGCCAGGCCAGGCCAGGCCAGGCCAGGCCAGGCCAGGCCAGGCCAGGCCAGGCCAGGCCAGGCCAGGCCAGGCCAGGCCAGGCCAGGCCAGGCCAGGCCAGGCCAGGCCAGGCCAGGCCAGGCCAGGGCCAGGCCAGGCCAGGCCAGGCCAGGCCAGGCCAGGCCAGGCCAGGCCAGGCCAGGCCAGGCCAGGCCAGGCCAGGCCAGGCCAGGCCAGGCCAGGCCAGGCCAGGCCAGGCCAGGCCAGGCCAGGCCAGGCCAGGCCAGGCCAGGCCAGGCCAGGCCAGGCCAGGCCAGGCCAGGCCAGGCCAGGCCAGGCCAGGCCAGGCCAGGCCAGGCCAGGCCAGGCCAGGCCAGGCCAGGCCAGGCCAGGCCAGGCCAGGCCAGGCCAGGCCAGGCCAGGCCAGGCCAGGCCAGGCCAGGCCAGGCCAGGCCAGGCCAGGCCAGGCCAGGCCAGGCCAGGCCAGGCCAGGCCAGGCCAGGCCAGGCCAGGCCAGGCCAGGGCCAGGCCAGGCCAGGCCAGGCCAGGCCAGGCCAGGCCAGGCCAGGCCAGGCCAGGCCAGGCCAGGCCAGGCCAGGCCAGGCCAGGCCAGGCCAGGCCAGGCCAGGCCAGGCCAGGCCAGGCCAGGCCAGGCCAGGCCAGGCCAGGCCAGGCCAGGCCAGGCCAGGCCAGGCCAGGCCAGGCCAGGCCAGGCCAGGCCAGGCCAGGCCAGGCCAGGCCAGGCCAGGCCAGGCCAGGCCAGGCCAGGCCAGGCCAGGCCAGGCCAGGCCAGGCCAGGCCAGGCCAGGCCAGGCCAGGCCAGGCCAGGCCAGGCCAGGCCAGGCCAGGCCAGGCCAGGCCAGGCCAGGCCAGGCCAGGCCAGGCCAGGCCAGGCCAGGCCAGGCCAGGCCAGGCCAGGCCAGGCCAGGCCAGGCCAGGCCAGGCCAGGCCAGGCCAGGCCAGGCCAGGCCAGGCCAGGCCAGGCCAGGCCAGGCCAGGCCAGGCCAGGCCAGGCCAGGCCAGGCCAGGCCAGGCCAGGCCAGGCCAGGCCAGGCCAGGCCAGGCCAGGCCAGGCCAGGCCAGGCCAGGCCAGGCCAGGCCAGGCCAGGCCAGGCCAGGCCAGGCCAGGCCAGGCCAGGCCAGGCCAGGCCAGGCCAGGCCAGGCCAGGCCAGGCCAGGCCAGGCCAGGCCAGGCCAGGCCAGGCCAGGCCAGGCCAGGCCAGGCCAGGCCAGGCCAGGCCAGCCAGGCCAGGCCAGGCCAGGCCAGGCCAGGCCAGGCCAGGCCAGGCCAGGCCAGGCCAGGCCAGGCCAGGCCAGGCCAGGCCAGGCCAGGCCAGGCCAGGCCAGGCCAGGCCAGGCCAGGCCAGGCCAGGCCAGGCCAGGCCAGGCCAGGCCAGGCCAGGCCAGGCCAGGCCAGGCCAGGCCAGGCCAGGCCAGGCCAGGCCAGGCCAGGCCAGGCCAGGCCAGGCCAGGCCAGGCCAGGCCAGGCCAGGCCAGGCCAGGCCAGGCCAGGCCAGGCCAGGCCAGGCCAGGCCAGGCCAGGCCAGGCCAGGCCAGGCCAGGCCAGGCCAGGCCAGGCCAGGCCAGGCCAGGCCAGGCCAGGCCAGGCCAGGCTGAAGAAATAGGCCAGGCCAGGCCAGGCCAGGCCAGGCCAGGCCAGGCCAGGCCAGGGCCAGGCCAGGCCAGGCCAGGCCAGGCCAGGCCAGGCCAGGCCAGGCCAGGCCAGGCCAGGCCAGGCCAGGCCAGGCCAGGCCAGGCCAGGCCAGGCCAGAAAGAGGCCAGGCCAGGCCAGGCCAGGCCAGGCCAGGCCAGGCCAGGCCAGGCCAGGCCAGGCCAGGCCAGGCCAGGCTGAGGCCAGGCCAGGCCAGGCCAGGCCAGGCCAGGCCAGGGCCAGGCCAGGGCCAGGCCAGGCCAGAAGCCAGGCCAGGCCAGGCCAGGCCAGGCCAGGCCAGGCCAGGCCAGGCTGTACAGCCAGGCTGCAGGCCAGGCCAGGCCAGGCCTGTGGCCAGGCCAGGCCAGGCCAGGCCAGGCCAGGCCAGGCCAGGCCAGGCCAGGCCAGGCCAGGCCAGGCCAGGCCAGGCCAGGCCAGGCCAGGCCAGGCCAGGCCAGGCCAGCCAGGCCAGGCCAGGCCAGGCCAGGCCAGGCCAGGCCAGGCCAGGCCAGGCCAGGCCAGGCCAGGCCAGGCCAGGCCAGGCCAGGCCAGGCCAGGCCAGGCCAGGCCAGGCCAGGCCAGGCCAGGCCAGGCCAGGCCAGGCCAGGCCAGGCCAGGCCAGCCAGGCCAGGCCAGGCCAGGCCAGGCCAGGCCAGGCCAGGCCAGGCCAGGCTGTGCCAGGCCAGGCCAGGCCAGGCCAGGCCAGGCCAGGCCAGGCCAGGCCAGGCCAGGCCAGGCCAGGCCAGGCCAGGCCAGGCCAGTGGCCAGGCCAGGCCAGGCCAGGCCAGGCCAGGCCAGGCCAGGCCAGGCCAGGCCAGGCCAGGCCAGGCCAGGCCAGGCCAGGCCAGGCCAGGCCAGGCCAGGCCAGGCCAGGCCAGGCCAGGCCAGGCCAGGCCAGGCCAGGCCAGGCCAGGCCAGGCCAGGCCAGGCCAGGCCAGGCCAGGGCCAGGCCAGGCCAGGCCAGGCCAGGCCAGGCCAGGCCAGGCCAGGCCAGGGCCAGGCCAGGCCAGGCCAGGCCAGGCCAGGCCAGGCCAGGCCAGGCCAGGCCAGGCCAGGCCAGGCCAGGCCAGGCCAGGCCAGGCCAGGCCAGGCCAGGCCAGGCCAGGCCAGGCCAGGCCAGGCCAGAGGCCAGGCCAGGGCCAGGCCAGGCCAGGCCAGGCCAGGCCAGGCCAGGCCAGGCCAGGCCAGGCCATGTCAGGCCAGGCCAGGCCAGGCCAGGCCAGGCCAGGCCAGGCTCAGGCCAGGCTGTGGCCAGGCCAGGCCAGGCCAGGCCAGGCCAGGCCAGGCCAGGCCAGGCCAGGCCAGGCCAAGGCCAGCGCCAGGCCAGGCCAGGCCAGGCCAGGCCAGGCCAGGCCAGGCCAGGCCAGGCCAGGCCAGGCCAGGCCAGGCCAGGCCAGTGCCAGGCCAGCGCCAGGCCAGGCCAGGCCAGGCCAGGGCCAAAGGCCAGGCCAGGCCAGGCCAGGCCAGGGCTAGGGCTAGGCCAGTTCAGGCTAGGCCAGGCCAGGCCAGGCCAGGCCAGGCCAGGCCAGGCCAGGCCAGGCCAGGCCAGGCCAGGCCAGGCCAGGCCAGGCCAGGCCAGGCCAGGCCAGGCCAGGCCAGGCCAGGCCAGGCCAGGCCAGGCCAGGCCAGGCCAGGCCAGGCCAGGCCAGGCCAGGCCAGGCCAGGCCAGGCCAGGCCAGGCCAGGCCAGGCCAGGCCAGGCCAGGCCAGGCCAGGCCAGGCCAGGCCAGGCCAGGCCAGGCCAGGCCAGGCCAGGCCAGGCCAGGCCAGGCCAGGCCAGGCCAGGCCAGGCCAGCGCCAGGCCAGGCCAGGCCAGGCCAGGCCAGGCCAGGCCAGGCCAGCCAGGCCAGGCCAGGCCAGGCCAGGCCAGGCCAGGCCAGGCCAGGCCAGTTGTGCCAGGCCAGGCCAGGCCAGGCCAGGCCAGGCCAGGCCAGGCCAGGCCAGGCCAGGCCAGGCCAGGCCAGGCCAGGCCAGGCCAGGCCAGGCCAGGCCAGGCCAGGCCAGGCCAGGCCAGGCCAGGCCAGGCCAGGCCAGGCCAGGCCAGGCCAGGCCAGGCCAGGCCAGGCCAGGCCAGGCCAGGCCAGGCCAGGCCAGGCCAGGCCAGGCCAGGCCAGGCCAGGCCAGGCCAGGCCAGGCCAGGCCAGGCCAGGCCAGGCCAGGCCAGGCCAGGCCAGGCCAGGCCAGGCCAGGCCAGGCCAGGCCAGGCCAGGCCAGGCCAGGCCAGGCCAGGCCAGGCCAGGCCAGGCCAGGCCAGGCCAGGCCAGGCCAGGCCAGGCCAGGCCAGGCCAGGCCAGGCCAGGCCAGGCCAGGCCAGGCCAGGCCAGGCCAGGCCAGGCCAGGCCAGGCCAGGCCAGGCCAGGCCAGGGGCCTGGGGCCAGGGCCAGGGGCTGAGGGGCCAGGCCAGGCCAGGCCAGGCCAGGCCCAGGCCCAGGCCAGGCCAGGCCAGGCCAGGGCCAGGCTGTGCCAGGCCAGGCCAGGCCAGGCCAGGCCAGGCCAGGCCAGGCTAGGCCAGGCCACAGCCAGGCCAGGCCAGGGCCAGGCCAGGCCAGGCCAGGCCAGGCCAGGTCAGGCCAGTGTCAGGCCAGTGGCCAGGCCAGGCCAGGCCAGGCCAGGCCAGGCCAGGCCAGGCCAGGCCAGGCCAGGCCAGGCCAGGCCAGGCCAGGCCAGGCCAGGCCAGGCCAGGCCAGGCCAGGCCAGGCCAGGCCAGGCCAGGCCAGGCCAGGCACAGGCCAGGCCAGGCCAGGCCAGGCCAGGCCAGGCCAGGCCAGGCCAGGCCAGGCCAGGCCAGGCCAGGCCAGGCCAGGCCAGGCCAGGCCAGGGGCAGGCCAGGTTGTGGCCAGGCTGAAGAAACAGGTTGAGGCCAGGCCAGGCCAGGCTGAAGAAGCAGGTCAGGCCAGGCCAGGCCAGGCCAGGCCAGGCCAGGCCAGGCCAGGCCAGGCCAGGCCAGGGCCAGGCCAGGCCAGGCCGAAAATAGGCCAGGCCAGGCCAGGCCAGGCCAGGCCAGGCCAGGCAAAGAGGCCAGGCCAGGCCAGGCCAGGCCAGGCCAGGCCAGGCCAGGCCAGGCCAGGCCACAGGCCAGGCCAGGCCAGGCCAGGCCAGGCCAGGCCAGGCCAGGCCAGGCCAGGCCAGGCCAGGCCAGCCAGGCCAGGCCAGGCCAGGCCAGGCCAGGCCAGGCCAGGCCAGGCCAGGCCAGGCCAGGCCAGGCCAGGCCAGGCCAGGCCAGGCCAGGCCAGGCCAGGCCAGGCCAGGCCAGGCCAGGCCAGGCCAGGCCAGGCCAGGCCAGGCCAGGCCAGGCCAGGCCAGGCCAGGCCAGGCCAGGCCAGGCCAGGCCAGGCCAGGCCAGGCCAGGCCAGGCCAGGCCAGGCCAGGCCAGGCCAGGCCAGGCCAGGCCAGGCCAGGCCAGGCCAGGCCAGGCCAGGCCAGGCCAGGCCAGGCCAGGCCAGGCCAGGCCAGGCCAGGCCAGGCCAGGCCAGGCCAGGCCAGGCCAGGCCAGGCCAGGCCAGGCCAGGCCAGGCCAGGCCAGGCCAGGCCAGGCCAGGCCAGGCCAGGCCAGGCCAGGCCAGGCCAGGCCAGGCCAGGCCAGGCCAGGCCAGGCCAGGCCAGGCCAGGCCAGGCCAGGCCAGGCCAGGCCAGGCCAGGCCAGGCCAGGCCAGGCCAGGCCAGGCCAGGCCAGGCCAGGCCAGGCCAGGCCAGGCCAGGCCAGGCCAGGCCAGGCCAGGCCAGGCCAGGCCAGGCCAGGCCAGGCCAGGCCAGGCCAGGCCAGGCCAGGCCAGGCCAGGCCAGGCCAGGCCAGGCCAGGCCAGGCCAGGCCAGGCCAGGCCAGGCCAGGCCAGTTAGGTTAGGTTAGGTTAGGTTAGGTTAGGTTAGGTTAGGGTTAGGTTAGGTTAGAGGTTAGAAGAAGAATAGGTTAGGTTAGGTTAGGTTAGGTTAGGTTAGGTTAGGCCAGGCAATAGGTTAGGTTGAAGAGGTTAGGTTAGGTTAGGTTAGGTTAGGTTAAAGAAGAGTTAGGTTAGGGTTAGGTTAGGTTAGGTTAGGTTAGGTTAGTTAAGAAGAAAGAGGTTAGGCCAGGAGGTTAGGTTGAAGAAGAAGAAGAATAGGCCAGGCAGGCCAGGCCAGGCCAGGCCAGGCCAGGCCAGTGCCAGGCCAGGCCAGGCCAGGCCAGGCCAGGCCAGGCCAGGCCAGGCCAGGCCAGGCCAGGCCAGGCCAGGCCAGGCCAGGCCAGGCCAGGCCAGGCCAGGCCAGGCCAGGCCAGGCCAGGCCAGGCCAGGCCAGGCCAGGCCAGGCTGTGCCAGGCCAGGCCAGGCCAGGCCAGGCCAGGCCAGGCCAGGCCAGGCCAGGCCAGGCCAGGCTGGTGCCAGGCTGTGCCAGGCCAG
>JAVCWC010000033.1:0-7500 GCA_034769755.1 Odontamblyopus lacepedii
CCAAACAATAAGCTTTAATATTTGGGTATGCACAATTCGGAGAAAACAGCCAGTGTGAGGTGGGCCTTAACAGGTTAAAAAACAACAAACACACATGCCATTGCAGCCGTCTGCAAAGTTTGGTTTGATATTGGTGCAGTAATTGCTTGCAAGCTGCTAATGTGAATCTTTGTCTCCCATGTTATTATAAACATAAGTTTAGTCTCACTTTTAGATGAGACAGAAGTCATTAACAATTCAAAAGCCTTCAAAATGCATGCATATGAAAAGTATTAATTAGCTTAAGTATTAGGTTATCCAAGATGCTTGCAGTGCCACACTTCGTTTTAATTCCATATTAGTGCTAATTGATGTGGTGAGCCTAGGTATATCTGTGGTTAAATACATATTTACTAGGCTTTGAAAATGCAATCAGTGTGTATTTTACCACTGAATCAGATTTACTTTTAAACTAATCAAACAAATCGAATTGCAAATTAAAATGATGAATGGTAGTAACAGCACAATTCTAGTACTTGTACTACTAGGCCTACATTATCATTGAAAAATGAACTGATGTGGTGCTGCCCTTTTTTCTTTAGCAAAAGAACCAACGAATGCAGAGGTTCAAAAAACGTCTCAAGGGCCTAAGGGATCACCACGAGAGGTGCCAAGCACGCCATGACCACATGATGTTGAATTCAAAGGTTTGCTGTTTGTTTGCATAATTCATATAAAATCTTTGTTACATTGTAGTTAAACAATGCACCTACAATTAAATGTCTTGTCATTGACTGTGTACTAAGAACACTTTAATTTCAGAACTGTTGGTTACAAGGGAGGCCACATAATACTGACTTTGTGTGACTGAAATTGATGTCTGATTACCACTTAGGATTTTTTTTTGTTCATATCTCTAATGTCACCTTTCTATAAGCAATACTGTAGTTCTATGTCATGCCAAACCTCATCACATGCAAGTTTTGTGTTTCCTGAACAGCTGTTCAAAGTATTTTTTCTAGTACTGTATTATAAAACATACATTGACAAACCCCAATGTGCATCTGTTTGCAGGAAGAAGTAGATGCCTTAAAATATCCTAGAATGTCAGCACCACTGTCGAATTCAGAAACATCACTTTCTGTAAGTAACTTTCCTAAAGCACTGTTTACACTACAGCAGTATTACCATTTGACATATAACTGAGCATGACTATACAAAAAGACAACCTCAACACAGTATAAAGAAGTAAACCACCGACATGCCATGAGGTTGGGTTAGAGGGGAAAAATGATTGAAATCATAGACATTACGTCTATGGCATGTATCAATAAGGAGTTCGCAATACTACAAGAACAGGAGAATTGTGAAAATCAAAGTGAAAGTCAGTCCCATTTGGTCATTGTGATCACATGGCACATCACAGACACAGTGTACACAACGAAATTTAACCTCTGCATTTAACCCATCACACGTGAGCAGGAGGCAGCCATGACAGTGACATTACTTTGTAACCCATAAAAGAAATTAGGTCATTTAAGTTATGGTTACCAGAAATTATAGAATTAATTTTTGAATTACATACTTACCCAGTGACGCCAGAGCACTATTCCCCTTACCTGTACTTACCTGATTACCAATCTGTCATGTGATACATACACACTTCCCCTTGACGTGCCTGTGTGCAAACTTTTTGGAATACTGGATTTATATGTACTGCTTTAGTTTTAATTTCATCCTTTGTACATCTAGAAAGTCAACCTGATTGTTTTTTCAACCTCACCTGGCAATATTTGTTTGAATTGCCATCATGTCTCCTTGCATCACATGTACCTGGCATAAACAGATCTCTATTGGAAACACTGTAGTATTACCACTGCTTTAACTGTAATATGTTGTGGTGGACTGTTAAGATAAACAGTTTTACAATTGTGGACATAAACTAACTGTAACAGATGGCCTCCTGACCAGGTGAAAATATGCCCTATGATGGTTATTCTTTGAGGTAAACTAATTAATTGTCTCTAATTGTCTGCAAAATCAGGGAATTTTATGCACAGTTGGTGTGTCACCTGTCAGATTGTTGGTGTGGTGCCACTGATTTCTGTTTTGTTGCTAGGTGAGTGTAGATTGTATGTGCTGTACATTGAAAAGAGTAAATTGTGCTTTTGTTTTCAGGAAGCAACAGATGAATGCAGATATTCAGATACTCCTTCAACATCATGCGAGTCTCCCCTGCTGGTAAGATACAAAAACACTGCTCACTGTTGTAAACAAAACATGATCACACTCATCAAATGAGTGATTGTGTCCTTTTAATCTATATCTAAAGGAGTATTTATTATTATGGTATTCTTACCACCACCTGAAAAGCATAAAAATGAATTTGGAATAAGTTTGGAAATTAATACTATACTGAAGCAATTATGTTGACTATTAATTGGTTATTTCACTGATGAAAAAGGATTTCACATAGCAAACTAGAATGACTGGAAAAGCAGGCTTATCAACAAGCTGCCCGTGTCATGCTTATATGGTTTTTCTTGTCAATTAGTATAGTGACCTGGAGTCTGTTTCATCTGAGGAGGGTGCATTACCTGGAACAGGCACAGACACAGAGGATGAAGAGGGTTTCACAGTACCTAAGATAACATACACAAGACAGCAACCAATCCAGAACAAAGGTAAAAAACAGATAACTGAAGCAAAGCAAGTTCGCAAGGATCAGGCTACCACATCAGATAACAGTGTCACTGAAGATTCCAGCAGCGACTCTATTTCTGTCATGAGATTATCAAAGACATCGGATGGAAAGACAGCAGTAAGGAACAAACATTTCTGCCTGTTTTGTGGAAAGGCATATTTCAAAATGGCCCGCCATTTGGAACAGATGCATCAAAAAGAAACAGAAGTAGCCAGGGCTCTTGTCGAAATGTCCAAAATGAGACGAATGCAGCTGGACTTGCTAAGAAAAAGAGGCAATCATGCTCACAATGTTGAAGTTTTGTCAGCTGGTAAAGGTACCCTTTTGCCATGTAAAAAGTCGAGATGCAATCTGGCACGGAAATGTGGCACCCCCACTCCAGGAAAGACCAGAATTCAAGCACTGTGTGCCTATGCTCAACCTGTGCCTGAGGGAGTCAGCCAAAGGCTGTGGAAATTAATCAGCTCTATGACTCAAGATGACATTACAGACACCATAAAGCGAGATCACTGCATTATCAAAATGGGCGAACATCTGTACAACAAACTGGGTTCAGACTCAAGTAAGCATCGGTACATCAGACAGAAGATACGTGAAGTGGGCAGACTTTTACTTCACAGTAAGGAGGAGGGTCATCTGAGAGCAATGTCTGATTTTGTCATACCCATAAATTTTCCACATGTCATCAGTGCAGTTCAACATGTATCAGGATTTAGTGCTGAAAAGCATAATTTTCAAGAACCCCTCATTGGCCTTAAAATTAGGCCATAGTTTGAAAAAAATCGCAAACATAATTGAGTGTGATGCTATGATCTCAGGACAAAAGAAACTGCCCAGCAGGCTCGGAACTTCAAACAAATCTATGACACAAAATGGCATGAATATATCTCTTCACCTGCTCGTAGAACACTGACTGAGGCCAAGTATAATGCACCACAGCTCCTGCCCTTTACTGATGATGTCAGAAAGCTGCATCTGTACCTTGACGACAAGCAGAAAGAGAACGTTCGTAAGCTTTCTGCAGTAGTCCACCAGAAGAACTGGGCCAGCCTAGCAAAAGTGACTTTGGCCCAGATCATTTTGTTTAATCGAAGGCGAGAGGGTGAAGTGTCCAAAATGCCTCTATCAGAATTCACATCGCGAGACACATCCACTATGCACCCTGATGTTGCTGAAGCACTTACTGAAGTGGAGAAGAAGCTCTGTGGTCACTTTCAAAGAGTAGAGATAAGAAGCAAATGTGGTAGGAAAGTAGCAGTTCTTCTTACTCCACCCATGGTTGAGTCAATGGAACTCCTTGTTGAAACACGCAAGTCTTGTGTTCCTGATGAGAACCAATACATGTTTGCACGCCCAGGAACAGAGTCCTGTTTCAAAGGATCTGACTGTATTCGTTCATTTGCACAAGACTGTGGGGCAGAGCATCCTGAGAGACTATCCTCCACCAAGCTACGAAAGCACATAGCAACTGTGTCCAAGGTTCTAAACTTGACTGACACTGATATGGACCAGCTCGCTGACTTTTTGGGTCATGACATCTGGGTTCATAAGAAGTTTTACCGTCTTCCTGAGGGCACTCTGCAGTTGGCCAAAATTACAAAAGTACTCACAGCTCTGGAGACTGGACGACTGGCAGAGTTTAAAGGGAAGAATATTGATGAAATAAACATTGATCCCAATGGTATGTAATTTCCTAACAAAACTACCTAGACAATGTCACATTTAAGTAAAGTCTCAATTTCCCCATATACATTATTTCTGTGTGTGCGTTTCATTCTGTTTTTTAGAGTCACTTGATGTCACATACTGCAATACTGCATCTACTGGAGATGACATGCCAAGTAGGTCATTAGTATAACTACATAATGTAATTCCAAGTAATTTCCAGTGCATGAAAATGCAAAGTGTAACTTAGTAGCTTGATTAGGAATTTGTAGCCAATTGCTATCCTATGAACGCACTATAAGCTGACAATGCTAATGAGCTAACACTGTTAATGATGATAACTATAATGCTAATAATGCTAACTATACTAACAGTGTTACTTGGTTAACTTAGCTATTTTTTGTTAGAAGTTGTGGTAATAATGCTAACTATACCAAGTAGCTAACTGTGTTAACAGTGTTAGCAGTTAGGAGTTTTGGACAATCTTGTCCGAACGCCGACGCATACTAGCTAAGTGGGATGCTGACATTCAGGCGACACAACTGCTAACAAACATCAGCTAGCAAGTAGGGCTGGGCGATATGGACCAAAAAATATATCTCAATATATTTTGCTATATCTCGATATACGATATATATCTCGATATCTGTTCAGGAAAAATACACCTTCCCCAAACTACTGCAAAAACAAAACAAAAAAAATTTTATCTGATTAATATTCATTTAGTAATGCACTTAAACACTCTGTGCCCCTTTTTGGACCCGCACCCACAGTTTAAGAACCTTTTCTTTAAGAGAACTTCCACTGACACAAAACTGCTTCAAAGTGAATAAAGTGTGTAGGATTTTTAAACCTGTATTTTCAAATTCCTGGAGTTACATTCTCTTGTTTTAAAGTGGTATTTAGTCTCTGCACATTTACCAAATCAAACGCACATTGTGACAAACGGATTTATTTGGCATTTGGCACAGGCTGCAGAGAGAAGCACCGCACGCTCCCGCACACCGGGATGAGTTTATTGGCGACAGCAGCGGCCTTAATGAAAAATGACCGCACTCAGTATTCAGACCTTGAGTCCATGACAAGACCGAGTCCAAATGCGCCGAGTCCGAGACAAGACCAAGACAAAGCTCTCGCTTTAGCAGAGAAGGAAGTCCAGGCGTGGGTGTGTCTACTGAGAGGTGGGACAGGTGTGGGTCCTGCTGCGGGCGCGGGTTTTGAAGCCGGAGTTTGTTCGTATGAGTGATATCGGCCACACGCCGGAGCTCGTGTGCTGGGGTCGTGGCGCGGGTCGGAGGTGTCGTGGTTGTGCTCGCGCTGGGCAGGTGCATTTAGAAAGTTTAACTCATGTTACGTCTGTGCGCAGCTCCTTATTGTGGCTGCAGAAGCACTTTCGCTCAGATGCGCCTGTTTGGTTTTCCACGTCAAGACGGCGAAATATTTGCTCGCAAATGCAAGTGAAATGGGCGCACTGTAGAGCCCTGGTCCTAGTCTTGGTTTAGTCGGCGACCGAGCCCGGACTCTGCGGCCGCATTTAGTCCTGGTTTAGTCCTAGTCCTGGTTTAGTCCGCGACCGAGCCCCGGACTCTGCGGCCGCATTTAGTCCTGGTTTAGTCCTAGTCCTGGTTTAGTCCTAGTCCTGGTTTAGTCCGCGGCCAGCTCCGGGCTCCGCGGAGGAGTTCGGGGACAAAAGCAGGAGGCGGAGGCGAGCGCGGCACAGAGAAGGTGAGACAAGCGAAGCGGCGAAACGAGAAGTAAACATAAGCATTATAGCGATATATCGATATGTCATAATTCATATCAAGTTTCAAAAATATCTCGATATATTTTAAATATCGAGATATCGCCCACCCCTACTAGCAAGTTAGCAAAGTTAACTTTTGCATCGTTAGCATTGTTAGTATGACTGGTAACAAATGTGTGTTAAGTTAGCTGAATAATGCTGTTAGAACTGTTAGCATCATTAGCAGTTAGTTATTTGGCATTATTAGCATAACTGCTATCAAACATTAACTGAGTAATCTAATTAGCATAGCTCATTCGCAATGTTAGCTTATGGTGTGTTCACCAGATAGCTATTAAATTTCACATCAAGCTATGAAGTTACACTTTGCATTTTCAAACCTTGGTAATTCCCTGGAATCACATGCCCTAGTTGTCAGTTTGCTTTACATAAAGGTCTTAGAGTGTAATTCAACTTACCTTATGGTTAAAGGAGCTAAATTGTAAGCAACTGGATTTCTTTTTGGAGCTTGAAGGCGTTTCACCTTTCATCCAAAAGGCTTCTTCAGTTCTGGCCTAATGATGGGGAACCAGGAGCTATAACTCTGGATTACTAAAGGTGGCGCTGTAGACCACACTGCCCATTACATGACAAAAGTGTCAAATGAATGACCGAAAGTGACACAACTACAACTCCACCTCCAGTGATCCAGAGATACAGCTCCTGGTTCCCCATCATGAGGCAAAAGCCTCTTGGATGAAAGGTGAAACATCTTCAAGCTCCGAAGTCCAGCTCCTTTGACTATCATGACCTGGATATATGACAGTCTTTACAGACAACGTACCGTATGCCTTACCGTATGTTCATTCTGCAGAGCCTGGTAAAGCCTGGAGAAAGTGGACAAAGGAGGAGGCTGCAGCTGTTGAATCCAAATTAATGAACTTCATCAAGACTGGAAGAACACCAGGTAAGAGGCAGTGTGTGGAATGCATAGAAGCTGCGCCGCATGTTCTACAGAACAGGGATTGGACAGCCATCAAGTACTACGTCAGAAACCGAAACACCCCCTACCCCAGAAAAGCAAGTAAGAAGGTAACCTAAAATTTGGACTTGTTCTGAGCTTTCTTTATCTTAGATCAGGTCAGACATGTTTACTGATTGAACATGGTTCAAAGATTTTGTTGCACTTCTGTGATATTGACAGGTAAACTGTTTTTTTTACCATTGCACTTTTTTTTTTTTCAGCATAAATAATTGATGGTCTTTATCAGGAACTAAAATGACTTTTTTGTATTTAGAGATCTTCATTTTAAACTTTTAGAAATCAGGTAGACCTGCAAATGTTTTAGGTTTCCTTTAAGTCAGTCCTGGACTTGTAATATGTGATGTTTTTTTTAGAAGTACAGCGCTGTATTAGTTTTGTAATGCA
>JAVCWC010000033.1:22500-60000 GCA_034769755.1 Odontamblyopus lacepedii
TGAGAGACGCAATTTTGTTTTATTATTTATACATTTTATTAGACGTGTAGTATTTGTATGGGGTCAGGTGTCCCAGTACCGCAAACACCACACACCGCGGTGCAGAGACCCACAAAAAGAGCGCTGGGGAAATCCCTTAACTCACAGCTCCAGGTATAATGTTGTTTCCTCATCAAAAATACGCCTGAAGAGGTTTTAGATGTCATCCTTGCATGTTTGAGTAATCTAGCGATCTCTCTCGGGCCCTATTCAAACCCTCCTTACAGGCAGTTGTAAGATCCTGTGCGATGGCCGTGCTCCCACAGGACAAATCTCCATAAAAATACAAAAACATGATACAAAACTGTACAGTACAACTTCACAAAGCTGATGTGATGTGCAGTAGTTTCACACTGCTCACTGATTGTGTTGTGATAGCGCTCTGAAGGGGGAATGGCTTCATGTGGAGACAAAGGGACAAGAGCTTCAGAAATGCAAGTGAAGCTTAGAAAACATGTGAGTACGTAGTTTTCAGCAAAAACAGCATTTTCAAAACAATAAACGGTAACATGGTGATCTAAATATGTTCTGTGTTTGCAGTAAAAGGGGAACTCCGGCACGTTTGAAGCTGAAGTCCGTTTCTAGAGGTGGTCGAATTCTGTCAGAAGCCAAAAAACAGCACAGATCAGTGTTTCCTCGGTGGAGATCTCACTGTGGCAGTGACTCTGTCTAGTGCAGTGATGGGGGCAAGTTCTGAACTTCCACGTAAAACACCAATTTGCTTCACACTGAAGAAGCTTAACTCCACTTTAACCCATCTGACAACAGCCACGAGTCTAACAAACCAAACGCTCTGCCTGGTTCACTCATTAGTGTCTGGAAACGTTAGAAAACAACTTTATAAGCACCTCACACTTCCCTCTGCTGATTTCCCACTGCACAAAAGCCCAAAAGACTCGATTGTCGATTCCAGCCCCGGTGAAGAAGAAGAGAAACTGAAAGTTGTTGAAAAACATGGTTCAGGGGATGTTTTTTTTTAGCATCTTTCCAAAAATATAATTCACTAGTAAATAAATTAAGGGATTAGAAGCAACATCGGCAATCGAAAAACATTACTAAACCATTATTAAAACAGGACTAAACCAGGGCTACAACCATTACTAAAACAGGACTAAACTAGGACTAAAACCAGAAATAAACCAGGACTAAAACAGGTCTAAACTAGGACTAAAACAGGACTAAAACCATTACTAAAACAGGACTAAACTGGGACTAAAACTAGGACTAAACCTGGACTAAAACAGGACTAAACTGGGACTAAACAGCGTGTGAAGTGGTTTATTATTTACTGAAAGAACATCAGTGAATGCATGCAAGCTTACGGCTATAAAAACTATCACAGCGACGTGCACTGAACTAAAAAGGGTGAGCTGTGCACATAAAGAAACAGTCTGCCCTCGTGTGGACGAACAAGGGATTACAGCAACTGCCTGTATGAGGGTGGATGCAGGTGCTACATGATTATGAGAGCTTTACTTGCTCATGGACATTTCTGCCTGTTTCTTTTGAGATTATCAAACCTAATTAGGCCTACAGGACACACAAATTACTTATTTTTAATCGGGACGTGTAGGTAATTCCATTATGGTTAATACAGAAAAAATAACAGGCAAAAACAGATTTTCAGGTTTAGATTCACTGAGGAAAGATTCACTAAAAGTCTCCTCACGCTGTGCCGCTGCTTTGCCTCCATTTTAAAGTAGATTCTTTTTACTTTTACTTCACTACATCTGAGAGCAGGTGTCTGTACTTTCTACTGTACTACATTTTTAACTGGACTGAAAGGTTAAAGTATTTTTATATAATAGTTTGAGGCCTGTTGAAAAGCTTGAGGGTTTATAACATGTTTATAGTTCGAGCAAACAAAAATATACACATAAAAACAGCTAGAAAATCTCTGCAAAGTACTGTTGAAGCACTTTCCATTTTGACATTAATGTTATAGTTTAATAACGTTATTGAAGGTCAAATTTTACGGTTGCTGTCATGAAATGCCAGGTTTAATTCCCAAAAGGTCTTTTATTTATGGAGCAACTTGAACACATACATGGGTGGCTGGCTTCGCCTAGCATCTTCACGAACTTTCCACTTGCTAACTTGACTACCCAGAAGTCTATGCGTAACGTAGTGACATAACTGGTACGCATTATGCATTTACTAAGAACTGATAATTATCATATCACATCACATCTCCCCCCTAAGTTACTTAACTCATAAACAAAAGATCAATTCACTATCTGAACTAAAATCTTCGTAGCCAAGTCTACATTCAAGGAAATCTGTAGTACAAAACATAAATAGCTGGTTATTTCCAATATTTTGTAGTTACCCTTAATTTCTTCATTACTGTACCATTAAACAACTGAAATCATTAATGTCACTACCTTTTAAAGCATCAACAACATAAATTCAACATTCCGAATCACACATCAGTTACATTTCAACAACTTTTTTTTTTTTTTAGTTCTACTTAGGAACATAGTCCTTGAACCTGACAGGAGGGTTTATAGCTCTCCCAGAGGATCTCTTGGGTGTGGTAGACTGTTGGCTTTGGGCCACAGTGGGACCAGGATTGGCAGGCCCCACAGAAGAAAGAGGAGCGGAGCCCGGGTCACAAGAACTGGCATAGCTCTGGTCACTAGTCTCTGAAGCGGTGACCTGTTCTGATGACTCCGGCACTTCCTGGATGTGTCTCCGGTTCCGGCGGGTGAGCATTCCTTGCTCCGTTTGGACAAAGTAGGACCTGGGCTCAGGTGCCTGCGCGATGACTTTTGCTGGGGTCTTCCAGCCTTTCTCTCCATCCAACTTGATGTTCACGTGTTGGCCTGACTGGAGTGCAGGTAAGAGCCATGCTGAATGTCGTCTATTGTAAAAGAAACAGTAAGCATTTTTGGCTTGTTGGTCTTTTCTTCTCACAGCACCGTAGTCAACTGGACTGGGGACCAGCTGGTTGGGCAGAATCGGGACAGTTGTCCTGATCTGTCGACCGATGGCGAGTTGAGCTGGACTCAACCCTGTAGCAGCAATTGGAGTAGCCCTGTAACCCATGAGGGCTAGATGAGGGTCTGGATGCCGCAGGATGCGCTTTTCTGTGGCAACACCCCTCTCTGCTGCTCCATTGGCTTGTGGATAATGAGGGCTGGAAGTTGTATGTTTGAAGTTGTACTGTTCACTGAACGTTTGAAACTCTGCTGAGCTGAACTGGGTACCATTATCTGATACTAGCTCTAGAGGGATTCCCCACCTGACAAACATGCTTTTCAGGTGTGAAATCACTTGTTGACTGGTGGTGGTACTCAGGTGTGCAATTTCAATATCACATCACAGTTGCTATGTTGGTCTCCCTGAGATGCTGTTTTTGTTATTGTTCAAATCTACTGTTGTTATTGTCATTTGTGTTTAATTTATTTGGTTAACAATTTGGCCATGTTTATAATATATTAATAACGATACTTTTCCTATAAATCAATCAATATATAAATAAAATATTATTACTACTAATGCTATAGTTTAATAAAGTTAATGAAGTTCAAATTTTACGGTTGCTATGTTACTGAGATGCTGTTTTTGTTTTTGTTCAAAACCTGCCGTTGTTATTTCCAAGAGGGTCTGGCTGCAGAAGAACTATAATAAAACAATCCGACGGGCGCACAAGTTACAGTCCTGACCAATCAGATACGAACTTCCGGGTGAACACCGGAAGTACCATGGACAGGATTTGAATGAAATTATCTTTTAACCTCAAATATACTATTTATAAAAAGGTAAGCAGCATTATAACATTGCCATCTAGCTATTTCGGCATAACATTTCTTATCACTAAGTATTTACTCTTATCTAATTATTATAATCGTAAAAAGGCCAGAGATGCTTTTGTTTTTTGAAACTACTAATATAAACATGATTACTAGAGACATTTATAGAGTTTATTAATCATAAAACACCTTATAGATTATAAGTATGTTTTGTTTGATTTATAATGCAATGAAATTTAACAAAATTGTAACAGAATTCTATGTATTGTTCTATGTATGTTTTACTTATGTAACTGTCCTTTTCTTTTAGCTCCTAGTATCATGAGTTCTTTGTTAGTTCGAGCTGAACCTTGGCATTGATAAATGTTGAACCTTTGCTCTCTGTGTTGTCAGACCAACGAAAGAAAAAAAGAAAAGAAGAATCCCCAGTACATTTCTATGTGAACTTTTTACGTTTCTCTACCTCTTAAGTTGTAGTTTTAAGGTAAGCACTTTTAATCAATATCAATATTCAACACATCAATATTGCACAAAATTATCTCTTGTGAGCTTTAGGCCATGTTATAATGTTGCTACCTCCTCAAAAACACACCTGGAGTTGTGTTTTATTTATATAAGTTTCAGTAACCCTTGATTATTACCCTGTCTACATCCCCAAAGCTCAAAATGGTCCGTTCCACCTTGTGATGTTATGTAGTGGTAGTTTTTAAGTTAACAGCTCCTTTAATATGGCCATACCAGGTTGTCAAAGCCTGAACCCATCAGATCTCAGAAGCTAAGCAAGGCCGGGCCTGGTTAGTACTTGGATGTGAGACCACTGGGAATTCAAAGTGGCACAGGGGGGCGCCAGTGGTTAAAAACTGTTATCGTTGTGTCCTTAGGCAAGACACTTCACCCACATTGCCTAGTATGACAGTGGTGTGTGCATAAGTGATGGTGGTGGTCAGAGGGGCTGGTGGTGCAGATTGGCAGCCGCGCTTCCGTCAGTCTGTCCCAGGGCAGCTGTGGCTACAGTAATAGTTTACCACCACAGGGTATGGAGTGAATAATGATTTGTAAATAATGATCTGTAAAGCATCTTTGTGACATATGTCTTTGAAAAGTGCTAGAAATAAACTTTTTTCAATAATTCCAGGAATGAAATTATTCAAATTATTCTAATGAAGTTGAGTTTAAAAGCACAGCGGAGCACTTCCTGTATTACCACATGACATCACAAGGTGGAAGAGAGTGTTTTCTGTTTGAGAGAAGAACTTAGTCTAAATCTGCAGGGTTTGTGTGTTCAACATGTGTGAATGAAAAACACAACTCCAGGCATGTTTGCGATGAGTAATCAACATCATAATAGATCAGAAAATAGCGTGATATGGACTCTTTAAATATTTTCATTATATGTTTGCATTGTACTGACTGTATGTTTATCCAGACATGGCTTGGAGACAGACGCCACTGACAGACCAAGCACTGATTTTTTTTTACTGTAATGGGGCCATAACGGAGGTGCTGAAATATGGACGCTGCACGTTACAACAGTCCAGACACGACACTCTCATCCTCATCATTCCAGGTGAGTTTACAACTACGAGGCTAGAATCAGGGCTATTAAAAAAAAAAAAAAACTACAAATGGCAGCACGGTGGCTGAGTGGCAACACTCAGGCCTCACAGCAAGAAGGTTGCGGGTTCGATCCCCGGGTTGCCCGGGCCTTTTTGTGTGGAGTTTGCATGTTCCTCCCCGTGTCTGGATGGGTTTCCTCCGGGTGCTCCGGTTTCCCCCATCAACCCAAAACATGCAGCACCTATGAACTAACATCAAGGACCATGACGTCCACCCTCCTGTGGGCTCACCACCTGCAGAGGGGTTCATAGGGGGGGTCAGGTGTTATGAGGATTGGGCAGCAAACTGCCCCCACGACCCAGCTGGATTAAGCGGGAGAAGATGGATGGATGGACATATTTTGACTGCCTATCCATTATAAGATATTCTCCACAGATCTAACCTGTCATCTGCTTGTCTTTATGGTTATAGAAAAGCTGAATTATATTGTGGAAAAGCCCAGGCAAAGAAATAACATCTCAAGCAGGTGGCAGGACTAAACCAGGACTAAACCAGGACTAAAACCACAACTAAACTAGGACTAAAACAGGACTAAAGAAGAACTAAAACCACAACTAAACTAGGACTAAAACAGGACTAAAGAAGAACTAAAACCACAACTAAAACAGGACTAAAGAAGAACTAAAACCACAACTAAACTAGGACTAAAACAGGACTAAAGAAGAACTAAAACCATTACTAAAACAGAACTAAACTAGGACTAAACCAGGACTAAAACAGGACTAAACTGGGACTAAACCTGGACTAAAACAGGACTAAACTGGGACTAAACAGCGTGTGAAGTGGTTTATTATTTACTGAAAGAACATCAGTGAATGCATGCAAGCTTACGGCTATAAAAACTATCACAGCGACGTGCACTGAACTAAAAAGGGTGAGCTGTGCACATAAAGAAACAGTCTGCCCTCGTGTGGACGAACAAGGGATTACAGCAACTGCCTGTATGAGGGTGGATGCAGGTGCTACATGATTATGAGAGCTTTACTTGCTCATGGACATTTCTGCCTGTTTCTTTTGAGATGATCAAACCTAATTAGGCCTACAGGACACACAAATTACTTATTTTTTAATCGGGACGTACAGGTAATTCCATTATGGTTAATACAGAAAAAATAACAGGCAAAAACAGATTTTCCGGTTTAGATTCACTGAGGAAAGATTCACTAAAAAGTCTCCTCACGCTGTGCCGCTGCTTTGCCTCCATTTTAAAGTAGATTCTTTTTTACTTTTACTTCACTACATCTGAGAGCAGGTGTCTGTACTTTCTACTGCACTACATTTTTAACTGGACTGAAAGGTTAAAGTATTTTTTATATAATAGTTTGAGGCCTGTTGAAAAGCTTGAGTTTTTTTTTTCACGTTTATAGTTTGAGTTTGAACAAAAATATACACATAAAAACATCTAGAAAATCTCTGCAAAATACTGTTGAAGTACTTTACTGTTACTTTAGTAGTTTTTCATGTGATAAACTTTTACTTGAACTTTTTTTTTTTTGGTCCAGAATCTGCACTTTTACTTAAGTAACCAAACTGAGTACTTCCCATCACTGTGATACTTGACTAAACTGTGGTAAAATTACTTCTTTTCTCTCCACAAACCTCAAAAACAAGTGATGTTCATGGAGTAACAGTAGGGGGCAGCATTGCGCTTGTCACAGCCTCCATACTAAACTAGATCAGAAGTGCATCCAGTTCTGTGTTTAGCTCAGATCTAAAGCTAAGAACAGTCAAAAGTGAGTGAGCCGGTGTCCCGTCGATTTGAGCTCCCTTGGCACAGACGGGATAAATTTCCCTCCGTGTGGATATATTTTTGAAATAAATGTTTGTTATGATGTTTCTTCTGTTGTCCTTTTTCTGTCCTCGTCCATCACGACTAAGAGACAAGTCCCTTCTTATTGACGCTGCATAAATAAAACTGAATTGCAGGAATTGTCCCATTTTCAGTGTCCCCGGGATCACAAAGATGAGATATGCGCCCTCTAGTGGATGCATTATTTGGGAGAAGATATAGTCAAGATTTGCTTCCTCCACCCAAATTCATATACATGAGCGAATAACGGTGATTCTACACCACGGGAGCATCATTCGATGGCTAAATTGACCTGTCGATACGTGCGTCACCCACAATGTCCAGCGTCGCTCAAATGAGGCTCCTGATGCTCACAGTTACAGGAGCCAATTTGGAGTCAGGCTCCATATTTGGAAATCCGGCCGCGAGTATCATAGCAACCACAAGAGCCAATCATGTATCAATCGTTCATTCGTTTTTCAATATAAAATAAAAATAAAAATAAAATGAAAAAACAACTTTATTTCATTATTTGTCTCCAAAAAAAACGATAATGATTCGTTTTTTCAGTTTTCGATTTTGTGTTTAAATTAAAAAAGGAAAAAAACTGATAACGGCCGTTTCCCGTTTTGTCACACACGTTTTGTCACGGTGTACGGGAGGAGATGCGGTGTGCGCTACGGGAGGAGGGTTCACACAGCATACCCATCCGTAAGCAAACCAAAACCGGAAAAAAGACGTCTGTTACACATCGATTATCAGTTTTAGTGGCTTTTTAAAAAATATTTTAAAGAATTCAGGTACTTACCTTATGTATTGATGACAGGAGCAGTTTCCAGTTCTGCGTCTGATACACGTCTTTTACGCCGGAGTTGGTGTTGAATACAGAATCTTCTCACGGACATTTCCGAGGATCTCTTAATACTGAACTGTTGCAGCGTGTTAGAAATCTCAGTGTGCGTTTTTCCATCCTCAAAAAGCTGTTTAATCATATGATAATGATCCTCAAGTCCAGCGGCCATTAGGTTTGTTTTGCGCACTCGTCATATACGTGTGTCTGTGCTCCTAGTAAAGGTTCATTTCCGGTTTACACAACTTGCTCAAGGATAAAAATCGGACAAAACGGGAAATGGCTGTTATCCGTTTTTTTCCATTTTTCATTTAAACACAAACTCGAAAACTGAAAAAAATGAATCGTTATCAGTTTTTTATTTTATTTTGGTTTGGGAGACAAATAATGAAATAAAGTTTTTTCGTTTTTTTAAATTTGGTTTTATATTGAAAAACGAATGAACGATTGATACACTGATTTTTTTTCCGTTCATTCGTTTTTCAGTGATTCTTGAGAATAATAAGGAAACTTTTAGCTTTTCTCATCAAACTTTAAATAGTAAGTTTAAGTCACTGATTTATGTTATATGTTCTGTGATGTACGAACGACAATTAGCTGTCAATCAAACCTGTTGCTAACGCTAGTCGGCAGCGATCTGGGGAATGAAGGCGTCTGATTGGTCCGTTATTTACGTTCATATCTTGATTTAGGAACAAAATAGCAAAATGAAAAATTCATGATCATGTAGGGAGGCTTGACACGAACATTTTAAGACCAAAATGACGAGGCCACAGCAGCGGGTCCAGCGAGGGGCGAGAAGATCTCAATGTAAGTCAATGAGAAAAAGGGAGCGAAGGAACTGGAAGAGCCTCCTGGAGCACTTCCTGTTTGGCTCCCGGCGGCTAACGGGTTAGCTTTGTCCACTCATATAAACGGTCTATGGTCAGAGCCCTGTTTGTTAGCGTAATACAACTGTCGAAATGAACTACCTACGCATATTCGTATTAATGAGGTGAAATTTGACATAACTATGGGATAAAGTGCAAACAGCATCAAACCCGCTGTCTCAAATCCAAACAAATACGGTGTAAAAATTCACTTTATTGGCTCTGTACAAAAACATAAGGTAGTTCATTTCGACAGAACACCGTCCCTTGTCTGTGCATCTGTTCCCGGTTTCACATATTCACACAGACTAAAGAGATGTCCTGTTTCTGCCGCTATGTCTGTAGACTAAACTCTTTAAAAAAAATGTCCCTGAATGTTTTTGGTTTGATGCAGACTGAAAATGTGGAGAACGAGAAAGATTCACGGGACATCGCTCCAGTCTGTCTCTACTGGTGGGTTTCAGCTTCGTGTTTCATGCAACTTTTGAATGCAACTTGAGGAGGACTTTTATTTCCCTTTCAAAAGATATTGTTTGGTTATAAATTGTTAATCACTATGGCGATTCTAAAAGTGGGTTCAAACTGAGCTGGAGGACATTCAGTGGCAGTTTAAAAGTCGTACATTATGCAGAATTGATGCTTGAGAATTTGAATCCATGTCAGAATGTTGTTACCTCCTCAAAGATCTTCTATTATAGCAGTTATATGATAGTATATATATATTAGGTATAGGTTATGGATCATTAGTGTATTTTGCAGAATCTTGTGTTTTAAACGTCCTTTTGAACTTATTGCGTGGCTGTTTAGTCTTCACCATGTCTTTGAACTCTGAATATTTTACATTTACAAAAATACAAAAATTAATGGAAATTTTTCTTCCAGAGTCAGAGCAGGCTGTTACTGCTGAGCTCCATAACTGGGGTTCTACAAAAAGTCATATTTTGTTTCCAGCTGAACTCAAATGTGACTCTTATGTCCCTTTTCACAGCAATTGTGCCAACCTAAATAATTATAGAGCTTCATAAGTTCATTTTCTCACAAAGAGATCACAAGCAGAGATATTAAATACATGTCGTGTGGGTGCGGCAAGTGTTTTTACCTTTTTACAGCAGGGATAATAAAAGGTTCCATGGTCCACAGTCCACAGAGGCGGGTGACGTGACTGAGCTGTTTAATCAAAGTGTTTGGAGCAGAGACGTCGTCTGAGACAAGGTGAGTTTTTGGTTCTCTGCCTTTAAATGATACTGTCTATTTTAATAATGGTTCACTGGGATTATCCAGTTTTATTGTTTGTTTATTTGTTTGTTAAAGTAGTTTCAGGATTATCATTATATTTCTCTGTAGTAATATATCAGTATAATGTGTTATCATGACAGGCCTAAGTACTACTAATACTCACTTTGGTCCAGCAGAACTGGGTCACAGGTTCCCCTAAAGTCGTGACCAGAGCTACTGTCACTTTAGTAGAAGTGCTGTTAAAATGACTAAAGCCTGTTTCAAATGGAGCAGAGTTAAATGTAAAGAGGGAAACATGTCTCTCTGTGGATTCTCCTCCAGGCTGAGCGAGTGGGGAAATGGGGGCTGAGCAGACAAAAGGACGTCCCATCAGAAAAGAAGCTCCAGGGGGCAGCACTGAGCCGGATCTCTGTGGGACAAAGTGAGTCCAGTCATTTGACATTCACTGTTAAACCCATCAGCTTATGTACTGATTTATTTTGGGGACAGAGCCTAAAACCAAAAAAGGATCCAATACAGCAGTAGGCTTATATTTATTGACACTGTTTACATATTTTACTGTTAGTATTTACACAGTCCAACAGAGACACACCTCAGAGAACAATTACACTCACAACAGTGGAGACCATCTTTTTTATTATGTGTGAAATAACAGAAGTACAATAATATAACATACACAGTTTTTCAGGTACAGAGGGCTTTCTTTTATAGACACCCTGAAAATCAAAGTGAAATACTGATGTGGCAGTTTGTCCATTTTGACAAACTAATTTCTGCAACTCAAAATCTTTCTCATTATCTTGTGTGATCCCCACGTGCTTGTGCACATGTTTGACAACATCGTGGCCGCTCCTGATGAGACGATGGATTGAGTCTTGTGGGATGTAGGAGGAACCTGGCAGCGTCTGATGGACCCAAACATAATGTCCCAGAAGTGTTCTATCAGGTTTAAGTCAGGTGATCGTGAGGGTCATTCAGTTGTGTCAATCCCTTCATCCTCCAGGTTCTGCCACATGAGGCCGGCCATTCATCAGGAGGAGCCCAGGACCTACTGCACCAGCGTAGGTCTGACAGTGGGTTCAGGGATTTCACCCCGATACCTAATGGCAGTCAGACTGCTGTTTTCTAGCCAGTAGAGTTCTGTATCTCCATGTATGCAGACCACTGATCACTGACCCACCACCAAACCGCTCATGCTGAACCATGTTGCAGCAGCAGTTTTCCTTGTTTACTCCAGACCTTTTGACGTCTGTCACAGGTGCTCAGGGTGAACCTGCTCTCATCTGTGAAAAACACAGGGCACCAGTGGAGGTCTTGCCAATTCTGGTGTTGTCTTTAAACGCCAATGGAGCTCTGAGGTGCTGGGCGATGGGCAGAGGGCCCACGACAGGATGTGGTGCCTTCTAGCCAACTTCATGAAGTGTGTTTCTGATGTTTTGGACAGAGACGGTCACACCAGAAGTCTGCTGGAGGTCATTCTGTAGGGCATTTCATTTTTTATTTATTTGGTAAGAGGGACAATGTACATTAATAAACATTACAACAAATGTAAATATACCTGAGTTAGCCGAAAAGGCTTTTTCATCAGTAGTCCCCCTGCCAGATGTTAATAGGCATCCTAAAAATGTCATAAAAATACACAACAATACTAATACAGTGAGAAATTCATGAAAAACAGTTTGTTACATTTGTAGAAGCAGTAACATTTAAATATATGATACACACAAAAAAGAATAAAATACAATAAATGAAAAGTTTTTAGTGTTGGCATGTTTGGGATTCAAAAAGCCACTTGTAAGCATTAGATTTAAATGACTGAAATGTGTGTAACTCTCTGATTTGTTGGGGAACTGTGTTCCTGTGGTGTGAGACTGTGAATGAGAACACAGCCTGGCTGAATGCAGTTCTACAGAGAGGGATGATACAGTCCCCTCGAGTGGAACCTCTGGTGTTTCTGCTGGATGAAACAGTGATGAATGTAGATAAAGGAGGTGGAGCTAATACATATACCACTTCGCTCCTCGCTGTCGGAGTCACTGTTTGTACCGTGCGGCTCCTCAGAAATTATACCGGCTTTTGCGAAAGCTCGTTTAACAGTACCAGCAGACACGTTAGCCCAAGCATCTACAATCCATTGGCAAACTGTAGCGTAACTCGCCCGGCGCTGCCTTCCACCCTTCGTGAAGCTGTGGTCTCCTTCGGTCATCCATTGCTCCCATGCCGCTCGCATCCTTACTTTGAACGGCCGGTTCATGCCGATGTCCAGCGGTTGGACTTCTTTCGTCAGCCCTCCCGGAATCACAGCAAGCGTAGCGTTCATTTGCTTCACTTGTTTTTTCACGTCAGCGGTGAGATGAGCACGCATAGAGTCATAAATTAGAAGCGATGGTGATGCGTGGAAAAAACCACCCACTCTCCGAACATACACCTCCCTCAGCCACTGTTTCATCATTTGCTCGTCCATCCAACCCTTTTCGTTTGCCTTAACAATGACTCCCGCTGGAAACTTCTCCTTAGGCAAAGTCTTTCTTTTAAAAATCACCATCGGGGGCAGTTTCTGTCCATCGGCGTGGCAGCCAAGCACAACAGTAAACGAAGCCCTTTCGCACCCCGTTGTGCGTATCGACACCGTGCTGGTCCCCGTCTTCTCTACCGTGTGACTATTCGGGATGTCGAACGTGAGCGGCACCTCGTCCATGTTAGTGATGTGGCTTGGTTGGATCCGTTTGTCGCTGATGTGCTTCCTGCAGTACGAGCGAAAGTTTGTCAGCTTTTCATTGTAATCCGCCGGCCGTTGCTGCGCTACCGTAGTCCTGGTCGGATCGATAAATGGCACCGTCTCATAAAGCGGAAGCACCAAGACGGACCTCCTTGGAAATGTTCGATTTTCATCTCCTTCGCTAGCGTTTCTGCCTTTAGGCGCATAGTCACCGTCGAAACGCTCCTGCCACTCGTTCTTTGCTCTATGATCCACTGCTCAAGTCTCGCCTCCAACTCTGGCCACCTCGCCTTATTTCCGCGGAAACTCAGCTGCGTCTTCTTCACCTGTCGCAGTTCGTTTTCCATCTTCCTCCACTTACGAACCATCGACTCGTTAATGTTGAAATTTCTCGCGGCGGCTCGATTCCCATGTACCTCCGCGTAACTGATCGCCGTCAGTTTAAATTGAGCTTCATAGGCGTGTCTCTTTGCCATTTTCAGGGTTGTTAAAACAGCAATGTTGTGCATAAAGCACATACCTGTTCTTTTATACACAAGCCACGCCCACACTTCCCCCTTTAATGTTCTCATGCTTTTTCTAACACGTCCGCCTCACACAAGGCGCACTGCACGAAAGGGCGCGTGGCTCATTTTGAAGAAAATCTAAGACGTTTATATGCGCCTTATGGTCGTGAAATTACGGTAGTATTTTATATACTAGACAGATGTGATGAAGTAGGTTTTCCCCGTTTAGTAGTTTGTGTTTCTTCAGTATATGACAGTGGTGTTATCTTACTGGTTTCTTATCTAAAACCTTTAATGCTTGTTTGTATAATGACTCAAGTGGTTTTATGGTTGATTGGTTTGTATTTGACGAACTTGTCAAACAATATGTGATATGGGTGAGAATCATTGAGTGAAAGTACATCTTTGCTGCATCAATTGACAGATTATTTCCAATAAATCTGAAATTTGATAGGCTAAACTGAACCCTGTTTCGAATTATTTTTACATGATTTTAAAATAAAAGAAATAAAATGACATAATTAAATTAACTACCAGCAACGCCACTGGGCATAGCCCAGAAATTAAACTAAAGGTCACACAGGTTCGTTCTTGATAACAGAGGCAAGGTTCCATGGTTAAACCAGTCGTTTTGTTTATTTTACACATAATTTAGATGAAAGGACCTTTACATAAATAGTTCCGTGAATTTCATTTGTTCAGACCCATCACATATCCAGTCTATCACACATGTACAAAAAGGAAAGGAGGGATGTACAAAAGAACAAATAAAAGGGAAAGGCGGCGGCTCCAGCACCCACACCGCAGCTCTCAGGAGTCACATCTAGAAATAAAAATGAAGTTACTTCTAGTCCTACAGCTAATCTGGCAACGAAGGACCGTAGCCCCAACATACCACTTTGGCCTCACAGGAACACGCATTGCGGAGCTTTGACGGCGACAGCGCATCCATCCTGGAGCAGCGATCACACGTACGGAGCACAACCTGCGGCGCCAGAGAACAGGCCCCGGCACTAAACGGAACAACCGTATTAAAGACCAACTAAATAAGTGAAAATGGTAAAAAAGCGAGGATACTACCTGGAGAGCGGAGGACACGAAGGCACAGCGGGGGGAAGGGGACCCAGAAAGTGCATAGGTCAGAGGGCGAGTGACACAAGGGAAGCGCTATTTATTGATTGACAGCTATCACGATTGGCCAATGAGAACAGTCTCTTAAAGTGGGAAGACCCGCCTGCAGGTCATACTGCCACACATGGAAACGGTTTTTGTGACATTCAACTGTAGACAACAGTGATTCAACCAGGATGTGACCTTTGACATAGCTCTTGTTAATTTGTCTGCAACGTCCTCTGGGCTCTTCCCGTGAGTAAAAACAACAGTATCGTCAGCATGCATTATGGTGTCACACTGATCACAGATGGAGGGCAGTTCATTAACATATAAACTGAACAAAACTGGCCCAAGTATGGATCCCTGCTGAAGGCCTGTATGTAGCTGCAAAAATGTTGATTTAGTATTATTAATCCTTACAAACTGTGAGCGCCTGGACAGGTAGGACTTAATCAGTTGTATAAAATCATTGGAGAAGTTGAAATTAATTAACTTATTCAGTAGGACTATGTGATTTACGGTGTTGAAAGCTTTCCGTAAATCAAGAAAGACAGCCCCTACCATCCTCCACTTATCCATCATTGCTTTTACTTCTTCAATGAATAGACATGTTGCAGTCTCAGTTGAATGGTTCTTTCTAAATCCGAACTGCATTGGATGTAGTGAAACAGAATTATTGTTGAGGTGATCAGTACTTTGCTGAGTGATTACTTTTTCGAAAACCTTGGATACACATGGTAAGATGCTGATGGGTCTATAGTTGGAGGTAAGAAGATGGTCGCCACCTTTAAAAAGTGGAGACACCACTGCAGGTTTCCATAAATCTGGGAATGTCCCCTGTCTCATTGAGATGTTAATAATATGTGTTAATGGTGTGGCTATTGACACACTGATTGCCTTCAACATGAATGTATCCATGCCATAAATGTCCTTAGCTCTTGTCAATCTGAGAGATGATATTATTTTCATAATTTGATTTACATACACTGCATTTAGCCTCAGTACAGGCTCAGTAATATTAACAGAATTGATAGTGTTCTCATTACTTTGTTCAACAGAGAAACTCTGAGCGATGGTGGCAACTGAATCAACAAAGTAATGGTTTAATGTTTGTGCTACTTCAGCTGGATCCTGTAACAATGCACCATTTATCTTTAACTCAGTTGGCTTAGTAATCTTATTTTCTTGCATAGTCAATTTCTTGATTTGAGTCCAAATTAGTTTTGAATTTAGTTTTGAAATAATTTGCCTTTGCTTTTCTCAATGCATTGGTCACTCAATTTCTCAACATTGCAAATTTAAGCCTGTCATGAGACAATTTCGATTTTGTGGCTATTTTTAAAGCTCTGTCTCATTCCTTCATGAGATTTTTTACCTCTTCATTCACCCATGGAAGGGTTTGTTTTTTGTTTTTATGTTTAACTGTAACTGAAAATGCATTAATTGTGGAGCATAATTTTCCTATGAAATTTTGGCTTATTATTTCTACGTTGTTATCAGATAGTAAGTCACTCCATTTTGTCTCTCATCGCTGCTTTGAACTCCTCTTGCTTATTTTTAGGGATACCAAAATGTTCAGTTTTACCAGAATATGTAGTGAACCTTTTACCAATTAGTTTTCTTGAGATGAGCTCCATGATATGGTCTGACAGTCCAGTTATCATATTATCTGATTTTGTGATCCTTTCGGGCCTGTTGCTAAAAATCAGGTCAATTTGTGTACTGGAGGTATTTGTGATTCGAGTTGAGCCTTTAACAACTTGAACTAAATTGAAGTCATCAGTTACTTGCTTGAGTTTTTTCCTTGCAGTCTTTTCTTCCCAGTTTATGTTAAAGTCGCCCATTACAATTACCTCTTTTTTGAAGTCACACTGGCTTAACACATTTTTTAATTTATCATAAAAGCATTTGATGATGGTGGCCAATAAATGACTAAAACTGTGAAGGTCATCTGTGGTGCTAAGATAATTTTTAGTCCTATGCCTTCAAAATCACTTGATAAGTCCCATTTAATTTCACTGCAACAAATTGTGTCTTTAAGATAGACAAGGACCCCGCCCCCTTTTGCATCAGTACAGTCCTTTCTATGAATGACGTAACCCGGAACTAATACAGCAGCAGGTGGTGAGTTTTTGTGGAGCCAAGATTCCGAAAGACAAAGAAAGTCTAGGTTTGAGTCCACCAGTAAATGTTTAATCTGATCAATTTTTGGTGTCAGACTACGTATATTTAGGTGTCCACCTAATATACCCGGTGGCTTTGCTTTGCGGTCCCAAATCGTTCTCGAATTATTCACTGTTTGGAAGACCTTCAACTTCGGTTCATCTGGATCGCTTTGTTTACAATTCGAGGTTTGTTGTTGCTGCACACGTGTTTGTTAGTAGTAGTGTTTAGAGACACTTTTTTGCTCTGCTGAGGATTACTTTGACTCACCGGCATGTTGGATGGAACCGTGGATATTATCCTCACCATAGCCGGCCTGACTGGCGAAGACACATTTGTTTTTACTGACGGCGCCGGCGCCGCTTCCCACCTGCGGCAGGCAGTGCTGTGCGTCTACGGGAATCTCCAACGGGCTTTGTTCCAGTGTCGCTCGATCAAGATGAGTATGATGGTAAAATCTATTGTGATGTCCAGCGTTGAGATCTGCCGTGCTGAGTGACAGACCAGCAGGACAGGGCTGCAGCGATGATTCCCGCTGAGGATGGCTAAACGGACAACCCTCTCTGGACGTCTGGACAGCGATCCCACCCATCTGGACACCGGTAAATACATCAGTTGCACCCGGGAACATCTGGACAGGGTAAGTTTGTTGTGAAGACTTTGCTTGTGGGTAACTTTTGGGCAAATGGCAGGACTGAACAGAAGTAGTAGTAATGCTGGAAATGTCACATTCTACAGTATGTGTTGATTCAGTTGTACCCGGGCATTGATGAATATCACCCGACAGGAGCAAACTGATGGATATTATTATAGCATTGCTGATTTGTTGTTTGCATGCTGTGACAGCTTGTTTCCCCTTTCGATTGTAGCGGCGTGGAAGTATGGTAAGAATAGCATACACACCATATCCCAGGGGGCTGTAGATCTTGGTTGTTTGTGCAAACCAGTGGATGTGCAGATTTAATCCATCCTTACACACGATGTTGCCAATCAGTCGATGGGCAAATATCAGCAGGTGGTAAAAACTTGAGAGAGAGTGCATAAAGCAGCAAAGTGACTGCCACACCTGATACGCCTGGTCGGCCTGTTGCCATGGCCAGGAGCCTGGGGGCTATCTTGGGAGAAAAAGTTTAGTTTCAGTCACTTCTTCCCCGGCAGTCTTTTGTGACAGGTGACAACTTCAAGCTTTTAGTTGTGAACAGTGTGTGATTGTCCGTTTGCTTTGGCTGTAAGCGTTGAAGTTCTTCTCCAAAGTGACGAGCTAGCTTCTCTCCTCTCTGTCTCCTGCCTGAACAGTGCTCAACCTGTTCCTCCTTGCACAAAGAAGCAGATATGAGTCCTGCTGACGGGTTGAGGACCTTCTACAGCCCTGTCCAGCTCTCCTAAAGTTACTGCCTGTTTCCTGAAATCTCCTCCGTGTTCTGGGGATTGTACTGGAGACACGTTAAATTTTCTTGCAATGGCACATCCAGATGTGGCATCATTGGACAACTTTTGTGGGGTTCAGGAATGGCCTCATACTCCCAGTAGTGATAATCACTCCAGCCAAAGCAGCACTAGAGGAAAACCAGCCAAAAAACACCAAGAGAGAGAAACTTGAAATGACCTCCACAGGCAAAACCAGTCGTGTTTTAGAGGTTGTCTCATTGTTGCTGCTCTACTGCACCTGTTGTTTGTTTCCGTTAAAAGAGGAGCTTCCTTTTGTTCCTAAGACGTTGCCCTGTCCTTATTTGTATAGACGTACAACAGATTTTTTTTCATGTCATTTTTTTTCCATCAAACCGTCACTTGTATGAAGTAGAGAAATAAATATAAAGACATGAGAGCCACGGTCATGACCATCATGAGCACCAAGTTACATGTGCCTTTGTCACACTGATCGAAGCTGCTGTAACAAAGTCTTCTAACTAACAACGATGTTTTCTCTGCACACACAGATCCACAGCCTCAGTGTCCAGTGCTGCTGTGTCCATGAAGAGTGACCGGTCTAGACGTCAACCTCCATTCTTCAGCCCTGAACCTGCTCCTTCAGACTCACTGTAAGGACAAATGTCACACTAAAATAACATGTCATATAAAGACAAATGAGCATTACAGTTGTGTGTTAAGTAATACTAAAGGCTAAAGTGTTGTTGAAGACAGAAGAGTGAGCAGTTCAGTGCAGCACCAGTATAAAATACTGTGACTAGAAGAGAACTATGAGAAGCTCCTCAAAGTCTGAGTGTTGAATTACAGACGTGTGATGAAGAGTTCACCACTATCACAGAACCTCCAGAGAAATGGCACCTTTTCTACGTGTGATGATCTGGAGATGTTCCTCACACTTCAGGAAGGGCTCTGTGTTTCTCCTAACAAGCATCATTATACAGATTTGTAGCTGTACAAATAAAATAAAACAAAGTCATTATAAAATATATCTAGACTACATACGAGGGGGTGGGGTTAGGACACATGAAATCACATGAAACTATCTGAAATATTTTACAATTACACAGCACAGACAGTGCCCCTACAGCAGGAGAATCACAGCAAAAACCTTTTCTAAATGAACCATATTGTGAATAAAACTAGAATAGATAAATAACATAATGAAACATTTTGGTAAGTATCCAAAATGCATCATAATTATGTGAAGTATTTGAACCACTACAGACGAGGCATAAAAAGATACATCTGAATAATGAGCTCCAAATAATATTGTTCATCTCTCCATTATTGAAGTGTTTGTCAACTCAGTAATTTCTGTAACAAGATTTGTACAAAATGCATTTATCCTTCTAAAGTTCTTACCCGACAATGGCCAATAAGATTAGATGAGTTTAGTTTATGTCAATTTTATGTTACATAAAGACAAAACTGTGTGTTTCACAGCGAGTGTAACAGGAAATGTAGTGAAAGTAAATAGAGTCCAAATTAGAGTGTCTCTGTGCGTCCTCCCGTGCGCCTCTAAACCAGAATTAAAACTAGGACTGAACCAGGACTAAAACAGGATTTAACCAGGACTAAACCTTTCTGCACAGACCGCGTCTCCTCCTGTCCACCATGGTGTTTGTTAATGACATGGTTCTGCATCACTTTGAGTAAAAAAACATAAAATATTACAGATTTTTACTGGGCTGGCGCTTTTATATTTGCATTGAATTTTTTTTTTTGATAAACAATCTATATGACACCTGTGTGTATTTCACCATGTCAAGTTGAGTATATAGTGTAAGGGGGGTAGGTGGGCGGGATTCATCACATCGATGACATCACGGATCGTGTGGCCCCACTTAGAAAATCCCCACTACACCACTGAGTAACAGTAGTTCTGCAGACCAACTTTGGCCATGGCCAAGAATCAAAGCTCTGCACTAAAAGAACTGTCAGTGGAATTTAAAACTTCAGAACATCAAAGTCTCTGAAACAAAGTTCACGGTAACAAAGTCTTCTAACTAACAACGATGTTTTCTCTGCACACACAGATCCACAGCCTCAGTGTCCAGTGCTGCTGTGTCCATGAAGAGTGACCGGTCTAGACGTCAACCTCCAGACTTCAGCCCTGAACCTGCTCCTTCAGACTCACTGTAAGGACAAATGTCACACTAAAATAACATGTCATATAAAGACAAATGAGCATTACAGTTGTGTGTTCAGTAATACTAAAGGCTAAAGTGTTGTTGAAGACAGAAGAGTGAGCAGTTCAGTGCAGCACCAGTATAAAATACTGTGACTAGAAGAGAACGATGAGAAGCTCCTCAAAGTCTGAGTGTTGAATTACAGACATGTGATGAAGAGTTCACCACTATCACAGAACCTCCAGAGAAATGGCACCTTTTCTACGTGTGATGATCTGGAGATGTTCCTCACACTTCAGGAAGGGCTCTGTGTTTCTCCCAACAAGCATCATTATACAGATTTGTAGCTGTACAAATAAAATAAAACAAAGTCATTATAAAATATATCTAGACTACATACGAGGGGGTGGGGTTAGGACACATGAAATCACATGAAACTATCTGAAATATTTTACAATTACACAGCCAGTGTTATCGTGTGACTATTGGGTCTAATGTCTTTCTATGACCTGTCTGGGCCTGTCAGGAGATATTAGAATGAACAATAATATTGAAGATCACTTTATGGCACAGACAGTGCCCCTACCCTATAATAGATAAATAACATAATGAAACATTTTGGTAAGTATCCAAAATGCATCATAATTATGTGAAGTATTTGAACCACTACAGACGAGGCATAAAAAGATACATCTGAATAATGAGCTCCAAATAATATTGTTCATCTCTCCATTATTGAAGTGTTTGTCAACTCAGTAATTTCTGTAACAAGATTTGTACAAAATGCATTTATCCTTCTAAAGTTCTTAACCGACAATGGCCAATAAGATTAGATTAGTTTAGTTTATGTCATTTTTATGTTACATAAAGACAAAACTGTGTGTTTCACTGCGAGTGTAACAGGAAATGTAGTGAAAGTAAATAGAGTCCAAATTAGAGTGTCTCTGTGCGTCCTCCCGTGCGCCTCTAAACCAGAATTAAAACTAGGACTGAACCAGGACTAAAACAGGATTTAACCAGGACTAAACCTTTCTGCACAGACCGTGTCTCCTCCTGTCCACCATGGTGTTTGTTAATGACATGGTTCTGCATCACTTTGAGTAAAAAAACATAAAATATTACAGATTTTTACTGGGCTGGCGCTTTTATATTTGCACTGAATTTTTTTTTTTGTAAACAATCTGTATGACACCTGTGTGTATTTCACCATGTCAAGCTGAGTATATAGTGTATGGGGGGTAGGTGGGCGGGATTCATCACATCGATGACATCACGGATCGTGTGGCCCCACTTAGAAAATCCCCACTACACCACTGAGTAACAGTAGTTCTGCAGACCAACTTTGGCCATGGCCAAGAATCAAAGCTCTGCACTAAAAGAACTGTCAGTAGAATTTAAAACTTCAGAACATCAAAGTCTCTGAAACAAAGTTGACAGTAACAAAGTCTTCTAACTAACAACGATGTTTTCTCTGCACACACAGATCCACAGCCTCAGTGTCCAGTGCTGCTGTGTCCATGAAGAGTGACCGGTCTAGACGTCAACCTCCAGCCTTCAGCCCTGAACCTGCTCCTTCAGACTCACTGTAAGGACAAATGTCACACTAAAATAACATGTCATATAAAGACAAATGAGCATTACAGTTGTGTGTTAAGTAATACTAAAGGCTAAAGTGTTGTTGAAGACAGAAGAGGGAGCAGTTCAGTGCAGCACCAGTATAAAATACTGTGACTAGAAGAGAACTATGAGAAGCTCCTCAAAGTCTGAGTGTTGAATTACAGACGTGTGATGAAGAGTTCACCACTATCACAGAACCTCCAGAGAAATGGCACCTTTTCTACGTGTGATGATCTGGAGATGTTCCTCACACTTCAGGAAGGGCTCTGTGTTTCTCCTAACAAGCATCATTATACAGATTTGTAGATGTACAAATTAAATAAAACAAAGTCATTATAAAATATATCTAGACTACATACGAGGGGGTGGGGTTAGGACACATGAAATCACATGAAACTATCTGAAATATTTTACAATTACACAGCCAGTGTTATCGTGTGACTATTGGGCCTAATGTCTTTCTATGACCTATCTGGGCCTGTCAGGAGATATTAGAATGAACAATAATATTGAAGATCACTTTATGGCACAGACAGTGCCCCTACCCTATAATAGATAAATAACATAATGAAACATTTTGGTAAGTATCCAAAATGCATCATAATTATGTGAAGTATTTGAACCACTACAGACGAGGCATAAAAAGATACATCTGAATAATGAGCTCCAAATAATATTGTTCATCTCTCCATTATTGAAGTGTTTGTCAACTCAGTAATTTCTGTAACAAGATTTGTACAAAATGCATTTATCCTTCTAAAGTTCTTAACAGAAAATGGCCAATAAGATTAGATGAGTTTAGTTTATGTCATTTTTATGTTACATAAAGACAAAACTGTGTGTTTCACAGCGAGTGTAACAGGAAATGTAGTGAAAGTAAATAGAGTCCAAATTAGAGTGTCTCTGTGCGTCCTCCCGTGCGCCTCTAAACCAGAATTAAAACTAGGACTGAACCAGGACTAAAACAGGATTTAACCAGGACTAAACCTTTCTGCAGACCGCGTCTCCTCCTGTCCACCATGGTGTTTGTTAATGACATGGTTCTGCATCACTTTGAGTAAAAAAACATAAAATATTACAGACTTTTACTGGGCTGGCGCTTTTATATTTGCATTGAATTTTTTTTTTTGATAAACAATCTATATGACACCTGTGTGTATTTCCATGTCAAGTTGAGTATATAGTGTAAGGGGGGCAGGTGGGCGGGATTCATCACATCGATGACGTCACGGATCGTGTGGCCCCACTTAGAAAATCCCCACTACACCACTGAGTAACAGTAGTTCTGCAGACCAACTTTGGCCATGGCCAAGAATCAAAGCTCTGCACTAAAAGAACTGTCAGTGGAATTTAAAACTTCAGAACATCAAAGTCTCTGAAACAAAGGTGACGGTAACAAAGTCTTCTAACTAACAACGATGTTTTCTCTGCACACACAGATCCACAGCCTCAGTGTCCAGTGCTGCTGTGTCCATGAAGAGTGACCGGTCTAGACGTCAACCTCCAGCCTTCAGCCCTGAACCTGCTCCTTCAGACTCACTGTAAGGACAAATGTCACACTAAAATAACATGTCATATAAAGACAAATGAGCATTACAGTTGTGTGTTCAGTAATACTAAAGGCTAAAGTGTTGTTGAAGACAGAAGAGTGAGCAGTTCAGTGCAGCACCAGTATAAAATACTGTGACTAGAAGAGAACTATGAGAAGCTCCTCAAAGTCTGAGTGTTGAATTACAGACATGTGATGAAGAGTTCACCACTATCACAGAACCTCCAGAGAAATGGCACCTTTTCTACGTGTGATGATCTGGAGATGTTCCTCACACTTCAGGAAGGGCTCTGTGTTTCTCCTAACAAGCATCATTATACAGATTTGTAGATGTACAAATAAAATAAAACAAAGTCATTATAAAATATATCTAGACTACATACGAGGGGGTGGGGTTAGGACACATGAAATCACATGAAACTATCTGAAATATTTTACAATTACACAGCCAGTGTTATCATGTGACTATTGGGCCTAATGTCTTTCTATGACCTGTCTGGGCCTGTCAGGAGATATTAGAATGAACAATAATATTGAAGATCACTTTATGGCACAGACAGTGCCCCTACCCTATAATAGATAAATAACATAATGAAACATTTTGGTAAGTATCCAAAATGCATCATAATTATGTGAAGTATTTGAACCACTACAGACGAGGCATAAAAAGATACATCTGAATAATGAGCTCCAAATAATATTGTTCATCTCTCCATTATTGAAGTGTTTGTCAACTCAGTAATTTCTGTAACAAGATTTGTACAAAATGCATTTATCCTTCTAAAGTTCTTACCCGACAATGGCCAATAAGATTAGATGAGTTTAGTTTATGTCATTTTTATGTTACATAAAGACAAAACTGTGTGTTTCACAGCGAGTGTAACAGGAAATGTAGTGAAAGTAAATAGAGTCCAAATTAGAGTGTCTCTGTGCGTCCTCCCGTGCGCCTCTAAACCAGAATTAAAACTAGGACTGAACCAGGACTAAAACAGGATTTAACCAGGACTAAACCTTTCTGCACAGACCGCGTCTCCTCCTGTCCACCATGGTGTTTGTTAATGACATGGTTCTGCATCACTTTGAGTAAAAAAACATAAAATATTACAGATTTTTACTGGGCTGGCGCTTTTATATTTGCACTGAATTTTTTTTTTTGTAAACAATCTATATGACACCTGTGTGTATTTCACCATGTCAAGCTGAGTATATAGTGTATGGGGGGTAGGTGGGCGGGATTCATCACATCGATGACATCACGGATCGTGTGGCCCCACTTAGAAAATCCCCACTACACCACTGAGTAACAGTAGTTCTGCAGACCAACTTTGGCCATGGCCAAGAATCAAAGCTCTGCACTAAAAGAACTGTCAGTAGAATTTAAAACTTCAGAACATCAAAGTCTCTGAAACAAAGTTGACAGTAACAAAGTCTTCTAACTAACAACGATGTTTTCTCTGCACACACAGATCCACAGCCTCAGTGTCCAGTGCTGCTGTGTCCATGAAGAGTGACCGGTCTAGACGTCAACCTCCAGACTTCAGCCCTGAACCTGCTCCTTCAGACTCACTGTAAGGACAAATGTCACACTAAAATAACATGTCATATAAAGACAAATGAGCATTACAGTTGTGTGTTCAGTAATACTAAAGGCTAAAGTGTTGTTGAAGACAGAAGAGTGAGCAGTTCAGTGCAGCACCAGTATAAAATACTGTGACTAGAAGAGAACTATGAGAAGCTCCTCAAAGTCTGAGTGTTGAATTACAGACATGTGATGAAGAGTTCACCACTATCACAGAACCTCCAGAGAAATGGCACCTTTTCTACGTGTGATGATCTGGAGATGTTCCTCACACTTCAGGAAGGGCTCTGTGTTTCTCCTAACAAGCATCATTATACAGATTTGTAGCTGTACAAATAAAATAAAACAAAGTCATTATAAAATATATCTAGACTACATACGAGGGGGTGGGGTTAGGACACATGAAATCACATGAAACTATCTGAAATATTTTACAATTACACAGCCAGTGTTATCATGTGACTATTGGGCCTAATGTCTTTCTATGACCTGTCTGGGCCTGTCAGGAGATATTAGAATGAACAATAATATTGAAGATCACTTTATGGCACAGACAGTGCCCCTACCCTATAATAGATAAATAACATAATGAAACATTTTGGTAAGTATCCAAAATGCATCATAATTATGTGAAGTATTTGAACCACTACAGACGAGGCATAAAAAGATACATCTGAATAATGAGCTCCAAATAATATTGTTCATCTCTCCATTATTGAAGTGTTTGTCAACTCAGTAATTTCTGTAACAAGATTTGCAGACATGGGACCAAGTCACACATATGCAAGTCTCAAGTAAGTCTCAAGTCTTTACCTTCAAGTCCCAAGTAAGTCTCAAGTATTTTTTTCTTGGGCAAGTCAAGTCAAGTCAAGTCTCAGGCTATGTCACGTCAAGTCAAGTCGAGTCATGTAATTGGTCAAGTCAAGTCCAAGTCAAGTCACCTTTGGCGTATTGTAATTTTAGTTACAGAATATGATCTTCATAAAGTGAAAGGCAATATAAGAAAGTTTAAGTAATCACCACTGGATAATGTGCCCCAAACTGTTATATTTGTATTGTAAATACTCATGTAAAACACATCTTAGATTCAAACAAAATAGTGATAACAATTTTGTTATTTATTACAGCACACTTCACACATGCTTTCTGTAACAGCTAAAACAAATAGCTTAATATTAAACTTTACACATTACATTTCCACACTCACACTCACACTCACACACACACACTCACTCACACTCACATACACACTCACACTCACACTCACACTCACACTCACACTCACACTCACACTCACACACTCACACACTCACACACTATTCTCTTTTTACAAGGTATTGCACTTGCAAAATAAAAGATTAGACAGGGTCTTATCTGAAAGCCGAGCACGATGGGGTCTCATAATGATTCCACCATGGCTGAAGACTCTTTCCACTGGTGAACTTGAGGCTGGCACTGATAAAGCCTTCATTGCAACAGGAAAAAGGGCAGGGAGGACAGCCCTGTTTGCATCCCAGAAGGACAGACAAGGCTGCCCACAACAAAGAGAAAAATAGTTATTTAGCTGTGTCTCTGGGTTGGTGGTTGGGCTCTGCTTGCGACGTTTTCTGTAGCCTGAGAATAAGCCAGTGCTGTCTTCTTCCGGGTTTTCACTTTCCTCCTCTTGGAATTCAGGCCTCTGGGATGTTGTATGAGGTTGCACCTCACATAGAATCAGATCTGGTTAAAATTAAGATAAAAAAGGGCAAGCGCAAGATCTCATGAGTATGACAAATTTAACATCCACAGTGATATGCTTGCAAGGTCATCTCTAAAATGTATTATAATACTCATAGACCTGTTGTGAATTACATTTCCCTAATTTGATAATGGTGATATGCCTAAGTGTACATCATGTAAAAAAAAAAAATCACTGACCTTTTACCATGTCAACAATGTCATTCTTGACATCATCGGTGACAAGCACATCATGCTGAAGCCACATCATGGAGAAAGCTGGGTCCAGGACAGCTGACCTGATGTAGACTGGGTCTGCAAATGGCAGCTCTTCCCCTGATGCAGCTGACAACATCTTCACATTAACGAAGATTCCCCGGAATCGTTTCTTCAGAGAGAATTGCAGGCTATGGATCATGCTTCCGAGGAAGCGGACTTGTTGCTGAAGTCTTTCCAAGTGGTGGTTAAGTGACAATACACAGGGGAGGACGGAGCTGACCGTCACAATCTTCTCTCCCTGAGTAAGATCAGTGGCCTCTGCAAATGGCTGTAGCACATCACAAAGTTCCCTCATCATGTTCCACTCCCTAATTGAGAAGACTAGCTCACTGTGTCCAGTGTCCTGAACAACACTGCACAAGTCCTGGTGACTGAATGACAGTATTGCCTTGACTTGTCGGAGAGTTGAATTCCACCGTGTGTTTACAGCAGCAGGTATCCCTCGCTGACCAAACTTCTCCTCAAATGCATCTTTAAAGGTGCTGGATGTATGTAGGAGAGAGCTGAGCTTAGAGCATTTTGCAAAGGAACTGTTCATGATCCGCGCATCCTTGAGACCATCACCAACAGCTAACTGCAGAGTATGCGCAAAGCATTGCTGACGTTTGGGGCTTCCTCTGTTGATTGTGCGGTCCACAGTCTCCCATTCATCTCTGGAAAGGTCTTCCCACAATTCTGCATCATCCAGATTGTCATCATCGGTTACTTCGTCATCTTGATCTTTTGGAAAACAGACTGAAAACGCTCGCTTCATATTTGCAGCATTGTCACAGATTATAAAGTCGAGTTTTTTCCGGATACCATATTCCTCACACAGAGAATCAAAGGCTTCAGCAATGCGCTCTCCTGTGTGAGGTCCCTTGAATCTGTTGCATGCCAGCAGGTATGACTTCAGCATGACTCCTTCTGAGGTTGTTAAGACATGGCCAGTGACTCCCAAAAAGCCGCGCATCCTCCTATCTGACCAAATGTCTATGGTAACTGACACATGGTCTACATCAGCAAGAATCACTTTGATCCTTTCTCGTATGTCTGTAACAAGTGATTCTATTGTTGAGTTTATTGTTCTGCGGCAAACAGGCTGGTATTTGGAGTCGACCACGGACATGAAGTGCCTGAAATGTTTATTTTCTGTCATGGAAAGGGGCATGCTACATCCAATCACAAGGTCTGTGACAATAGCGTTAGTTATGGCCTTCTGTTTGGGATGATTGGCTGAATATGCTTCCAGAGGACGAGACTGGATGAACTGTGATATTGCAGGCTGTGTAGCATCAGTGCAGACATTTCTTGTCTTTTCATACTCTGCATATCTGTGAAGCAGATGCAAAAACAGGATTGAGAGGTACTGTATGGTTGAGCAGACATGAAATGATGACATATGGTTAAAAAACAACAGTTGTTTTAAACGTTTTGCAGTTTTCTTAATCTATCCAATACTAATCTAATACCATCTTGCTTTCTGGATGATACTGCTTAATATCAAATCAATATTGTTAGTAATTGAAGCTTTTACCACGATTACAATTTTTATATATAACAGTAAATGAATGAAGCATCACTGGCGCAAGTTACACTAACCTCTCGTCTCATTGTAAGAATTTCGCAATGACACCCTGTGCAGCGGCTAAAGCGGCTATATTAGCTAACAATTAGCTAAAGAGTTTGTAGCTGCTAATCGTACTTACTGGGCAGAATGGCTCTTCAAATGGCGTATGAAATTTGACGTGGTGGTCTGGCTGTCCGAAATTTTTGCGTGGCAAATCTTGCACTCCGCAGTTCGCCGTTTACCGTCTTGATTGAATTCTTTGAAGCCGAAAGTTATTACTCTCGGAGGGGCTGACATGTCAACAGGACAACGTGAACTGGACAACGTGTGTGTGTGTGGGCTCGAGGTGTGCTGCATAAGGTCGCCCTGGCAGAGTGGGCGTGGCATCACAGCATTTATCTGCCCGCATTCATGAGTTCGGCGAACATTAAATAATGACATACAGACATTTATAGCCTACAATTTATATTGAAAACATGATGTGAACGCACAAGTCATTCAAGTCATCGTGTCTGAAGTCAAGTCAAGTCCCAAGTCCTGTACTTCCAAGTCCGAGTCAAGTCTCAAGTATTTCACTTTTTGTCGAGTCAAGTCACAAGTCATAAAAACAGCGACTCGAGTCGACTCGAGTCCAAGTCACTAAGTCTCAAGTCCCCATGTCTGAAGATTTGTACAAAATGCATTTATCCTTCTAAAGTTCTTAACCGAAAATGGCCAATAAGATTAGATGAGTTTAGTTTATGTCATTTTTATGTTACATAAAGACAAAACTGTGTGTTTCACAGCGAGTGTAACAGGAAATGTAGTGAAAGTAAATAGAGTCCAAATTAGAGTGTCTCTGTGCGTCCTCCCGTGCGCCTCTAAACCAGAATTAAAACTAGGACTGAACCAGGACTAAAACAGGATTTAACCAGGACTAAACCTTTCTGCACAGACCGCGTCTCCTCCTGTCCACCATGGTGTTTGTTAATGACATGGTTCTGCATCACTTTGAGTAAAAAAACATAAAATATTACAGATTTTTACTGGGCTGGCGCTTTTATATTTGCACTGAATTTTTTTTTTTGTAAACAATCTATATGACACCTGTGTGTATTTCACCATGTCAAGTTGAGTATATAGTGTAAGGGGGGTAGGTGGGCGGGATTCATCACATCGATGACATCACGGATCGTGTGGCCCCACTTAGAAAATCCCCACTACACCACTGAGTAACAGTAGTTCTGCAGACCAACTTTGGCCATGGCCAAGAATCAAAGCTCTGCACTAAAAAAAACTGTCAGTGGAATTTAAAACTTCAGAATATCAAAGTCTCTGAAACAAAGGTGACGGTAACAAAGTCTTCTAACTAACAACGATGTTTTCTCTGCACACACAGATCCACAGCCTCAGTGTCCAGTGCTGTGTCTATGAAGAGTGACCTGTCTAAATTTCAACCTCCAGACTTCAGCCCTGAACCTGCTCCTTTAGACTCACAGTGAGGATAACACCTAAATAATAAAACTGATCCAAATCTTCATCAGTTTAAATCAAATGAGTTCAATGTTTCAGGCCCAGGGCTCAACACACTGACGTGACAAATGAAAAGCAGGTCCTCAGCACAACACAAGGTGAGTCTATATTACACTGTTTATGAGGACACACAAAATACATTTTACATGATGCATCTGCGTTCCTCTCACAGCAGATGAAGAGCTCCAGAAGGTTCTGCAGGACCATAAGCTGAGCCTGAGCAGCAGATGTGGGAGTGTGACAGAGGGAACTGAAGGAGCAGGAAGCAGAACTCCTCTGAACAGCATCTACACTGAGCTGTACATCACCGAGGGCCTCAGTGAAGAGGCCACAGCCCAACATGAGGAGAGGAGGCTGGAGAAACTCTCCAAGAAGACTCTCTCCAAGAAGACTGTCCAGGAAACCTCCATCAGGTGTCAGGACATCTTTAAAGCACTGCCCACAGAGGAGCAGCAGGGGGCGCCACAACAGAAGGAGCAGAGGTCCATCAGAGCGGTGCTGACCTGTGGCGTAGCTGGAGTGGGGAAAACTTTCTTAGTCCTGAAGTTCTCTCTGGACTGGGCCCAGGGCTCAGAGAACCAGGAGCTGGACCTGGTGCTGCCGCTGTCCTTCAGAGAGCTGAACCTGGTCAGAGGGGGGCGCTACAGTCTGATGGAGCTGATACAAGTGTTCCATCCAGCGCTGGTAAAACAGGTGACGCTCCTTTATCTGCTCTTCTACTTCTTCTACTTGGATAAACCTGATGACATTGAAAAGTCTCCTCTTGTTCCATGTTCTTGTTGTGTCCACAGACGCTCACAGCTCACACTCTGTCCGTCTCTAAACTCCTGTTCATCTTCGACGGCCTCGACGAGAGCAGACTGTCTCTGGACTTTGATTGTGAGGTCATCTCTGAGGTCACAGAGAGGTCAGAGGTCAGCGTGCTGTTAGTGAACCTCATCAGAGGCACTCTGCTTCCTACTGCCCTTATATGGATCACCTCCAGACCAGCAGCAGCCAATCGGATCCCAGCGCAGTGCGTGGACAGGGTGACAGAGGTCAGGGGCTTCATCACTGACCATCAGAAGGAGCAGTACTTCAGGAAGAGGTTCACAGATAAAGAGCAGTGTAACACAGTCCTGTCTCACATCAGAACCTCCCGCAGCCTCCACATCATGTGCCAGATCCCAGTCTTCTGCTGGATCACAGCCACAGTCCTGGACCACATGATGAGAACCAATCAGAGCGGAGCGCTGCCCCAGACACTCAGCGACATGTACGCCCACTTCCTGTTAGTGCAGACCAACAGGAAGAGGAAGTACAGAGCACAGAGCAGCGGTCCAGAGCTGAGCACAGATGACTGTGAGCTGCTCCTGAAGCTGGGCAGACTGGCCTTTGAACATCTACAGAAAGGAAACATCATGTTCTACCAGGAAGACCTGGAGCAGGTGGGTCTGGACCTGACCGAGGCCTCGGTCTACTCAGGACTCTGTACAGAGATCTTCAAACGAGAGAGTGTCCTCTTCAACAAATCCATCTACTGCTTTGTCCACCTGAGCGTCCAGGAGTTTATGGCAGCGCTTTACCTGCTCCACTGCTTTGGAAGTGACACAGATGTTGTTCAGAAGTTTCTTGGTGAAGAGACAAACAAAACATTAAGTGAAAGTGAGTTTCTCAAAAGATCTCTTGACAAATCCCTGAAGAGTTCAAATGGCCACCTGAACCTGTTTGTGCGCTTCCTTCATGGCCTCAGTCTGGACTCCAACCAGAGACTTTTAAGAGGTCTGCTGAGTCCAGTAAAGCAATCAGAAATCCCCAAAGTCATTAAAAACCTGAAAGAGATGAGCTCAGGGGAAGTCTCTCTAGACCAGAATATCCACATCTTCCACTGTCTGATGGAAATGAAGGACCAGTCCCTCCTGCAGCAGATCCAGGACCTCCTGAAGTCTACAGGAGGATCACAGGAGAAACTGTCTGAGTTCCAGTGCTCGGCTCTGGCCTACATGCTGCAGATGTCAGAGCAGGTCCTGGAGGAACTGGACCTAGAGAAGTACAACACGTCTAAAGAGGGTCGACAGAGGCTGATCCCAGCGGTGGGGAACTGCAGGAAGGCTCGGTCAGTCCTCACTCACAAACAGCAGCTTCACAGACCTGTGTTAGGACTAATCAAACACATTTAAATGAAACATCTGCTTACAGGCTTGTTGACTGTGGACTCTCAGAGACTCACTGTGAAGTGGTGGCCTCAGCGCTGAAGTCCAGCCCCTCCCACCTGAAAGAGCTCGATCTGAGTCGGAATATCCTGACAGACTCAGCAGTGTCTGTGCTGTGTGCTGGACTGCAGAGTCCTCACTGTGAACTCTCCTTTCTCAGGTCAGTCTCCTCCGTTTAAGCACAAATCACACTATTAAACACAGTGTAAAGTGTTTAGTGGGATAAATGTCATTTAAATGGAATCACCAAAGCATTATTCTAGTGTCATTATCATTCCTCATTAAGAGCATCATCGTCTCTTCAGTGTTTCCACTTGTGTCTGTAATGGTCTGACACACTGTGTGTTTGTGCATGTGAGAACTGCTCTGTGAAAGCTGCAAACGAATTGCCCTCTGGGATCAATAAAGTTTTCTGATTCTGATTCTGATTCTGATTTGGGAAACTCTGGATATGGACCTGGACCAGGATCTGAAGCTGGTGAAATGGTTTTCACAGAATTACAGCAGAGTCTATTCTTAAACGTCTTTTACATCAAAAAGCATTTAAATCAAATGCTGCTCATAGAATCAGAATAAACAACAAAACACAGGGATTTCTCTGTTATGATCCACAAGTCTTCATCCAATAATAATAAAAACTGTCAAACCAAACAAGAAAACGAGTACGAGAAAAAATGTGCAAAATGGTCAAAAAAAAAAAAAAAGGTTTTGAAGCTGCTAAATACCTCTTTATATGACAGGCCTAAATATACAAATATACAAATCACCCAGTGCTTTGCTATTTGACCTGGATATGTTTTTCAATGTATCTGGGACCAAGTTATTTCAAATTCAAGTCCCAATAATATGAAAACGCTCAGTATTCGCCTGTTTGATTCTTCTTCTAATGTTAAATTCAAATAATGTTATTTGACCTTTTGAAGCTGAACCTGTTTTTCAGATGAAGTCTCCTGATGCTGTCCTGTGTAGAGTGCTGCTCCTTTCTGCTCACTAAGAGCCTGGAAGAAGGCCGAGTCCTGGCTTAGTCTAACTTCAGTCCTGGTTCAGATTTGGTCATCAGACTCCTCGTAATCCTTGTTTAGTCCTGGTGTAGTTCTAGTTCAGACCAGCTCTCTGCTTACTAAACATGTGGGATGTTAATATCTCTGTAGTTCTCAGAGTAAACACGACTGACACAAGTGGGAAAACTGCGCTGACAGATGCTAATCCTCCATGTGCATTTTGAATCATGTATTTAGCGTCACTCGGTTTGCAGATTTTAACGGCCTTTTCACCGAGATCTGAGGGAGACTAATGTGTTTGTGCTGAGAGACTAATGTGTGTGTTTGTGCTGAGAGACTAATGTGTGTGTTTGTGCTGAGAGACTAATGTGTGTGTTTGTGCTGAGAGACTAATGTGTGTGTTTGTGCTGAGAGACTAATGTGTGTGTTTGTGCTGAGAGACTAATGTGTGTGTTTGTGCTGAGAGACTAATGTGTGTGTTTGTGCTGTGAGACTAATGTGTGTGTTTGTGCTGAGACTAATGTGTGTGTTTGTGCTGAGACTAATGTGTGTGTTTGTGCTGAGACTAATGTGTGTGTTTGTGCTGAGAGACTAATGTGTGTGTTTGTGCTGAGAGACTAATGTGTGTGTTTGTGCTGAGACTAATGTGTGTGTTTGTGCTGAGAGACTAATGTGTGTGTTTGTGCTGTGAGACTAATGTGTGTGTTTGTGCTGTGAGACTAATGTGTGTGTTTGTGCTGAGACTAATGTGTGTGTTTGTGCTGAGAGACTAATGTGTGTGTTTGTGCTGTGAGACTAATGTGTGTGTTTGTGCTGAGAGACTAATGTGTGTGTTTGTGCTGAGAGACTAATGTGTGTGTTTGTGCTGAGAGACTAATGTGTGTGTTTGTGCTGTGAGACTAATGTGTGTGTTTGTGCTGAGAGACTAATGTGTGTGTTTGTGCTGTGAGACTAATGTGTGTGTTTGTGCTGAGAGACTAATGTGTGTGTTTGTGCTGAGAGACTAATGTGTGAGTTTGTGCTGAGAGACTAATGTGTGTGTTTGTGCTGTGAGACTAATGTGTGTGTTTGTGCTGAGAGACTAATGTGTGTGTTTGTGCTGAGACTAATGTGTGTGTTTGTGCTGAGAGACTAATGTGTGTGTTTGTGCAGAGAGACTAATGTGTGTGTTTGTGCTGAGAGACTAATGTGTGTGTTTGTGCTGAGAGACTAATGTGTGTGTTTGTGCTGAGAGACTAATGTGTGTGTTTGTGCTGAGAGACTAATGTGTGTGTTTGTGCTGAGAGACTAATGTGTGTGTTTGTGCTGAGAGACTAATTTGTGTGTTTGTGCTGAGAGACTAATGTGTGTGTTTGTGCTGAGAGACTAATGTGTGTGTTTGTGCTGAGAGACTAATGTGTGTGTTTGTGCTGAGAGACTAATGTGTGTGTTTGTGCTGAGAGACTAATGTGTGTGTTTGTACTGAGAGACTAATGTGTGTGTTTGTGCTGAGAGACTAATGTGTGTGTTTGTGCTGTGAGACTAATGTGTGTGTTTGTGCTGAGACTAATGTGTGTGTTTGTGCTGAGACTAATGTGTGTGTTTGTGCTGAGACTAATGTGTGTGTTTGTGCTGAGAGACTAATGTGTGTGTTTGTGCTGAGAGACTAATGTGTGTGTTTGTGCTGAGACTAATGTGTGTGTTTGTGCTGAGAGACTAATGTGTGTGTTTGTGCTGTGAGACTAATGTGTGTGTTTGTGCTGTGAGACTAATGTGTGTGTTTGTGCTGAGACTAATGTGTGTGTTTGTGCTGAGAGACTAATGTGTGTGTTTGTGCTGTGAGACTAATGTGTGTGTTTGTGCTGAGAGACTAATGTGTGTGTTTGTGCTGAGAGACTAATGTGTGTGTTTGTGCTGAGAGACTAATGTGTGTGTTTGTGCTGTGAGACTAATGTGTGTGTTTGTGCTGAGACTAATGTGTGTGTTTGTGCTGAGAGACTAATGTGTGTGTTTGTGCTGAGACTAATGTGTGTGTTTGTGCTGAGAGACTAATGTGTGTGTTTGTGCTGAGAGACTAATGTGTGTGTTTGTGCTGAGACTAATGTGTGTGTTTGTGCTGAGAGACTAATGTGTGTGTTTGTGCTGTGAGACTAATGTGTGTGTTTGTGCTGAGAGACTAATGTGTGTGTTTGTGCTGAGAGACTAATGTGTGTGTTTGTGCAGAGAGACTAATGTGTGTGTTTGTGCTGAGAGACTAATGTGTGTGTTTGTGCTGAGAGACTAATGTGTGTGTTTGTGCTGAGAGACTAATGTGTGTGTTTGTGCTGAGAGACTAATGTGTGTGTTTGTGCTGAGAGACTAATGTGTGTGTTTGTGCTGAGAGACTAATGTGTGTGTTTGTGCTGAGAGACTAATGTGTGTGTTTGTGCTGAGAGACTAATGTGTGTGTTTGTGCTGAGAGACTAATGTGTGTGTTTGTGCTGAGAGACTAGTGTGTGTTTGTGCTGAGAGACTAATGTGTGTGTTTGTGCTGAGAGACTAATGTGTGTGTTTGTGCTGAGAGACTAATGTGTGTGTTTGTGCTGAGAGACTAATGTGTGTGTTTGTGCTGAGAGACTAATGTGTGTGTTTGTGCTGAGAGACTAATGTGTGTGTTTGTGCTGAGAGACTCTCAGACCGGAGCGAGGCTCTTTGATCCAGGTTTTTTGACTGATACACTTGACCTGTGTTAACAGGCGACAGAATAATTCATTGTGATGAATCATTTTTTGAGTAAATGAGATAAAATACGTTAACGTGCCGAGCCATATTTTTAATTATTATTGATGCCATATTATCATGTCTTTATTTTTCAGAATGTCTCGAAATAGATCTATATTTCTAGAAATGAGCTGAAGTTGTGGGGACCTGGTGCAGTGAATGACAAATAATGTGTAAACAGTGGAGAAAACCTGTCATATAAGATGTTTAACCACATCATTTGTTCTTTATTCAGATTGTGGAGCTGTGGTTTATCAGAGAGGAGCTGTTCCTCTCTGGCCTCAGCTCTGAAGTCCAACCCCTCACATCTCACATACCTGGAGCTGAGCAATAACAAACTGTGTGATTCAGGAGTGTCTGATCTGTGTGGGTTTCTGCAGAGTCCAGACTGTCGACTGGAGACTCTCGGGTCAGTTCTGTCTCTTATTTGTGTCGTGTTTCACTAAAGAGCTCGGCCATAATAAGCTCTAGGATTTACTCTGGACTTGGACTCAGAGGTGGACAATAATTATATTCAAACAAAGTTCACTGTAACTTTTCTGGTGGGGTTCTGCCACCTGCTCGTCTCCATGGAGATGCTGTTGTGTTGTCTAGAATGTTCCACAGTTTAGGCTTAAACATATTTATCACACATTTATTCAGTTATTGGTGTTTTATTGCTAAAAATACCTTTAAAAACATGTATTCTTACTGTGAGTGGGCTCGCCTCTCCACAGATCTGACTTGTTATTTGGCCTGGTGGTGTTAGCTGCTTGTCTCCATGGCGATAGATAAGTTTAATTAAAGCGCACTCATGAAGAACTCAAGTATTACATGAAAAGAAATGTGTTGTGTGTTTATTTGTCCTTAAAAGCAGAAAAGACTTTAAACATTATTTCATATGTTTGTATTATTATTAATGCTATATTATCATGTCTTTATTTGATTATTCACAATGTCTCTATAAGCACCATCTATATTTCTATGGAGGCCTGTTACCATAACACATTTTGAAGTACGATATATCGCTGAAGAAAATAGAGACGATAAACCATAATATTGAGACACATTTATGCCTCTGACACAAAAACCCAAGAGCAGATTTAAACCACAAAAACTATTCTAAATCTACAATATTGTAAAAAAAAACCTGAGCTGCAACAAATAAACAGCAGAAAGAAACACTTTAGTACTTTGCATCTGTAATGAGTCCGAGAAGTGATGAATTCAACCTTCTACCATTAAAGTTTCACTCCGGCACGTTTGAAGCTCAAGTCCGTTTCTAGAGGAGGTCGAATTCTGTCAGAAGCCAAAAAACGGCACAGATCAGTGTTTCCTCGGTGGAGATCTCACTGTGGCAGTGACTCTGTCAAGGCAACAAACTAGTGTAGTGATGGGGGCAAGTTCTGAACTTCCACGTAAAACTGAAGAAGCTTAACTCCACTTTAACCCATCTGACAACAGCCACGAGTCTAACAAACCAAACGCTCTGCCTGGTTCACTCATTAGTGTCTGGAAATGTTAGAAAACTATAATAATAAACTGCAAAAGCTCGAAAGCACTTCCCAGTGCCTC
>JAVCWC010000033.1:65000-102500 GCA_034769755.1 Odontamblyopus lacepedii
GATGTTTTCTGTACAAATAAACTTTTAATGACAAGTTTTTCTACAGATGACGTTAATAATGATTCCAAATATGACGAGACAACTTCAGCCTGATTGTGTGGCTCATTTTACACCACATGAGAAAAGTATAGTCGCCTGAAGCACAAAACCAGTTGAGTTCACTGATCGTGTGTGTTTCTGAATAAAAAAGAGCCTGGGAACCGTGTGAAACTTCCAAAGACTCTTTCAGACATGTTCGTCCTGTTATTTTTCTGCCCCCTAGTGAAACCATCAGGCAAGTGCACTTTCTTTTGATTTATCAGAGAGAAACATTAGGACACGGACCATGTTTATAATAGTTTCATCTGCAGGCCTGTGGTACAGATTATGTTTTAAATTATTATTGTATTTCATTTTTCTACATATCTTCATTGCATATCCTATCCACATGTTCTGGTTCTAAGAATGGACCAAAAAACGTTCAAGTCGTCCTCTGGGATCAGGTCCTTCTGACACTGATGGAGCTCTGGCTGAGTTTGCAGCAATGAAATGTTTGAATGTTAAATAAAATAAATGAGAGACGCAATTTTGTTTTATTATTTATACATTTTATTAGACGTGTAGTATTTGTATGGGGTCAGGTGTCCCAGTACCGCAAACACCACACACCGCGGTGCAGAGACCCACAAAAAGAGCGCTGGGGAAATCCCTTAACTCACAGCTCCAGGTATAATGTTGTTTCCTCATCAAAAATACGCCTGAAGAGGTTTTAGATGTCATCCTTGCATGTTTGAGTAATCTAGCGATCTCTCTCGGGCCCTATTCAAACCCTCCTTACAGGCAGTTGTAAGATCCTGTGCGATGGCCGTGCTCCCACAGGACAAATCTCCATAAAAATACAAAAACATGATACAAAACTGTACAGTACAACTTCACAAAGCTGATGTGATGTGCAGTAGTTTCACACTGCTCACTGATTGTGTTGTGATAGCGCTCTGAAGGGGGAATGGCTTCATGTGGAGACAAAGGGACAAGAGCTTCAGAAATGCAAGTGAAGCTTAGAAAACATGTGAGTACGTAGTTTTCAGCAAAAACAGCATTTTCAAAACAATAAACGGTAACATGGTGATCTAAATATGTTCTGTGTTTGCAGTAAAAGGGGAACTCTGGCATGTTTGAAGCTGAAGTCCGTTTCTAGAGGTGGTCGAATTCTGTCAGAAGCCAAAAAACAGCACAGATCAGTGTTTCCTCGGTGGAGATCTCACTGTGGCAGTGACTCTGTCTAGTGCAGTGATGGGGGCAAGTTCTGAACTTCCACGTAAAACACCAATTTGCTTCACACTGAAGAAGCTTAACTCCACTTTAACCCATCTGACAACAGCCACGAGTCTAACAAACCAAACGCTCTGCCTGGTTCACTCATTAGTGTCTGGAAACGTTAGAAAACAACTTTATAAGCACCTCACACTTCCCTCTGCTGATTTCCCACTGCACAAAAGCCCAAAAGACTCGATTGTCGATTCCAGCCCCGGTGAAGAAGAAGAGAAACTGAAAGTTGTTGAAAAACATGGTTCAGGGGATGTTTTTTTTTAGCATCTTTCCAAAAATATAATTCACTAGTAAATAAATTAAGGGATTAGAAGCAACATCGGCAATCGAAAAACATTACTAAACCATTATTAAAACAGGACTAAACCAGGGCTACAACCATTACTAAAACAGGACTAAACTAGGACTAAAACCAGAAATAAACCAGGACTAAAACAGGTCTAAACTAGGACTAAAACAGGACTAAAACCATTACTAAAACAGGACTAAACTGGGACTAAAACTAGGACTAAACCTGGACTAAAACAGGACTAAACTGGGACTAAACAGCGTGTGAAGTGGTTTATTATTTACTGAAAGAACATCAGTGAATGCATGCAAGCTTACGGCTATAAAAACTATCACAGCGACGTGCACTGAACTAAAAAGGGTGAGCTGTGCACATAAAGAAACAGTCTGCCCTCGTGTGGACGAACAAGGGATTACAGCAACTGCCTGTATGAGGGTGGATGCAGGTGCTACATGATTATGAGAGCTTTACTTGCTCATGGACATTTCTGCCTGTTTCTTTTGAGATTATCAAACCTAATTAGGCCTACAGGACACACAAATTACTTATTTTTTAATCGGGACGTGTAGGTAATTCCATTATGGTTAATACAGAAAAAATAACAGGCAAAAACAGATTTTCAGGTTTAGATTCACTGAGGAAAGATTCACTAAAAAGTCTCCTCACGCTGTGCCGCTGCTTTGCCTCCATTTTAAAGTAGATTCTTTTTTACTTTTACTTCACTACATCTGAGAGCAGGTGTCTGTACTTTCTACTGTACTACATTTTTAACTGGACTGAAAGGTTAAAGTATTTTTATATAATAGTTTGAGGCCTGTTGAAAAGCTTGAGGGTTTATAACATGTTTATAGTTCGAGCAAACAAAAATATACACATAAAAACAGCTAGAAAATCTCTGCAAAGTACTGTTGAAGCACTTTCCATTTTGACATTAATGTTATAGTTTAATAACGTTATTGAAGGTCAAATTTTACGGTTGCTGTCATGAAATGCCAGGTTTAATTCCCAAAAGGTCTTTTATTTATGGAGCAACTTGAACACATACATGGGTGGCTGGCTTCGCCTAGCATCTTCACGAACTTTCCACTTGCTAACTTGACTACCCAGAAGTCTATGCGTAACGTAGTGACATAACTGGTACGCATTATGCATTTACTAAGAACTGATAATTATCATATCACATCACATCTCCCCCCTAAGTTACTTAACTCATAAACAAAAGATCAATTCACTATCTGAACTAAAATCTTCGTAGCCAAGTCTACATTCAAGGAAATCTGTAGTACAAAACATAAATAGCTGGTTATTTCCAATATTTTGTAGTTACCCTTAATTTCTTCATTACTGTACCATTAAACAACTGAAATCATTAATGTCACTACCTTTTAAAGCATCAACAACATAAATTCAACATTCCGAATCACACATCAGTTACATTTCAACAACTTTTTTTTTTTTTTAGTTCTACTTAGGAACATAGTCCTTGAACCTGACAGGAGGGTTTATAGCTCTCCCAGAGGATCTCTTGGGTGTGGTAGACTGTTGGCTTTGGGCCACAGTGGGACCAGGATTGGCAGGCCCCACAGAAGAAAGAGGAGCGGAGCCCGGGTCACAAGAACTGGCATAGCTCTGGTCACTAGTCTCTGAAGCGGTGACCTGTTCTGATGACTCCGGCACTTCCTGGATGTGTCTCCGGTTCCGGCGGGTGAGCATTCCTTGCTCCGTTTGGACAAAGTAGGACCTGGGCTCAGGTGCCTGCGCGATGACTTTTGCTGGGGTCTTCCAGCCTTTCTCTCCATCCAACTTGATGTTCACGTGTTGGCCTGACTGGAGTGCAGGTAAGAGCCATGCTGAATGTCGTCTATTGTAAAAGAAACAGTAAGCATTTTTGGCTTGTTGGTCTTTTCTTCTCACAGCACCGTAGTCAACTGGACTGGGGACCAGCTGGTTGGGCAGAATCGGGACAGTTGTCCTGATCTGTCGACCGATGGCGAGTTGAGCTGGACTCAACCCTGTAGCAGCAATTGGAGTAGCCCTGTAACCCATGAGGGCTAGATGAGGGTCTGGATGCCGCAGGATGCGCTTTTCTGTGGCAACACCCCTCTCTGCTGCTCCATTGGCTTGTGGATAATGAGGGCTGGAAGTTGTATGTTTGAAGTTGTACTGTTCACTGAACGTTTGAAACTCTGCTGAGCTGAACTGGGTACCATTATCTGATACTAGCTCTAGAGGGATTCCCCACCTGACAAACATGCTTTTCAGGTGTGAAATCACTTGTTGACTGGTGGTGGTACTCAGGTGTGCAATTTCAATATCACATCACAGTTGCTATGTTGGTCTCCCTGAGATGCTGTTTTTGTTATTGTTCAAATCTACTGTTGTTATTGTCATTTGTGTTTAATTTATTTGGTTAACAATTTGGCCATGTTTATAATATATTAATAACGATACTTTTCCTATAAATCAATCAATATATAAATAAAATATTATTACTACTAATGCTATAGTTTAATAAAGTTAATGAAGTTCAAATTTTACGGTTGCTATGTTACTGAGATGCTGTTTTTGTTTTTGTTCAAAACCTGCCGTTGTTATTTCCAAGAGGGTCTGGCTGCAGAAGAACTATAATAAAACAATCCGACGGGCGCACAAGTTACAGTCCTGACCAATCAGATACGAACTTCCGGGTGAACACCGGAAGTACCATGGACAGGATTTGAATGAAATTATCTTTTAACCTCAAATATACTATTTATAAAAGGTAAGCAGCATTATAACATTGCCATCTAGCTATTTCGGCATAACATTTCTTATCACTAAGTATTTACTCTTATCTAATTATTATAATCGTAAAAAGGCCAGAGATGCTTTTGTTTTTTGAAACTACTAATATAAACATGATTACTAGAGACATTTATAGAGTTTATTAATCATAAAACACCTTATAGATTATAAGTATGTTTTGTTTGATTTATAATGCAATGAAATTTAACAAAATTGTAACAGAATTCTATGTATTGTTCTATGTATGTTTTACTTATGTAACTGTCCTTTTCTTTTAGCTCCTAGTATCATGAGTTCTTTGTTAGTTCGAGCTGAACCTTGGCATTGATAAATGTTGAACCTTTGCTCTCTGTGTTGTCAGACCAACGAAAGAAAAAAAGAAAAGAAGAATCCCCAGTACATTTCTATGTGAACTTTTTACGTTTCTCTACCTCTTAAGTTGTAGTTTTAAGGTAAGCACTTTTAATCAATATCAATATTCAACACATCAATATTGCACAAAATTATCTCTTGTGAGCTTTAGGCCATGTTATAATGTTGCTACCTCCTCAAAAACACACCTGGAGTTGTGTTTTATTTATATAAGTTTCAGTAACCCTTGATTATTACCCTGTCTACATCCCCAAAGCTCAAAATGGTCCGTTCCACCTTGTGATGTTATGTAGTGGTAGTTTTTAAGTTAACAGCTCCTTTAATATGGCCATACCAGGTTGTCAAAGCCTGAACCCATCAGATCTCAGAAGCTAAGCAAGGCCGGGCCTGGTTAGTACTTGGATGTGAGACCACTGGGAATTCAAAGTGGCACAGGGGGGCGCCAGTGGTTAAAAACTGTTATCGTTGTGTCCTTAGGCAAGACACTTCACCCACATTGCCTAGTATGACAGTGGTGTGTGCATAAGTGATGGTGGTGGTCAGAGGGGCTGGTGGTGCAGATTGGCAGCCGCGCTTCCGTCAGTCTGTCCCAGGGCAGCTGTGGCTACAGTAATAGTTTACCACCACAGGGTATGGAGTGAATAATGATTTGTAAATAATGATCTGTAAAGCATCTTTGTGACATATGTCTTTGAAAAGTGCTAGAAATAAACTTTTTTCAATAATTCCAGGAATGAAATTATTCAAATTATTCTAATGAAGTTGAGTTTAAAAGCACAGCGGAGCACTTCCTGTATTACCACATGACATCACAAGGTGGAAGAGAGTGTTTTCTGTTTGAGAGAAGAACTTAGTCTAAATCTGCAGGGTTTGTGTGTTCAACATGTGTGAATGAAAAACACAACTCCAGGCATGTTTGCGATGAGTAATCAACATCATAATAGATCAGAAAATAGCGTGATATGGACTCTTTAAATATTTTCATTATATGTTTGCATTGTACTGACTGTATGTTTATCCAGACATGGCTTGGAGACAGACGCCACTGACAGACCAAGCACTGATTTTTTTTTACTGTAATGGGGCCATAACGGAGGTGCTGAAATATGGACGCTGCACGTTACAACAGTCCAGACACGACACTCTCATCCTCATCATTCCAGGTGAGTTTACAACTACGAGGCTAGAATCAGGGCTATTAAAAAAAAAAAACTACAAATGGTGGCACGGTGGCTGAGTGGCAACACTCAGGCCTCACAGCAAGAAGGTTGTGGGTTCGATCCCCGGGTTGCCCGGGCCTTTTTGTGTGGAGTTTGCATGTTCCTCCCCGTGTCTGGATGGGTTTCCTCCGGGTGCTCCGGTTTCCCCCATCAACCCAAAACATGCAGCACCCCTATGAACTAACATCAAGGACCATGACGTCCACCCTCCTGTGGGTTCACCACCTGCAGAGGGGTTCATAGGGGGTCAGGTGCTATGAGGATTGGGCAGCAAACTGCCCCCATGACCCAGCTGGATTAAGCGGGAGAAGATGGATGGATGGATGGACATATTTTGACTGCCTATCCATTATAAGATATTCTCCACAGATCTTACCTGTAACCTGTCATCTGCTTGTCTTTATGGTTATAGAAAAGCTGAATTATATTGTGGAAAAGCCCAGGCAAAGAAATAACATCTCAAGCAGGTGGCAGGACTAAACCAGGACTAAAACAATTACTAAACAGGGATAAACTAGGACTAAAGCCAGGACTAAACCAGGAGTAAAACCACAACTAAACTAGGACTAAACCAGGACTAAAGAAGAACTAAAACCAAAACAGGACTAAACTGGGACTAAACCAGGACTAAAACAGGACTAAACTGGGACTAAACCTGGACTAAAACAGGACTAAACCAGGACTAAACCAGGACTAAACTGGGACTAAACCAGGACTAAAACAGGACTAAACTGGGACTAAACAGCGTGTGAAGTGGTTTATTATTTACTGAAAGAACATCAGTGAATGCATGCAAGTGTACGGCTATAAAAACTATCACAGCGACGTGCACTGAACTAAAAAGGTTGAGCTGTGCACATAAAGAAACAGTCTGCCCTCGTGTGGACGAACAAGGGATTACAGCAACTGCCTGTATGAGGGTGGATGCAGGTGCTACATGATTATGAGAGCTTTACTTGCTCATGGACATTTCTGCCTGTTTCTTTTGAGATTATCAAACCTAATTAGGCCAACAAGACACACAAATTACTTATTTTTTAATCGGGACGTGTAGGTAATTCCATTATGGTTAATACAGAAAAAATAACAGGCAAAAACAGATTTTCAGGTTTAGATTCACTGAGGAAAGATTCACTGAAAAGTCTCCTCACGCTGTGCCGCTGCTTTGCCTCCATTTTAAAGTAGATTCTTTTTTACTTTTACTTCACTACATCTGAGAGCAGGTGTCTGTACTTTCTACTGCACTACATTTTTAACTGGACTGAAAGGTTAAAGTATTTTTTATATAATAGTTTGAGGCCTGTTGAAAAGCGTTTTTTTTTTCATGTTTATAGTTTGAGTTTGAACAAAAATATACACATAAAAACATCTAGAAAATCTCTGCAAAATACTGTTGAAGTACTTTACTGTTACTTTAGTAGTTTTTCATGTGATAAACTTTTACTTGAACTTTTTTTTTTATGGTCCAGACTCTGCACTTTTACTTAAGTAACCAAACTGAGCACTTCCCATCACTGTGATACTTGACTAAACTGTGGTAAAATTACTTCTTTTCTCTCCACAAACCTCAAAAACAAGTGATGTTCATGGAGTAACAGTAGGGGGCAGCATTGCGCTTGTCACAGCCTCCATACTAAACTAGATCAGAAGTGCATCCAGTTCTGTGTTTAGCTCAGATCTAAAGCTAAGAACAGTCAAAAGTGAGTGAGCCGGTGTCCCGTCGATTTGAGCTCCCTTGGCACAGATGGGATAAATTTCCCTCCGTGTGGATATATTTTTGAAATAAATGTTTGTTATGATGTTTCTTCTGTTGTCCTTTTTCTGTCCTCGTCCATCACGACTAAGAGACAAGTCCCTTCTTATTGACGCTGCATAAATAAAACTGAATTGCAGGAATTGTCCCATTTTCAGTGTCCCCGGGATCACAAAGATGAGATATGCGCCCTCTAGTGGATGCATTATTTGGGAGAAGATATAGTCAAGATTTGCTTCCTCCACCCAAATTCATATACATGAGCGAATAACGGTGATTCTACACCACGGGAGCATCATTCGATGGCTAAATTGACCTGTCGATACGTGCGTCACCCACAATGTCCAGCGTCGCTCAAATGAGGCTCCTGATGCTCACAGTTACAGGAGCCAATTTGGAGTCAGGCTCCATATTTGGAAATCTGGCCACGAGTATCATAGCAACCACAAGAGCCAATCATGTATCAATCGTTTATTCGTTTTTCAATATAAAATAAAAATAAAAGGAAAAAACAACTTTATTTCATTATTTGTCTCCAAAACCAAAAAAAAAAAAAAAAAAAAAACCGATAATGATTTGTTTTTTCAGTTTTCGATTGTGTGTTTAAATGAAAAAAGGAAAAAAACTGATAACGGCCGTTTCCCGTTTTGTCACACTTTCGTTTTGTCACGGCGTACGGGAGGAGATGCGGTGTGCGCTACGGGAGGAGGGTTCACACAGCGTACCCATCCGTAAGCAAACCAAAACTGGAAAAACGACGTCTGTTACACATCGATTATCAGTTTTAGTGGCTTTTCAAAAAATATTTTAAAGAATTCAGGTACTTACCTTATGTATTGATGACAGGAGCAGTTTCCAGTTCTGCGTCTGATACACGTCTTTTACGCCGGAGTTGGTGTTGAATACAGAATCTTCTCAACGACATTTCCGAGGATCTCTTAATACTGAACTGTTGCAGCGTGTTAGAAATCTCAGTGTGCGTTTTTCCATCCTCAAAAAGCTGTTTAATCATATGATAATGATCCTCAAGTCCAGCGGCCATTAGGTTTGTTTTGCGCACTCGTCATATACGTGTGTCTGTGCTCCTAGTAAAGGTTCATTTCCGGTTTACACAACTTGCTCAAGGATAAAAATCGGACAAAACGGGAAATGGCTGTTATCCGTTTTTTTCCATTTTTCATTTAAACACAAACTCGAAAACTGAAAAAAACGAATCGTTATCAGTTTTTTATTTTATTTTGGTTTTAGAGACAAATAATGAAAAAAAACTGTTTTCTTATTTTTGGTTTTATATTGAAAAACGAATGAACAAATGATACACGGATTCATGTGAGTACACACTTTTAACTATTGGAAATCATCACTAACACAACGGTAAACTTAAAATACGGCCATAACTCCCACAAAACAGTCAAAAAAAGTTTGTTTTTAACTGCGTGAACTTTGGAGCTTTGAGCTAAAAGTTTGGCTAGTAATTTACAGCTAAGTAAGTCCGCTCAGACTTTCATTCATTTCATCATTTCATGGACAGATTTCCATCAAACACTCATTTTTTTACTGTTAGGAGAAAAGACCATGGAGTGATTAAAGAGGAAGAAACGCCACGTTTTCACGGACAGGGGTAGCTCGGAGGTAAGGTAAAAACACACATTATTTCATGCAGTATAATAATATTTACTTGTAAATCACGTAATATAAGCCTCCCACACATGCATTTCATTCTGGGAATACATTATATTGACACCTGTGTCTGTTAGGCCAGTCACATTTAATATAACAATGAGAAAACTGTTTGAAATGTTTTATATGAATTTTCTTTTCTCATCTGCAACTTCCTGGATGAGGACACAACACACTTTGGATGTGAATGTACTTTGCTCTGTGGACCTCATTTTCCTGTAATAGTTGGTAGTTTTCTTAATGTGTCATTACAGGTTTTCACTCTGCAGGACAGGACTTTGAACCAACAGAACCGATCAGACGTAAGGTTCATTCTGCTCTTCCTCCTTCAGAAGATACAAGATGTCTCCACTGTCCATGTCCAGAGTCACTGAGGACTTCTGCAGAGTCACGACCTGCAGAGTCACGACCTGCAGAGTCACGACCTGCAGAGTCACGACCTGCAGAGTCATAACCTGCAGAAGACCTGTGGGGCCTCTGGGTGCATCTGGCTTCCTGCACCGCTGTCTGCTGCTGTCCTGAATGTGTCCTAATAGTGATGTCTCCATACAGTTTAGGTTCAGAATAAGTTTATCTGAACGTTTTTCACTGTGACATTTGATCCATGGTGAGATGTCCCAGTTATCTGATGTGTCTTTTAATAGTAACTATAATTACATGTACTATAAGAATGTACTATTGTACTGCAGTGAAGCAGTATTCAATCTGATCACATTTGGCAAAGATAATTTGTTCATTTTGGATTGGCACCTGCTTCTGTAAAAAAAAAAAAGAAAAAGTTACACAATGGGAGTGCACTGACATGTTTTATTTCATATTAACCTATTAATGCATTGTGTGTGTGTGTGTGTGTGTGTGTGTGATGGGTTTAATGTTTGACTATTCATATTATCACAAAGTATTTCCAGAATGAAAATACAAATAAAGAATTGATTGTTTAATGAACCATTTTTTCTCAAAGGAGAGTCTTTATAAAATGACTTAAATGCATTCCCTGTACACATGTAATCCCTTATCAATTTAAAAATACTTAATGCACATCTCATCACTGTTTTTGAAACTTTAAGCTAATTTAGCCTATTTTAGATGTATTGAAGAAGCAGCAATATTTTAGCCATAAAATGTGGATTAGAATTATTAGAATAACTTGTTCTCAAAATGTGACACTTTGATTACCCGTGCGTAATCTTTGTTAATGATCTGTGTGCGTAATCGGCAGGTGCGTGTTGTTAGCATTAGCATTAGCATTAGCAGCGTGTCTCGCACGGCTCCGTGGGCTGGACCTGTCCCGTTTCGACACGGCCATGCGGTCCACGGAGGTGTGTTCGAAGACTACAGCCTATGCGGCTTCAGGAGGCTACGGCCTATGCGGCTTCAGGAGGCTACGGCCTATGCGGCTTCAGGAGCTACGGCCTATGCGGCTTCAGGAGCTACGGCCTATGCGGCTTCAGGAGGCTGCGGCCTATGCGGCTTCAGGAGGCTGCGGCCTATGCGGCTTCAGGAGGCTACGGCCTATGCGGCTTCAGGAGGCTGCGGCCTATGCTGCTTCAGGAGGCTACAGCCTATGCGGCTTCAGGAGGCTGTGGCCTATGCTGCTTCAGGAGGCTACAGCCTATGCTGCTTCAGGAGGCTACAGCCTATGCTGCTTCAGGAGGCTACAGCCTATGCGGCTTCAGGAGGCTGCAGCCTATGCGGCTTCAGGAGGCTGCAGCCTATGCGGCTTCAGGAGGCTACAGCCTATGTGGCTTCAGGAGGCTGCAGCCTCCTAAATTGGGACACGGCTATAATGTGCTTCCAAAGACGCCATGTCACTGATGAGCCTACAGCCTACAAACTGCGCCTAACCCGCCCAAAAGCTTACGGGTAGGCGATCTACTTCCAGGCCACACCAAACCTAAACCGCAAATAAACTAAAACGCAATTCAGAACGCCATTTTTACAAATTGATTTTTCCCTTTTTGTACGGTTCAATAATTCATTTTCAATAACAAAAAAAATGTCAAAACATGGTGCTGGATTCCATTTCACAAGTTACTTCATAAAAAAATCAAGTCCTTTTTCATTTCTCGTGCCACTCCCAAAATAGAATAATGAATGAACGAAAAAGTACATGGACCATACACTGATTTTTTTTTTTCTCGTTCATTCGTTTTTCAGTGATTCTTGAGAATAATAAGGAAACTTTTAGCTTTTCTCATCAAACTTTAAATATTAAGTTTAAGTCACTGATTTATGTTATATGTTCTGTGATGTACGAACGACAATTAGCTGTCAATCAAACCTGTTGCTAACGCTAGTCGGCAGCGATCTGGGGAATGAAGGCGTCCGATTGGTCCGTTATTTACGTTCATATCTTGATTTAGGAACAAAATAGCAAAATGAAAAATTCATGATCATGTAGGGAGGCTTGACACGAACATTTTAAGACCAAAATGACGAGGCCACAGCAGCGGGTCCAGCGAGGGGCGAGAAGATCTCAATGTAAGTCAATGAGAAAAAGGGAGCGAAGGAACCGGAAGAGCCTCCTGGAGCACTTCCTGTTTGGCTCCCGGCGGCTAACGGGTTAGCTTTGTCCACTCATATAAACGGTCTATGGTCAGAGCCCTGTTTGTTAGCGTAATACAACTGTCGAAATGAACTACCTACGCATATTCGTATTAATGAGGTGAAATTTGACATAACTATGGGATAAAGTGCAAACAGCATCAAACCCGCTGTCTCAAATCCAAACAAATACGTTGTAAAAATTCACTTTATTGGCTCTGTACAAAAACATAAGGTAGTTCATTTCGACAGAACACCGTCCCTTGTCTGTGCATCTGTTCCCGGTTTCACATATTCACACAGACTAAAGAGATGTCCTGTTTCTGCCGCTATGTCTGTAGACTAAACTCTTTAAAAAAATGTCCCTGAATGTTTTTGGTTTGATGCAGACTGAAAATGTGGAGAATGAGAAAGATTCACGGGACATCGCTCCAGTCTGTCTCTACTGGTGGGTTTCAGCTTTGTGTTTCATGCAACTTTTGAATGCAACTTGAGGAGGACTTTTATTCCCCTTTCAAAAGATATTGTTTGGTTATAAATTGTTAATCACTATGGCGATTCTAAAAGTGGGTTCAAACTGAGCTGGAGGACATTCAGTGGCAGTTTAAAAGTCGTACATTATGCAGAATTGATGCTTGAGAATTTGAATCCATGTCAGAATGTTGTTACCTCTTCAAAGATCTTCTATTATAGCAGTTATATGATAGTATATATATATTAGGTATAGGTTATGGATCATTAAAATATGGATCTCTTTTTGATTCAAGTGTATTTTGCAGAATCTTGTGTTTTAAACGTCCTTTTGAACTTATTGCGTGGCTGTTTAGTCTTCACCATGTCTTTGAACTCTGAATATTTTACATTTACAAAAATACAAAAATTAATGGAAATTTTACTTCCAGAGTCAGAGCAGGCTGTTACTGCTGAGCTCCATAACTGGGGTTTTACAAAAAGTCATATTTTGTTTCCAGCTGAACTCAAATGTGACTCTTATGTCCCTTTTCACAGCAATTGTGCCAACCTAAATAATTATAGAGCTTCATAAGTTCATTTTCTCACACAGAGATCACAAGCAGAGATATTAAATACATGTCGTGTGGGTGCGGCAAGTGTTTTTACCTTTTTACAGCAGGGATAATAATAAAAGGTTCCATGGTCCACAGTCCACAGAGGCGGGTGACGTGACTGAGCTGTTTAATCAAAGTGTTTGGAGCAGAGACGTCGTCTGAGACAAGGTGAGTTTTTGGTTCTCTGCCTTTAAATGATACTGTCTATTTTAATAATGGTTCACTGGGATTATCCAGGTTTATTGTTTGTTTATTTGTTTGTTAAAGTAGTTTCAGGATTATCATTATATTTCTCTGTAGTAATATATCAGTATAATGTGTTATCATGACAGGCCTAAGTACTACTAATACTCACTTTGATCCAGCAGAACTGGGTCACAGGTTCCCCTAAAGTCGTGACCAGAGCTACTGTCACTTTAGTAGAAGTGCTGTTAAAATGACTAAAGCCTGTTTCAAATGGAGCAGAGTTAAATGTAAAGAGGGAAACATGTCTCTCTGTGGATTCTCCTCCAGGCTGAGCGAGTGGGGAAATGGCTTCAGGGGCTGAGCAGACAAAAGGACGTCCCATCAGAAAAGAAGCTCCAGGGGGCAGCACTGAGCCGGATCTCTGTGGGACAAAGTGAGTCCAGTCATTTGACATTCACTGTTAAACCCATCAGCTTATGTACTGATTTATTTTGGGGACAGAGCCTAAAACCAAAAGGATCCAATACAGCAGTAGGCTTATATTTATTGACACTGTTTACATATTTTACTGTTAGTATTTACACAGTCCAACAGAGACACACCTCAGAGAACAATTACACTCACAACAGTGGAGACCATCTTTTTTATTGTGTGAAATAACAGAAGTACAATAATATAACATACACAGTTTTTCAGGTACAGAGGGCTTTCTTTTATAGACACCCTGAAAATCAAAGTGAAATACTGATGTGGCAGTTTGTCCATTTTGACAAACTAATTTCTGCAACTCAAAATCTTTCTCATTATCTTGTGTGATCCCCACGTGCTTGTGCACATGTTTGACAACATCGTGGCCGCTCCTGATGAGACGATGGATTGAGTCTTGTGGGATGTAGGAGGAACCTGGCAGCGTCTGATGGACCCAAACATAATGTCCCAGAGGTGTTCTATCGGGTTTAAGTCAGGTGATCGTGAGGGTCATTCAGTTGTGTCAATCCCTTCATCCTCCAGGTTCTGCCACATGAGGCCGGCCATTCATCAGGAGGAGCCCAGGACCTACTGCACCAGCGTAGGTCTGACAGTGGGTTCAGGGATTTCACCCCGATACCTAATGGCAGTCAGACTGCTGTTTTCTAGCCAGTAGAGTTCTGTATCTCCATGTATGCAGACCACTGATCACTGACCCACCACCAAACCGCTCATGCTGAACCATGTTGCAGCAGCAGTTTTCCTTGTTTACTCCAGACCTTTTGACGTCTGTCACAGGTGCTCAGGGTGAACCTGCTCTCATCTGTGAAAAACACAGGGCACCAGTGGAGGTCCTGCCAATTCTGGTGTTGTCTTTAAACGCCAATGGAGCTCTGAGGTGCTGGGCGATGGGCAGAGGGCCCACGACAGGATGTGGTGCCTTCAAGCCAACTTCATGAAGTGTGTTTCTGATGTTTTGGACAGAGACTTTCACACCAGAAGTCTGCTGGAGGTCATTCTGTACGGCATGAGCAGTGCTCAACCTGTTCCTCCTTGCACAAAGAAGCAGATATGGGTTGAGGACCTTCTACAGCCCTGCCCAGCTCTCCTAAAGTTACTGCCTGTTTCCTGAAATCTCCTCCGTGTTCTGGAGATTGTGCTGGAGACACATTAAATTTTCTTGCAATGGCACATCCAGATGTGGCATCCTGGAGAAGTTGTGGGGTTCAGGAATGGCCTCATACTCTCAGTAGTGATAATCACTCTAGCCAAAGCAGCACTAGTGGAAAACCAGCCAAAAAACACCAAGAGAGAGAAACTTGAAATGAAGCTTGAAATGACCTCCACATGCAAAACCAGTCATGTTTTAGAGGTTGTCTCATTGTTTCCGCTCTACTGCACCTGTTGTTCATTTCCATTAAAAGAGGAGCTTCCTTTTGTTCCTAAGACGTTGCCCTGTCCTTATTTGTATAGACGTACAACAGATTTTTTTTCATGTCATTTTTTTTCCATCAAACCGTCACTTGTATGAAGTAGAGAAATAAATATAAAGACATGAGAGCCACGGTCATGACCATCATGAGCGCCAAGTTACATGTGCCTTTGTCACACTGATCCAAGCTGATGTAACAAAATCTTCTAAGTAACAACACATGATGTTTTCTCTCCACACACAGATCCACAGCCCCAGTGTCCAGTGCTGCTGTGTCCATGAAGAGTGACTGGTCTAGATATGAACCTCCAGACTTCAGCCCTGAACCTGCTCCTTCAGACTCACTGTAAGGACAAATGTCACACTAAAATAACATGTCATATAAAGACAAATGAGCATTACAGTTGTGTGTTCAGTAATTCAATTCAATTCAATTCAATTTATTTTGTAGCGCCCAAAATCGCAACAACAGTAGCCTCTAAGGCCGTTCCAAGATATGGATGAGTAAAACATACACACAGACATATCAAAACAGGAATAAACAACATTCATGCAAAGCAGCAAATGAAACATTGTCCAGTCATCCCCTGTCCTTAGACCCTCCTTCTCAGCAAGGAAAAACTCCAAAAAACCCAGGGTCCTGGGAAAAAGAAGAAACCTCGGGGAGAACTACAGTGAAGGAGGGATCCACTCCCATGGACGGACAGGCTATAGATGTCCAGGCCCGTGGGCCAGTTCAGTATGACCACAGCTACCCAGGTGGGGAAGAGCCGGGCGAGGAGGAGGAGAAGAGGGGCAAGGAGGAGGAGCCGGGCGAGGAGGAGGAGCCAGGCGAGGAGGAGGAGCCAGGCGAAGAGGAGGAGCCAGGCGAGGAGGAGGAGAGAGGTCCAGCTGCCATCAGGCGTCTGAAAGAGTTCCACTCCACAGGGGGAGTGGGACAGGGGACAACATGTGAATAGCAATGAACAAACTACAGATGAGAACATAGTGAGTGATGTTGATGAGAAAAAAGGAGGAAACAGAGGACAGTGCTCAGGTTGCCACACTTCCCCCAGCTTGTTATCTCCTGCGGCAGCTTATCTTAGTGACATCAACTAAGTAACCTGGTCATAAGCTATTCCGAAGAGGAAGGTTTAAGCCTGGTCTTGAATAAAGAGACTGTGGAGCCTGTTTAACATCAACAGGGAGTTGATTCCATAACACAGGAGCTTGGTAACTGAAGGCTCTCCCCCCCACTGTACTTTTAGACACTCTAGGAACCACTAATAATCCTGCATTCTGAGAGTGAAGTGCTCTATTTGGCTGATAGGGGACAATAGCATCCTGAAGATATGATGGGGCCATATTGTTTAAGGCTTTGTATGTCAGGAGGAGAACTTTGAATTTAATTCTAAACTCGACAGGAAGCCAGTGCAGTGATTTTAACACAGGACTGATGTGATCACGTCTTTTAGTTCCTGTTAGGACTCTGGCCGCTGCATTTTGGACCAACTGGAAGCTTCTTAAAGTACCTTTAGCGCAGAGCGGTGAGCAGAGAATTACAGTAATCTAGTCTGGATGTAACAAATGCATGGATAAGTTTTTCAGCATCATTTTTAGGCAAAATATTTCTGATTTTAGTTATGTTTCGCAGGTGAAAATATGCAGTTTTACAAGCTTGGTTTATATGAGCTGTGAATGAGAGATTTTGGTCAAATACGACTCCAAGGTTTTTTACAGTAGAGCTAGAGGCTATACTCACATTGTCAAGTGAGATTATCTGGTCGGACAGAGAATCTCTCTGACCTTTAGGACCGACAACAATGACCTCTGTTTTTCAGGGTTTAAGAGCAGGTAATTCAGGATCATCCAGGTTTTGATGTCCTTCACACAGGCACTGAGCTTATCGATTTGATCGGTCTGATTAGGTTTCATTGATAAGTACAGCTGAGTGTCATCAGCATAGCAGTGGAAATTAATGCCATGTTTTCTGATAATGTTACCTAATGGCAACATATACAGAGTAAACAGGATTGGACCAAGCACAGATCCTTGTGGAACACCGCAAGCTACTTTAGAGCAGGGAGAGGTGCACTGGTTTACACTAACAAACTGGTACCTATCTGATAGATAGGATTTAAACCATTTGAGGCGGTCCCTCTGACACCTATGTCACATTCTAACCTCTGCAGTAGAATGTTGTGATCAATGGTGTCAAACGCTGCACTGAGGTCCAGTAGGACCAGGACTGAAGCCAGCCCGTTATCAGCAGCTAGTAGCAAATCATTTGTCACTTTAAGCAGAGCAGTTTCTGTGCTGTGGTGAGCACTGAAACCAGACTGAAATTTTTCATATAAATTATTGCCCTGCAGATGGTGACAAAGCTGTTTCACCACAACTCGTTCCAGAATCTTTGAGAGAAATGGAAGATTCGAGATAGGTCTGTAGTTGGCTAGTTCATCAAGATTTAAGCTAGGTTTTTTCAAAAGCGGTTTAATTACAGCATATTTAAAGGACTGAGGAACAAAGCCATTTTCTAATGACATATTTATTATGTTATGGATGGAACCTATTATTAAGTGGAGCTTCTTTGAGGAATTTGACTGGAATAGGGTCGAGCAAACAAGTTGATGGTTTGGACGACATGATGACTGAGGTAATCTCCGCCTCATCGACAGGAGTAAATTTGTCTAATTCTGTTAGAGGATTTATGTGGGATATTGGTGTTACAGACTGGATTTGCTGAATTTGCTCGGGGCTGATTTTTGGAGTGGCTTCGTTGATCTTGTCTCTAATGGTGTAATTTTGTAATCGAAGAATTCAAGAAAGTCACAACTGAACTTTGAGGGGAGAAGAGACTCAGGGGCAGTGTGCGAGTTTGTCAGCCTGGCTACAGTGCTGAACAGAAATCTGGGGTTGCTTTTGTTTACTTCTATTAGGTTTGAATAGTATCTGGTTTGTGCTTTTGGCAGAGCGGCCTTATAAGAGAGCAGGCAGAGCTTCCATGCCTTCAGAGACTGCTCGGAGCGCGAGCGGCGCCAGAGCTTCTCTGTGCGTCTTACGTGTTGTTTGAGTGATCACAGTTCTGGAGTAAACCATGGAGCCGGAGGTCTTGGTTTAATGCTTTTCTGTTTTAGCGGAGCTGCAACATCGAGAGCAGATTTTAAGGTGAGCATTGTCCTATCCACAAACTGATCCATGATAATTGGATTAAAGTTGTTCTCATTGTCACATGGCATATCATTTAATACTGGCTCCATTATTTCTTTGAACTCGGCTACGGATTTTTCTGATATTGTTCTTTTCATTATAGTTTTCTCCTGCAGAGCTGGATAGTCTTTTAGTACGAATTGAAAGGTTATTAAAAAATGGTCAGAGAGTATAGGGTTTTGAGGAATTACAAGTAAATCATTAATCTCAATACCATAAGTTAGGACGAGATCGAGAGTGTGATTGTGACAGTGAGTCGGCTTGTTCACACTCTGGGTAAAACCGACCCCATCCAGGAGAGCACCAAAAGCACTGCTGAGGCTCACTGCTGTTATCAACATGAATGTTGAAATCTCCAACTATAACAATCCTTTCCCATTCCAAAACTAAACTTGAAATAAAGTCAGAAAACTCTGTCAGAAACTCGGCATAAGGACCAGGAGGTCGGTAGATTGTTATGAATATAACAGCTTTTTGGTTTTTCCAGTTGGTGCACGTAATAGATAGTGCGAGGCTTTCAAAGGAGCAGAATGTATAATTAGATTTGAGGCTGAGAATTAGGCTGGAGTGAGAAATGACGGCCACACCGCCACCTCCACCTGTGCTCCTGGCACTTTGAAAGTTCACGTGACTTGGAGGTGTAGATTCGTTTAGTCTAACATAATCATTTTCCTGAAGCCATGTTTCAGTTAAAGCTAGAAGATCAATATTAAAGTCGCCAATTAATTCATTTATTAAAAGAGATTTAGAAGAGAGGGACCTGATGTTTAGCAGTCCACATTTTACACACTTATCATTTTGTTTATTTGCGACACATGTATTTATTTTTATTAAGTTATGAGATCTGACGCCTTTCCTATCAGAGTTCAGTTGACTTTTATTTGTGCTTTTACATGCTTAATTTGTTTGTTTGCAACACAATTATTTATTTTTATTAAGTTATGAAACCTGACGCCTTTCCTATCAGACTTTAGTTGAGTTTTATTTGTGCTTTTTATACATTTATTTTGTTTATTTGCGATGCATGTATTTATTTCTATTAAGTTAGGAGATCTGATACCTTTCCTATCAGAGTTTAGGTATGTTTTGTTTGTGCTTTTTGTGCGTGGGACATACACAACCTCAGCCAGTCTGGGAGAATTGTTCATGCAGGGTGGCTCAGAGGAGGCCCCTGTACGTGGGGCACACACAGTCTCAGCCTGTTTGGAGCTGTTCTCGCTAACAGAGCAGTGCCTCACTAGTCTACTCTGCTCCCTAGCGTCACTGACACTCCCTGAGCTATTCTGTGTGCGAGTCTTACCTGATGGTCATCTAAGACTAACCATAATATTCTGCACTAGGAGGGAGGACCCAGCCGCGGTGGGATGAATGCCGTCACTACGTATAAGCCTGGGCTTCCCCTCAAATGCCCTCCAGTTATCTATGAAGACGACACCATTCTGCGGGCACCAATTGGACAACCACTGGTTGACAGCTGAAAAGCGGCTGAACATTTCACAATTGGCATAATTTGGAAGGGGGCCAGAGAAGTACACGGACTCCGACATCGACTTAGCCAAATCACAAACTGCCGCTATCTGCAACTTCACCACCTCTGACTGACCGCGCCGAGTATCGTTACCCCCCGCATGTATAACGATCCGGCGGTACCTGTTCTTACTTCTCTTTAAAAGCCTAAGATTCCCCTCGATGTCACCCAGTCTGGCTCCAGGGTAACACCGTGTGGAAGCTGCAGGCAGTTCCACGTCCCTGACTATGGAGCTCCCTATGACTAGAGTGTCCCGCGTCCAGCTCAAGGGGGCGAACCTGTTCCGGACGGGGAGCGCCCTGCTCTCAGCCCTGTGTCCCTGGTCTCCTGGAGTCCTGCACTCAGCTATGTGTGAGTCCTGCACTCAGCTATGTGTCCCTGATCTGCAGTCCTACACTCAGCTACGTGTCCCTGATCTGCAGTCCTACACTCAGCTATGTGTCCCTGATCTGCAGTCCTGGTCTTAGCCCTGCGCCTGCGTCTAACTGTCACAAAACTGTCCTGGTCTGGTCCCGGCTGCACGGGATGCGCCGGGGGGCTGCTCTCGCTAGCTACGCTCAAGCTAATGCGGTCCGCGGTCCCTGCTACTGCCTGACTATAACTCGGCTTCAGCGCCTCCAATGAGCGGATCCGCGTTTCTAACTCTGTAACCCTGGCCCCGAGGACTGCCACTACGCTGCACTTAGAGCAACTATCCCTGTCACTATCAAATAAGCCAGGGTTCTCACTCCACATGTGGCAACTAGAACAGGAAAGGGGGGCAAGAGTTTTAGCCATGATGCTAGGCTAGGCTAGATCAGGCTGAAACTACAAGCTGAAACTACAGAGAGAGAGAGGCTTAGACCACGAATTACGGAGCACTAGATGCTGAATAAACTTTGATGGTTTGACGAAGTACTCAGGCACTAGTTTAGATGGATTCGTGGATTAACAGATTCAGTAGAGAGATGCTAGTAAGAGTGCTGCAAAACAGCTCGCAAACAGAATTCGCAAACAGAATTCACTCACCCGGAAGTGACGTCACCACGTATTTAGAGTAATACTAAAGGCTAAAGTGTTGTTGAAGACAGAAGAGTGAGCAGTTCAGTGCAGCACCAGTATAAAATACTGTGACTAGAAGAGAACGATGAGAAGCTCCTCAAAGTCTGAGTGTTGAATTACAGACGTGTGATGAAGAGTTCACCACTATCACAGAACCTCCAGAGAAATGGCACCTTTTCTACGTGTGATGATCTGGAGATGTTCCTCACACTTCAGGAAGGGCTCTGTGTTTCTCCTAACAAGCATCATTATACAGATTTGTAGATGTACAAATAAAACAAAACAAAGTCATTATAAAATATATCTAGACTACATACGAGGGGGTGGGGTTAGGACACATGAAATCACATGAAACTATCTGAAATATTTTACAATTACACAGCCAGTGTTATCGTGTGACTATTGGGCCTAATGTCTTTCTATGACCTATCTGGGCCTGTCAGGAGATATTAGAATGAACAATAATATTGAAGATCACTTTATGGCACAGACAGTGCTCCTACAGCAGGAGAATCACAGCAAAAACCTTTTCTATTCAATTCAATTCAATTTATTTTGTAGCACCCAAAATTGCAACAACAGTTGCCTCTAAGGCCGTTCCAAGATATGGATGAGTAAAACATACACACAGACATATCAAAACAGGAATAAACAACATTCATGTAAAGCAGCAAATGAAACACGCAAGGAAAAACTCCAAAAAACCCAGGAACCTGAGAAAACGAAGAAACCTCGGGGAGAACTACAGTGAAGGAGGGATCCACTCCCATGGATGGACAGGCTATAGATGTCCAGGCCCGTGGGCCAGTTCGGTATGACCACATCTACCCAGGTGGGGAAGGAGCCGGGCGAGGAGGGGAGGCCGGGCAAGAGGAGGAAACTGGGCGAGGAGGAGGAGGCCGGGCGAAGAGGAGGAGACCGGGCGAGGAGGAGGAGCCGGGCGAGGAGGAGGAGCCGGGCGAGGAGGAGGAGAGGGGCGAGGAGGAGGAGGCCAGGCGAGGAGGAGGAGCCGGGCGAAGAGGAGGAGGAGAGGGGCGAGGAGGAGGAGGCCAGGCGAGGAGGAGGAGCCGGGCGAAGAGGAGGAGCCGGGCGAGGAGGAGGAGAGGGGTCCAGCTGCCATCAGGCGTCTGAAAGAGTTCCACTCCATAGGGGGAGTGGGACAGGGGACAACATGTGAATAGCAATGAACAAACTACAGATGAGAACATAGTGAGTGATGCTGATGAGAAAATAGGAGGAAACAGAGGACAGTGCTCAGGTTGCCACACTTCCCCCAGCTTGTTATCTCCTGCAGCAGCTTATCTTAGTGACGTCAACTAAGTAACCTGGTCATAAGCTATTCCGAAGAGGAAGGTTTTAAGCCTGGTCTTAAATAAAGAGACTGTGGAGCCTGTTTAACACCAACAGGGAGTTGATTCCATAACACAGGAGCTTGGTAACTGAAGGCTCTCCCCCCCACTGTACTTTTAGACACTCTAGGAACCACTAATAATCCTGCATTCTGAGAGTGAAGTGCTCTATTTGGCTGATAGGGGACAATGGCATCCTGAAGATATGATGGGGCCATATTGTTTAAGGCTTTGTATGTCAGGAGGAGAACTTTGAATTTAATTCTAAACTCGACAGGATTGTGATTTTAACACAGGACTGATGTGATCACGTCTTTTAGTTCCTGTTAGGACTTTGGCCGCTGCATTTTGGACCAACTGGAAGCTTCTTAATGTACCTTTAGCGCAGACGGTGAGCAGAGAATTACAGTAATCTAGTCTGGATGTAACAAATGCAGGGATAAGTTTTTCGGCATAATTTTTAGGCAAAATATTTCTGATTTTAGTTATGTTTCGCAGGTGAAAATATGCAGTTTTACAAGCTTGGTTTATATGAGCTGTGAATGAGAGATTTTGGTCAAATATGATATAAAATCAAATACGTTTTTTTACAGTAGAGCTAGAGGCTATACTCACATTGTCAAGTGAGATTATCTGGTCGGACAGAGAATCTCTCTGACCTTTAGGACCGACAACAATGACCTCTGTTTTTTCAGGGTTTAAGAGCAGGTAATTCAGGGTCATCCAGGTTTTGATGTCCTTCACACAGGCACTGAGCTTATCGATTTGATCTGATTAGGTTTCATTGATAAGTACAGCTGAGTGTCATCAGCATAGCAGTGGAAATTAATGCCATGTTTTCTGATAATGTTACCTAATGGCAACATATACAGAGTAAACAGGATTGGACCAAGCACAGATCCTTGTGGAACACCGCAAGCTACTTTAGAGCAGGGAGAGGTGCACTGGTTTACACTAACAAACTGGTACCTATCTGATAGAGAGGATTTAAACCATTTGAGGGCGGTCCCTCTGACACCTATGTCACATTCTAACCTCTGCAGTAGAATGTTGTGATCAATGGTGTCAAACGCTGCACTGAGGTACAGAAGGACCAGGACTGAAGCCAGCCCGTTATCAGCAGCTAGTAGCAAATCATTTGTCACTTTAAGCAGAGCAGTTTCTGTGCTGTGGTGAGCTCTGAAACCAGACTGAAATTTTTCATATAAATTATTGCCCTGCAGATGGTGACAAAGCTGTTTCACCACAACTCGATTTTCGAGTTGTGGTGAAACAGCTTTTTCTAAATGAACCATATTGTGAATAAAACTAGAATAGATAAATAACATAATGAAACATTTTGGTAAGTATCTAAAATGCATCATAATTATGTGAAGTATTTGAACCACTACAGACGAGGCATAAAAAGATACATCTGAATAATGAGCTCCAAATAATATTGTTCATCTCTCCATTATTGAAGTGTTTGTCAACTCAGTAATTTCTGGAACAAGATTTGTACAAAATGCATTTATCCTTCTAAAATTCTTAACCGAAAATGGCCAATAAGATTAGATTAGTTTAGTTTATGTCATTTTTATGTTACATAAAGACAAAACTGTGTGTTTCACAGCGAGTGTAACAGGAAATGTAGTGAAAGTAAATAGAGTCCAAATTAGAGTGTCTCTGTGCGTCCTCCCGTGCGCCTCTAAACCAGAATTAAAACTAGGACTGAACCAGGACTAAAACAGGATTTAACCAGGACTAAACCTTTCTGCACAGACCGCGTCTCCTCCTGTCCACCATGGTATTTGTTAATGACATGGTTCTGCATCACTTTGAGTAAAAAAACATAAAATATTACAGATTTTTACTGGGCTGGCGCTTTTATATTTGCACTGAATTTTTTCTATATGACACCTGTGTGTATTTCACCATGTCAAGTTGAGTATATAGTGTATGGGGGGTAGGTGGGCGGGATTCATCACATCGATGACGTCATGAATCGTGTGGCCCCACTACACCACTGAGTAACAGTAGTTCTGCAGACCAACTTTGGCCATGGCCAAGAATCAAAGCTCTGCACTAAAACAAACTGTCAGTGGAATTTAAAACTTCAGAACATCAAAGTCTCTGAAACAAAGGTGACAGTAACAAAGTCTTCTAACTAACAACGATGTTTTCTCTGCACACACAGATCCACAGCCTCAGTGTCCAGTGCTGTGTCCATGAAGAGTGACTGGTCTAGACGTCAACCTCCAGTCTTCAGCCCTGAACCTGCTCCTTCAGACTCACAGTGAGGATAACACCTAAATAATAAAACTGATCCAAATCTTCATCATATTAAATTAAATGAGTTCAATGTTTCAGGCCCAGGGCTCAACACACTGACGGGACAAATGAAAAGCAGGTCCTCAACACAACACAAGGTGAGTCTACAGTATATTACACTGTTTATGATGACACATAAAATACATGTTACATGACACATCTGCGTTCCTCTCACAGCAGATGAAGAGCTCCAGAAGGTTCTGCAGGACCATAAGCTGAGCCTGAGCAGCAGATGTGGGAGTGTGACAGAGGGAACTGAAGGAGCAGGAAGTAGAACTCCTCTGAACAGCATCTACACTGAGCTGTACATCACCGAGGGCCTCAGTGAAGAGGCCACAGCCCAACATGAGGAGAGGAGGCTGGAGGAACTCTCCAAGAAGACTCTCTCCAAGAAGACTGTCCAGGAAACCTCCATCAGGTGTCAGGACATCTTTAAAGCACTGCCCACAGAGGAGCAGCAGGGGGCGCCACAGCAGAAGGAGCAGAGGTCCATCAGAGCGGTGCTGACCTGTGGCGTAGCTGGAGTGGGGAAAACTTTCTTAGTCCTGAAGTTCTCTCTGGACTGGGCCCAGGGCTCAGAGAACCAGGAGCTGGACCTGGTGCTGCCGCTGTCCTTCAGAGAGCTGAACCTGGTCAGAGGGGGGCGCTACAGTCTGATGGAGCTGATACAAGTGTTCCATCCAGCGCTGGTAAAACAGGTGACGCTCCTTTATCTGCTCTTCTACTTCTTCTACTTGGATAAACCTGATGACATTGAAAAGTCTCCTCTTGTTCCATGTTCTTGTTGTGTCCACAGACGCTCACAGCTCACACTCTGTCCGTCTCTAAACTCCTGTTCATCTTCGACGGCCTCGACGAGAGCAGACTGTCTCTGAACTTTGACTGTGAGGTCATCTCTGAGGTCACACAGAGGTCAGAGGTCAGCGTGCTGTTAGTGAACCTCATCAGAGGCACTCTGCTTCCTACTGCCCTTATATGGATCACCTCCAGACCAGCAGCAGCCAATCGGATCCCAGCGCAGTGCGTGCACAGGGTGACAGAGGTCAGGGGCTTCATCACTGACCATCAGAAGGAGCAGTACTTCAGGAAGAGGTTCACAGATAAAGAGCAGTGTAACACAGTCCTGTCCCACATCAGAACCTCCCGCAGCCTCCACATCATGTGCCAGATCCCAGTCTTCTGCTGGATCACAGCCACAGTCCTGGACCACATGTTGAGAACCAATCAGAGCGGAGCGCTGCCCCAGACACTCAGCGACATGTACGCCCACTTCCTGTTAGTGCAGACCAACAGGAAGAGTAAGTACAGAGCACAGAGCAGCGGTCCAGAGCTGAGCACAGACGACTGTGAGCTGCTCCTGAAGCTGGGCAGACTGGCCTTTGAACATCTGCAGAAAGGAAACATCATGTTCTACCAGGAAGACCTGGAGCAGGTGGGTCTGGACCTGACCGAGGCCTCGGTCTACTCAGGACTCTGTACAGAGATCTTCAAACGAGAGAGTGTCCTCTTCAACAAATCAGTCTACTGCTTCGTCCACCTGAGCGTCCAGGAGTTTATGGCAGCGCTTTACCTGCTCCACTGCTTTGGAAGTGACACAGATGTCGTTCAGAAGTTTCTTGGTGAAGAGACAAACAAAACATTAAGTGAAAGTGAGTTTCTCAAAAGATCTCTTGACAAATCCCTGAAGAGTTCAAATGGCCACCTGAACCTGTTTGTGCGCTTCCTTCATGGCCTCAGTCTGGACTCCAACCAGAGACTTTTAAGAGGTCTGCTGAGTCCAGTAAACCAATCAGAAATCCCCAAAGTCATTAAAAACCTGAAAGAGATGAGCTCAGGGGAAGTCTCTCTAGACCAGAATATCCACATCTTCCACTGTCTGATGGAAATGAAGGACCAGTCTCTCCTGCAGCAGATCCAGGACCTCCTGAAGTCTACAGGAGGATCACAGGAGGAACTGTCTGAGTTCCAGTGCTCGGCTCTGGCCTACATGCTGCAGATGTCAGAGCAGGTCCTGGAGGAACTGGACCTAGAGAAGTACAACACGTCTAAATGGGGTCGACAGAGGCTGATCCCAGCAGTGGGGAACTGCAGGAAGGCTCGGTCAGTCCTCACTCACAAACAGCAGCTTCACAGACCTGTGTTAGGACTAATCAAACACATTTAAATGAAACATCTGCTTACAGGCTTGTTGACTGTGGACTCTCAGAGACTCACTGTGAAGTGGTGGCCTCAGCGCTGAAGTCCAGCCCCTCCCACCTGAAAGAGCTCGATCTGAGTGGGAATATCCTGACAGACTCAGCAGTGTCTGTGCTGTGTGCTGGACTGCAGAGTCCTCACTGTGAACTCTCCTCTCTCAGGTCAGTCTCCTCCGTTTAAGCACAAATCACACTATTAAACACAGTGTAAAGTGTTTAGTGGGATAAATGTCATTTAAATGGAATCACCAAAGCATTATTCTAGTGTCATTATCATTCCTCATTAAGAGCATCATCGTCTCTTCAGTGTTTGGGAAACTCTGGATATGGACCTGGACCAGGATCTGAAGCTGGTTAAATGGTTTTCACAGAATTACAACAGAGTCTATTCTTAAACGTCTTTTACATCAAAAAGCATTTAAATCAAATGCTGCTCATAGAATCAGAACAAACAACAAAACACAGGGATTTCTCTGTTATGATCCACAAGTCTTCATCCAATAATAATAAAAACTGTCAAACCAAACAAGAAAACGAGTACGAGAAAAAATGTGCAAAATGGTCAAAAAAAAAGTTTTTTAAGCTGCTAAATACCTCTTTATATGACAATTTAGGCCTAAATATACAAATATACAAATCACCCAGTGCTTTGCTATTTGACCTGGATATGTTTTTCAAACATCTGGGACCAAGTTATTTCAAAATCATGTCCAAATAATATGAAAACGCTCAGTATTCGCCTGTTTGATTCTTCTTCTAATGTTAAATTCAAATAATGTTATTTGACCTTTTGAAGCTGAACCTGTTTTTCAGATGGTTTCCTGATGCTGTCCTGTGTAGAGTGCTGCTCCTTTCTGCTCACTAAGAGCCTGGAAGAAGGCCGAGTCCTGGCTTAGTCTAACTTCAGTCCTGGTTCAGATTTGGTCATCAGACTCCTCGTAATCCTTGTTTAGTCCTGGTGTAGTTCTAGTTCAGACCAGCTCTCTGCTTACTAAACATGTGGGATGTTAATATCTCTGTAGTTCTCAGAGTAAACACGACTGACACAAGTGGGAAAACTGCGCTGACAGATGCTAATCCTCCATGTGCATTTTGAATCATGTATTTAGCGTCACTCAGTTTGCAGATTTTAACGGCCTTTTCACCGAGATCTGAGGGAGACTAATGTGTTTGTGCTGAGACTAATGTGTGTGTTTGTGCTGAGAGACTAATGTGTGTGTTTGTGCTGAGAGACTAATGTGTGTGTTTGTCCTGAGAGACTAATGTGTGTGTTTGTGCTGAGAGACTAATGTGTGTGTTTGTGCTGAGAGACTAATGTGTGTGTTTGTGCTGAGAGACTAATATGTGTGTTTGTACTGAGAGACTAATGTGTGTGTTTGTGCTGAGAGACGAATGTGTGTGTTTGTGCTGAGAGACTAATGTGTGTGTTTGTGCTGAGACTAATTTGTGTGTTTGTGCTGAGAGACTAATGTGTGTGTTTGTACTGAGAGACTAATGTGTGTGTTTGTGCTGAGAGACTAATGTGTGTGTTTGTGCTGAGAGACTAATGTGTGTTTGTGCTGAGAGACTAATGTGTGTGTTTGTGCTGAGAGACTAATGTGTGTGTTTGTGCTGAGAGACTAATGTGTGTGTTTGTGCTGAGAGACTAATGTGTGTGTTTGTGCTGAGAGACTAATGTGAGTGTTTGTGCTGAGAGACTAATGTGTGTGTTTGTGCTGAGAGACTAATGTGTGTGTTTGTGCTGAGAGACTAATGTGTGTGTTTGTGCTGAGAGACTAATGTGAGTGTTTGTGCTGAGAGACTAATGTGAGTGTTTGTGCTGAGAGACTAATGTGTGTGTTTGTGCTGAGAGACTAATGTGAGTGTTTGTGCTGAGAGACTAATGTGTGTGTTTGTGCTGAGAGACTAATGTGTGTGTTTGTGCTGAGACTAATGTGTGTGTTTGTGCTGAGAGACTAATGTGTGTGTTTGTGCTGAGAGACTAATGTGTGTGTTTGTGCTGAGAGACTAATGTGTGTGTTTGTGCTGTGAGACTAATGTGTTTGTGCTGAGACTAATGTGTGTGTTTGTGCTGAGAAACTAATGTGTGTGTTTGTGCTGAGAGACTAATGTGTGTGTTTGTACTGAGAGACTAATGTGTGTGTTTGTGCTGAGAGACTAATGTGTGTGTTTGTGCTGAGAGACTAATGTGTGTGTTTGTGCTGAGAGACTAATGTGTGTGTTTGTGCTGTGAGACTAATGTGTGTGTTTGTGCTGAGAGACTAATGTGTGTGTTTGTGCTGAGAGACTAATGTGTGTGTTTGTGCTGAGAGACTAATGTGTGTGTTTGTGCTGTGAGACTAATGTGTGTGTTTGTGCTGAGAGACTAATGTGTGTGTTTGTGCTGAGAGACTAATGTGTGTGTTTGTGCTGAGAGACTAATGTGTGTGTTTGTGCTGAGAGACTAATGTGTGTGTTTGTGCAGAGAGACTAATGTGTGTGTTTGTGCTGAGAGACTAATGTGTGTGTTTGTGCTGAGAGACTCTCAGACCGGAGCGAGGCTCTTTGATCCAGGTTTTTTGACTGATACACTTGACCTGTGTTAACAGGCGACAGAATAATTCATTGTGATGAATCATTTTTTGAGTAAATGAGATAAAATACGTTCACGTGCCGAGCCATATTTTTAATTATTATTGATGCCATATTATCATGTCTTTATTTTTCAGAATGTGTCGGAATAAATCTATATTTCTAGAAATGAGTTGAAGTTGTGGGGACCTGGTGCAGTGAATGACAAATAATGTGTAAACAATGGAGAAAACCTGTCATATAAGATGTTTAACCACATCATTTGTTCTTTATTCAGATTGAGGGGCTGTGGTTTGTCAGAGAGGAGCTGTTCCTCTCTGGCCTCAGCTCTGAAGTCCAACCCCTCACATCTCACATACCTGGAGCTGGACCATAACAAACTGTGTGATTCAGGAGTGTCTGATCTGTGTGGGTTTCTGCAGAGTCCAGACTGTCGACTGGAGACTCTCGGGTCAGTTCTGTCTCTTATTTGTGTCGTGTTTCACTAAAGAGCTCGGCCATAATAAGCTCTAGGATTTACTCTGGACTTGGACTCAGAGGTGGACAATAATTATATTCAGACAAAGTTCACTGTAACTTTTCTGGTGGGGTTCTGCCACCTGCTCGTCTCCATGGAGATGCTGTTGTGTTGTCTAGAATGTTCCACAGTTTAGGCTTAAACATATTTATCACACATTTATTCAGTTATTGGTGTTTTATTGCTAAAAATACCTTTAAAAACATGTATTCTTACTGTGAGTGGGCTCGCCTCTCCACAGATCTGACTTGTTATTTGGCCTGGTGGTGTTAGCTGCTTGTCTCCATGGCGATAGATAAGTTTAATTAAAGCGCACTCATGAAGAACTCAACTATTACATGAAAAGAAATGTGTTGTGTGTTTATTTGTCCTTAAAACCAGAAAAGACTTTAAACATTATTTCATATGTTTGTATTATTATTAATGCTATATTATCATGTCTTTATTTGATTATTCACAATGTCTCTATAAGCACCATCTATATTTCTATGGAGGCCTGTTACCATAACACATTTTGAAGTACGATATATCGCTGAAGAAAATAGAGACGATAAACGATAATATTGAGACACATTTATGCCTCTGACACAAAAACCCAAGAGCAGATTTAAACCACAAAAACTATTCTAAATCTACAATATTGTGAAAAAAACCTGAGCTGCAACAAATAAACAGCAGAAAGAAACACTTTAGTACTTTGCATCTGTAATGAGTCCGAGAAGTGATGAATTCAACCTTCTACCATTAAAGTTTCACTCCGGCACGTTTGAAGCTCAAGTCCGTTTCTAGAGGAGGTCGAATTCTGTCAGAAGCCAAAAAACGGCACAGATCAGTGTTTCCTCGGTGGAGATCTCACTGTGGCAGTGACTCTGTCAAGACAACAAACTAGTGCAGTGATGGGGGCAAGTTCTGAACTTCCACGTAAAACTGAAGAAGCTTAACTCCACTTTAACCCATCTGACAACAGCCACGAGTCTAACAAACCAAACGCTCTGCCTGGTTCACTCATTAGTGTCTGGAAACGTTAGAAAACTATAAATAAACTGCAAAAGCTCGAAAGCACTTCCCAGTGCCTCTCCATGTTGTTACAGGCTCTGCAATATTGTGGTGATGATTTAAATAATTAACCACAGTGTTTTTCAAAAAGTAGAATTCACTCGTAAATAAATGCCTTGACAGGCTCGCGAGCACGGTGAGATCTCCACCGAGGAAACACTGATCTGTGCCGTTTTTTGGCTTCTGACAGAATTCGACCTCCTCTAGAAACGGACTTTAGCTTCAAACGTGCCGGAGTGAAACTTTAAGGAACCTGTTTAAAAATGTACTTAAAAAATAAGAGGGAAAAGTATTTTGTAGTTGTTTTTAGAACAATTAAAGGATGAAATGTGGTGATTGTGAAAAAGAATTTTGCTGATTTTAAGCGATTCAACTGATTTCTTAATTTTTCAAACCGCTTTTGTGTTTTTGTGTATTTGTATAAATGTAGTGGAGTAGGAAGCACAGATACCTGCTCTCAAATGTACTGAAATAAAGTAAAAAATGTACTGCAAAATGTACTCAAGTAAAGTACAGATACCTAAAATCTGTACTTAAATATTGTACTTTTACTTTCATACTTCACTACCTTCCACCACTGGTTTAAGGTTTGAACTAAAGTCTAAAGAGTCTAAAGAGAAATGAGTTGAAGTTGTGGGGACCTGGTGCAGTGAATGACAAATAATGTGTAAACAGTGGAGAAAACCTGTCATATAAGATGTTTAACCACATCATTTGTTCTTTATTCAGATTGAAGCGCTGTGATTTGTCAGAGAGGAGCTGTTCCTCTCTGGCCTCAGCTCTGAAGTCCAACCCCTCACATCTCACAGAACTGCAGCTGGGCAATAACAAACTGTGTGATTCAGGAGTGTCTGATCTGTGTGGGTTTCTGCAGAGTCCAGACTGTCGACTGGAGACTCTCAGGTCAGTTCTGTCTCTTATTTGTGTCGTGTTTCACTAAAGAGCTCGGCCATAATAAGCTCTAGGATTTACTCTGGACTTGGACTCAGAGGTGGACAATAATTATATTCAAACAAAGTTCACTGTAACTTTTCTGGTGGGGTTCTGCCACCTGCTCGTCTCCATGGAGATGCTGTTGTGTTGTCTAGAATGTTCCACAGTTTAGGCTTAAACATATTTATCACACATTTATTCAGTTATTGGTGTTTTATTGCTAAAAATACCTTTAAAAACATGTATTCTTACTGTGAGTGGGCTCGCCTCTCCACAGATCTGACTTGTTATTTGGCCTGGTGGTGTTAGCTGCTTGTCTCCATGGCGATAGATGAGTTTAATTAAAGCGCACTCATGAAGAACTCAACTATTACATGTAAAGAAATGTGTTGTGTGTTTATTTGTCCTTAAAAGCAGAAAAGACTTTAAACATTATTTCATATGTTTGTATTATTATTAATGCTATATTATCATGTCTTTATTTGATTATTCACAATGTCTCTATAAGCACCATCTATATTTCTATGGAGGCCTGTGACCATAACACATTTTGAAGTACGATATATCGCTGAAGAAAATAGAGACGATAAACGATAATATTGAGACACATTTATGCCTCTGACACAAAAACCCAAGAGCAGATTTAAACCACAAAAACTATTCTAAATCTACAATATTGTGAAAAAAACCTGAGCTGCAACAAATAAACAGCAGAAAGAAACACTTTAGTACTTTGCATCTGTAATGAGTCCGAGAAGTGATGAATTCAACCTTCTACCATTAAAGTTTCACTCTGGCACGTTTGAAGCTCAAGTCCGTTTCTAGAGGAGGTCGAATTCTGTCAGAAGCCAAAAAACGGCACAGATCAGTGTTTCCTCGGTGGAGATCTCACTGTGGCAGTGACTCTGTCAAGGCAACAAACTAGTGCAGTGATGGGGGCAAGTTCTGAACTTCCACGTAAAACTGAAGAAGCTTAACTCCACTTTAACCCATCTGACAACAGCCACGAGTCTAACAAACCAAACGCTCTGCCTGGTTCACTCATTAGTGTCTGGAAACCTTAGAAAACTATAAATAAACTGCAAAAGCTCGAAAGCACTTCCCAGTGCCTCTCCATGTTGTTACAGGCTCTGCAATATTGTGCTGATGATTTAAATAATTAACCACAGTGTTTTTCAAAAAGTAGAATTCACTCGTAAATAAATGCCTTGACAGGCTCACGAGCACGGTGAGATCTCCACCGAGGAAACACTGATCTGTGCCGTTTTTTGGCTTCTGACAGAATTCGACCTCCTCTAGAAACGGACTTGAGCTTCAAACGTGCCGGAGTGAAACTTTAAGGAACCTGTTTAAAAATGTACTTAAAAAATAAGAGGGAAAAGTATTTTGCAGTTGTTTTTAGAACAATTAAAGGATGAAATGTGGTGATTGTGAAAAAGAATTTTGCTGATTTTAAGCGATTCAATTGATTTCTTAATTTTTCAAGCCGCTTTTGTGTTTTTCTGTATTTGTATAAATGTAGTGGAGTAGGAAGCACAGATACCTGCTCTCAAATGTACTGAAATAAAGTAAAAAAATATCAACTGTAAAATGTACTCAAGTAAAGTACAGATACCTAAAATCTGTACTTAAGTATTGTACTTTTACTTTCATACTTCACTACCTTCCACCACTGGTTTAAGGTTTGAACTAAAGTCTAAAGAGTCTAAAGAGAAATGAGTTGAAGTTGTGGGGACCTGGTGCAGTGAATGACAAATAATGTGTAAACAGTGGAGAAAACCTGTCATATAAGATGTTTAACCACATCATTTGTTCTTTATTCAGATTGAGGAGCTGTGGTTTGTCAAAGAGGAGCTGTTCCTCTCTGGCCTCAGCTCTGAAGTCCAACCCCTCACATCTCACAGAACTGGAGCTGAACGATAACAAACTGCATGATTCAGGAGTGTCTGATCTGTGTGGGTTTCTGCAGAGTCCAGACTGTCGACTGGAGACTCTCGGGTCAGTTCTGTCTCTTATTTGTGTCGTGTTTCACTAAAGAGCTCGGCCATAATAAGCTCTAGGATTTACTCTGGACTTGGACTCAGAGGTGGACAATAATTATATTCAAACAAAGTTCACTGTAACTTTTCTGGTGGGGTTCTGCCACCTGCTCGTCTCCATGGAGATGCTGTTGTGTTGTCTAGAATGTTCCACAGTTTAGGCTTAAACATATTTATCACACATTTACTCAGTTATTGGTGTTTTATTGCTAAAAATACCTTTAAAAACATGTATTCTTACTGTGAGTGGGCTCGCCTCTCCACAGATCTGACTTGTTATTTGGCCTGGTGGAGGTCAGAGAAGTGTCACTTCTAAATGATACGACACAAACACAGGCCAAAAAGTGCAAGAGTGAAAAGTATTGATGATTTAAATGACTTTAAGCCCAGAAATGATGCAGAAACATTCAGTTGTGTTTCATATGTTTTATTATTGCCCTGTTATATTTGAGTTCTTTAATTATTCAGAATGTCTCTATAAGCACAGTTTATATTTGTTTGGACTTTAACCACATCATTTGTACTTTATTCAGATTGAGGGGCTGTGGTTTGTCAAAGAGGAGCTGTTCCTCTCTGGCCTCAGCTCTGAAGTCCAACCCCTCACATCTCACATACTTGGAGCTGTTCTGGAACAATCTGATAAAATCAGATGTGAAAGAGCTCCTGGACCTTAATCGGAGTCGTCACTGTCGACTGGAGATTCTGAAGTGAGTAGTGACTTTATGGGGCTGTTTTGAGCCTGGAGCAGTCGCACACATTTCCTTCTGTTCTTAAACTGACACATGGACTGGCTCCTTATGCCCCAAACACACTGCAGGAGCGTTTAGAAGCAGAACGGCGAGCAGAGGCCCCTGCACCAGGCTCGGCTCACTTGTGCTCCCAGTTCCCAGCAGGCCAGAGCAGCAAACTGCCGCACGCCCTGGGTCACAGTCTAGGACCCTCGTCCACCCAAAATACAATCCAAGTTTACATTTTTGTCTCACACACACAGACCCTCGCCGCCTGTGTGTGTGAGACAAAAATCGACTCAAGTAAAAGCAGGTTTTCATCTGAGTTATTTTTATTGCACTGGAAAACCCAGAAAAACATGTGCCCGACTGTTCCTTGTCCTGGAGAAGAGCCTCCACCTGTGCTTCCTTTTTCTAGAATATTCCACAGCAAACACTTCCTCATGTTAAAGGAGAATGAAATCATATCAGTGACATTTATGTGGCTGTAGTGAAGTGTATTTTAAAGACATCATTTTGCTCAAAGGCTGAGGGTCACACACACAGAGACAGAGGGAGAGACACTGGACTTTTAGTCAAACTGTGCAGATTTAAGTTCATATTTGTGAACACGTGAGGACAGGTGTGTGTGTGTGTGTGTGTGTCTGTGAGAGTGTGTGTGTGTGTGTGTGTGTCTGTGTGTGTCTGTGTGTGTGCGTGGGTGTGTGTGTGTGTGTGTGTGTGTGTGAGAGAGTGTGTGTGTGTGTGTGTGTGTGCGTGTGTGTGTGTGTGAGAGTGTGTGTGTGTGTGTGTGTCTGTGTGTGTGTGTGTGTGTGTCTGTGTGTGTGTGTGTGTGTGTCTGTGTGTGTGTGTGTGTGTGTGTGTCTGTGTGTGTGTCTGTGTGTGTGTGTGTGTGTGTGTCTGTGTGTGTGTGTGTGTCTGTGTGTGTGTGTGTCTGTGTGTGTGTGTGTGTGTGTGTGTGTGTGTCTGTGTGTGTCTGTGTGTGTGTGTCTGTGTGTGTCTGTGTGTGTCTGTGTGTGTGTGTGTGTGTCTGTGTGTGTGTGTGTGTGTGTGTGTGTGTGTGTGTGTGTGTGTCTGTGTGTGTCTGTGTGTGTGTGTGTGTGTGTGTGTGTGTGTGTGTGTGCGTGTGCGTGTTTGTGTGTGTGTGCGTGTTTGTGTGTGTCTGTGTGTGTGTGTGTGTGTGTGTATAAAAGGGGTGAATCTGGAGTCAGACTCGATTATGAACAGGATTTTTTGCACAGACAAAATAGTGAAAGAAAAAACAGGATCATGTGGAGCTCGTTAATACGAACATTTGAAGCCCAAAATAACGAGGCCACAGCAGCAGGTGCAGTGGGAGGAGCCACAATATTCTAATGTAAGTCAATGGGAGCCAGAGTCAGAAGGAGCCGGAAGAGCCGCATGTGAACTTCCTGTTTGTGTGTGAGCTCGGTCCATTTATGCTTCCACCTGCACTGTGCATCTAAGGCTGCGCTCAACACTTGTCCTGGTTTGGTCCTGGTTTGGTCCTCGTCTAGTCCTGGTCCAGTTTACAATAAATTATTTCTGATCTCTGCTTCTCCACAGGTTTTCCTGAAGATGTGTGTCGTGTGCAGACGCCTCAGACGCAGCCCAGGGACAAGAAACACAAATTAAAATGAAAGAATGTGTGTCATTTCAACACAATTCTTTCATTATGAGTTTGTTTCTACTCAGTGCATTTACAGAGGTCATTTTGTGTGTAAATATGAGCTCAATCCAAATACTCTGTGAGGCATTATGGTATTTTGACCACATCATGATTTTTATGCATATTCTCCAACTCCAAGCTGTATAAACTTGAATTCTTCTTGGATTTCAGCAGATCTGGTGATGTGTATTTGTCTAACGAAGGAGGGTGTGGCCTAAGGAGATCAACACCCTTTATCAACGTGTGCAGAATTATTACACCGCTTCTTTTATTCAGACGAAATGGGCCAAAAAATAAATTTAATTCACTCTGAAAGATCAAAAATTGTAGAAACGTGTTGAGAAAAAAAGATGCAGATGAACTTATAACTACTTATGTAACGGCCACAGAGCTCCACTTCGACTCACACCGTGTAGAAGCAGATGTTTTCTGTACAAATAAACTTTTAATGACAAGTTTTTCTACAGATGACGTTAATAATGATTCCAAATATGACGAGACAACTTCAGCCTGATTGTGTGGCTCATTTTACACCACATGAGAAAAGTATAGTCGCCTGAAGCACAAAACCAGTTGAGTTCACTGATCGTGTGTGTTTCTGAATAAAAAAGAGCCTGGGAACCGTGTGAAACTTCCAAAGACTCTTTCACACATGTTCGTCCTGTTATTTTTCTGCCCCCTAGTGAAACCATCAGGCAAGTGCACTTTCTTTTGATTTATCAGAGAGAAACATTAGGACACGGACCATGTTTATAATAGTTTCATCTGCAGGCCTGTGGTACAGATTATGTTTTTTTAAATTATTATTGTATTTCATTTTTCTACATATCCTCGTACATATCCTATCCACATGTTCTGGTTCTAAGAATGGACCAAAAAACGTTCAAGTCGTCCTCTGGGATCAGGTCCTTCTGACACTGATGGAGCTCTGGCTGAGTTTGCAGCAATGAAATGTTTGAATGTTAAATAAAATAAAGAGAGACGCAATTTTGTTTTATTATTGTTATGTGGTATAAATGAGATTTTTTATATTTCTTTCTTTCTGACGAATGACAAAAAGGGAAGTTATTTTATTTTGAGTTTTATATTTTTCTGTTTTGATTCCATTAATGATAATTGTGAGATCTCATGATGTAATTCATGTTATTGTTAATTCATTTTATTGTACATTTTATTACTTATGAATTAAATTCATTATTCATTTTATTGTTCTATTCATTTTTATTATTCATTTCTATTCATCTTCTGATTTTATACTATGCATATTGTAAC